>OU015494.1:44351441-44361441 GCA_907164885.2 Dolomedes plantarius
GAATATATTGTGGGTTTGGAGGGGAATAATCATTCTGCTCTGAAAATATAAGGAAAAGGAAATTTGGTTTTCATATTTGCTGTTGTAGAATTAAGCATTTTCAAAATCAGGGACAAAGTTAATTTTTCTATGGTTTTGGAATTTTTTGATGTAATAGATATGTATCTCCAGTATCTTCATCCAGCTCTTAGAGATTTTTTTGTGCATCATTCTGAGTGACAATAAGGATTCATTGGTAAGAGAATAGTAATACAGTACAACCTCCCAAATCCGGAATGCTTTAATAAATGGCCAATTTTACTTTTCTATTTTACCGATAGATGTCGCTACCAAAATGATCGGTAAAAAATTGCGCTTCCTTTCAAGGAAGTGACAGCAGTGATTCTGAGAGCTTTCAAGTGTATGGGAAGGAAACTGAAATAGGAGAATTAGTAGAATGTGCGAATAAAGGCAACATAAACTTGGATAAATTGGTCATAGAGGAAGTTTTAGACATCGTCGAAAATGTGCTGATCGTTAGCTCTCTTACATCACATTTACACAAATGCGATAGCAGCGAGTCGAATCGCGGGGGCCAAATGTGTAAACAGTGTTAGGGAAAAATGCCGATAAGCATTCCTCTTCTTCCCCATACCTTCCAGCCACGTAGAAAAAGCGATGTGTTTACATCATTTCCCACCTCCACAGCAATGTGTAAGCATCGTCAGACGCCAGTTGCATCATGCCAGCCTAGTGACGTCATTCACCCAACGATGACGCCATACCATCAGCCAAGAATGACGTCAACTAACATCAAGTAAAATTAGCATAATTAACTTTGCTATTCTCCTGCCACGAGGGAGCGCGGCGGTCGATGCCGGTATAAATATCTAGCCCGACATCGTGAGAGGGAGAGGAGGTGATCTAGCACGACTCAGCACAGCTCGTTTTGAAAGCCAGTCCAGGCTCTACCGAGAACCTGTATTTTGAGGCAGCGACCAAGTTACCAGCAGTGCACCGCTACCGATGCCCTAGTCGTCTCGGCCTTGCATGCCCGCAGGTAGCCAAGGAATGGTTTTGTGCCAGAAAGGCACTATCTACTTTACGTATTTTTTGCGGTGGTAAAATTTTGCCTCGACCAGCTGTGAGTTAGTTTTTTTCTTATTTTCTCTTCACCTTCGTAAGAGTACTTTAAAGCAAACATTTTAGGATCACACTACGAGCTGTGTAGTGCATCTGTAAACAAGACACTTTAATGTCGTATTATTTCTTTCCAACTAAATAAATGTGTTTTTATTTTACTTAGACCTTCATACGTCTTTTTTGAAATCTTGCATATCACACCACAAGCTAGCTAGTGTTGCTCTGACTATATCTAAACATTAAGAGTCTGTTACGGAATTGAGCCGCTAGAACCTGGCGGCTCCCCCAACCAAGAAAATAGTTAAGATTTGGGGGCAGGAATGCCCCAAACTTTACTGATAGCTAAGAGTGCAGAGTCGTACTGACTAGCAGGGAAGGTTGGACTCTTAATATTTAGATATAGTCAGAGCAACGCTAGCTAGCTTGTGGTGTGATATGCAAGATGTTAAAAAGACGTACGAAGGTCTAGGTAAAATAAAAATACATTTATTTAGTTGGAAAGAAATAATACGACATTAAAGTGTCTTGTTTACAGACGCACTACACAGCTCGTAGTGTTATTCTAAAAAGTTGGCTTCGACGTACTCTTACCGAGGTGTAGAGAAAAATAGGGTTAACTCACAGTTGGTCGAGGCAAAGTTTTACCATCGTAAAAATACGTAACGTAGATAGTGCCTTTCGGGCACAAAAACCATTCCTTGGCTACCTGCGGGCATGCAAGGCCGAGACGACTAGGGCATCGGTGTCGGTGCACTGCTGGCAAGTTGGTCGCCGCCTCCAAATACGGGTTCTCGGTAGAGCCTGGCTTTCAAAAACGAGCTGCGCTGAGTCGTGCTAGATCACCTCATCTCTCCCCACCAACTATCACACACCAATGTCTGTGATCGGGCTGGGTATTTATACCGGCGTCGACCGCCGCGCTCCCTCGTGGCAGGAGAATAGCAAAGTTAATTATGCTAATTTTACTTGATGTGAGTTGACGTCATTCTTAGCTGATGGTATGGCGTCATCGTTGGGTGAATGATGTCATTAGGCTGGCATGACGCAACTGGTATCTGACGATGCTTACACATTGCTGTGGAGGTGGGAAATGATGTAAATACATCGCTCTTTCTACGTGGCTGGAAGGTTAGGGGAAGAAGAGGAAAGCTAATCGGGATTTTTCCCTAGCAGGGAGTCCAACCTTCCCTGCTAGTCAGTACGACTCTGCACTCTTAGCTATCAGTAAAGTTTGGGGCATTCCTGCCCTCAAATCTTAACTTTTTTTGGTTGTGGGAGCCGCCAGGTTCTAGCGGCTCAATTCCGTAACAAACGGTATTCTTGGCCTTTCTCGTCGCCAATCGTGCTCGCTTCGGGAGCGGTTTGCTGGCACAAGTCAAAGGGGTGAATGGTGCCGGGGAGGTCAAAGGGGAAAATGATGACGGGAAGTCTTGTTCACAGCAAGAAGCGGGAATGTCAGAACGGTCACTCGCGTTGATGCAGGAACGTGACTAATGTCTCACGAATGTCTTGTGCCGCATTTACTCATTCACGATCAAGCCACCCGCAAGACATTCGCAAGATTTCCTGTCGCCAGACGAAAGTTGCTCTTTTGAAGATTTCCTGTCGCCATTCGCCCCTTTGACTCGTCCAAGAAACCGCTCCCGAAGCGAGCGCCACGATTTACACATTCGCCCCCCCCTGAATTTGATTCGCTGCTATCGTGACTGTATAAATGCGGTATGAGCGATTCTGAAATTACTGATAGTGCGGTAAATAACAGGTTATGATGACAGCGATCGTGAAATTGATTCAGAATGCCCCGAAAACAAAAGAATGTCAACGGAAGACCTGATAAAATCATTAGATTAAACAATATTAGGCTTAGAACACCGGAATTTTATCTTGGGACATGAAATTATTTCACTATATAGAATTTGAGAAAAAAATTCTAATAAGCTGAAACTAAAGCAACAGACATTGACTGAAATGTTTAAATTATAATGTAATTATATGTTCTGTATTTAGGTTTATTTAATAATTAAACCATTTTCCTTTTTTTTTCGCCTAAAATTTTATAGTGTTATTCAAAAACCTCTCAAATCCGGAAAATTCCCAAATCCGGAATTCCCGTGTCCTGAATGATTACGGATTTGGGAGGTTGTACTGTATTTGAATTACTTTATCAGAAAAAAAATTTTAAAAAATCATTCTTACAGCAACATTTGGTATTTTTGTGATAGAATTTAAATTTTATTATATAAACATTGTTAAATATATTTTTTTGTTGTAATTATAGCTATAAATTTATTGTTTATATAAATTGTCAATAAATAATTGGTACTTCCTTATTATAGCAGTTGGTGAAAAAATTTTATTTTGTTTTTATTTTCATTCTATATTTTTCTGTATCTCAAAACTAATGACATAAACTAACACAACTTCAAATATTGGGATTTTTAAAAAAAAAATCACCTTTATTCTTGTTTATATAAGGCAGGTCCTAACTTTCATTTGTGTATGCCTAGGGCCAGATAAAATCTAGATGTGGCTCTGATGGCAGCTACAGTTTTAAAGGAACAAATGTTAATAAAATTTGATTTATTAACCTTATTTCAAAATTCGATCCTGCAACTAGGCAAGGTCAAATCAGCCTTTCATCCCTTGAGTGGGTTGATAAAATGAGGACCAAGCATGCTTGGGAACTAACTTTGGAGTCACGCTTCAGGTTGACCACCTGACTGACATATATGCTGTATGGCGGCCCAAATCCATGGTCAAGAAAGCAGAAATGGGCACCACTGGCCTTGGTCCACACTGACTGTTGCATCATTAGTTTAGTTAGTTTAGTTTAGTTTTTATTTCAAAATTTTTACTGTGAGAATTATGTATGATGAATATCTCCCCAACTTTGTTGTCTTCAATTATTCTGCTAAGATGCAGGATTTTTATGTGTTTCCCCTCACTCTTTTTAAAGTAAAATCTTCACATTATTTGGATAGTTGTTAAAAAAAACTCTTGTGAAAATATATATATATTTAGAATTCTTCTTTTATACAGTGGAATGTTAATCTATCATTTTTCAAGGGACCAACTGAAATGAACGATAAATGCGAGAAAATGATAGATCCGGGAACATAACAAAGCCATATGATCGTCGGGACTGGGTGAAATAAACAATGATTCGGAAAACAATCAATCGAGATTCCACTGTATATACATTTTACTGCAAAAGCAAATTTGAACTTTGACCAAGAAAAAGTCAAAGTGGTTTTGACATTACAAGGTTGTTAACTTTGGGGATTAATCTGACTTTCTGCATAACTGCATCGTCAAAGCCCCTGTAATAAAGAAGTACCAAATAATGTAGTTAAATGCAGGTTATACATTGCAAAAATACCTGCTTTACCTTGAAAGCTTTAAATTTTCCCTCTTTTTTTTCTGGACTGTCGAATGAAATAACTCTAATTTTTTTCAATAAGTCTCTAAAGTTTATCTGTTATGCAATTTTTATATTATTTAGGAAACAGTAATATTCAATATTTTAGCTCTGAAAATCTTATAAAAATCATTTTTAATTATTTTAATTTAAAATCTATTCATTCCATTTTTCTAATATAGAAGTAGTTTCTTTAATATCAAATTTTAACACTTCATAAAGTTTCGTTAGATGTTATATCTACTGTGGTTGTCTGGTGAAATTTTTAATGAACTGATACTGATTTTGCCTTTATTTGTTGTAATTTTTATATTTCTTATAAATAAATAAAATGTAAATGTTATAAGTAAATATTTTTTTAAGTTCAATTTTTATGTTCTAAGTTTTTTTTTCATTTTATTTAGAACATAGAACGGTGTGACAGCAAATGTGTTGTTGGGGATTTACTCTGGGCGAAAATTGGCAAGCATCCATTTTGGCCCTGCATGGTTTCTTACGATCCATTTGAAGGCTGTTATTTTAAGACAAAGAAAGGTATCTGTTATTTTTATTTGACTGTTGAATATTTTGTGTATTGATGGGAATATTAAATAATTATGAGAGTATTTTGCATCCATTTATGGTCAGCTATTTACTAATAAACTTAAAACATTTGGTATTGCATATTCAAGTTAAGAGGAGTTTAAAATAAGCAGTCAGCCATTAGCCCATGAAAGTGAAATTGCTTTTTGAAATAATTTTAAGAAAAGAAAATTTAGACTAAGGGAAGAAATTGCAAGCTACATGAATTTAAAGAGTGTATCGCTAAAAAGAATAGAAAAGTGCATTCTAAAACCTATAATTTTTTATTTAAAAAAATAGCACTTAAACAAAATATACTTAACAAGTTAAAAACTAGTCTTTTTAACTTGGATTATTCTAGCACAGTGGTTCTTAACCTTTTTAATAGTCAACAGCCCCTTGAATCTTTTTTTTATTTCCTCGAACACAGAGGCATTTGTTGCTAGACATTCGCCTGTGTGTACACTGCGAGACTGCTGGCCGTTCATTTAAGGGGGCACCGTATAGGTGGCCAGCACTACCCCCTAGAAGCTGGTCCCGTAATTTAGATCTGAGTCAAGTGACTAGACCAGTACACTTGACCCTGCACCTCCAGAGGTAAATCCCCCTTGAATCTGAAAATAAGCTCTTGCACCCCCTTGAAAAATGTTTCTATTTCTTATTTAGGAAAAGACTTTTATTGCAAGATAATTAATTTATTGCATAACAAATCAATACATTTAGAATACATACTATATTATTACATATAAAACAGTATCTACATTTTTAATGGCTACGTTTTTGTTTCTTCATAATTATCCTTTTGAAAGGAGGCTCTTTTTTTTTTTAAAGCCACACGTAAGTTATCAGATGCATTTAAGTGATTTCTGGCTTTTGTTTTGATGTGCAAAAGTGATGGAAAACTCATTTCATAAATGACAGTGGTGGCAAATGGTAAAAATGTCTCTCCAATGCTGCTTTTGCCATACTAAAATGTTGTCGTCCATTGAATTTAGTTTCAAACACAGATGGATTGAGAATCCATTTATTAATTTTGCTTATATTTCCCATGCAAAAGTATCCATCAAATAATTCACTCAATTGGTAATTTTCATTAAAAATTTAGAACCTTCTCTTCCACCCCTAGAAATGCTCTCTCAAACCCCCAGTTAAGAACCACTATACTATCACTTTTTAAAACTTGTTTTTTTGAAGCCATATGTCCTAACCTAAGACATGAACAAAAATAATTCTTTAAGTTTGTGAAAATAGTATTTCTTCTATGTAATAAAGATTTTATAAATCAGCACTTTAAACTCTGGAGGTTTACTGCATTTTTGTTTACTGTATTAGTTAAGTTGGTGTCAGAAGTTGGTTGAATTTTCATGAATTCATATAAATAAAAAAGGTCCCTCACTTTCTCACCCAAAAAAGGATTTTTCACTAAAATTTGAAAACTGATTTTGAAAGTTTTTTAATCAAATCATTTTTAAAATAAAATTTTAGTCTCAATTTTAGAGCTAGAAGTAGAGCAATGGGGTATTTGATACCATAATTTCCAGGTGTAGAGCAATGGGGAATAATGCTATTTATAAATTATATAATTTTCTTCTGGAAAAGTATTTTTTTTTTTTAAACTGATACTTTAATGAGTAATGAGGGTCATTCATTAATTTTAATTTGGGAAACATTTAACATGTTTCCAAATATCTTTATCTTATTAATGTTTTCAAATTGTTATGGATTATCAGTAAGTGACATTTTTGTTCTGCTGAAATTTTTTTCTTTTAAAGTGTTTGATGGTAATTAGAAAATTTTTTTAGAGGCCGAGTTTTATGATGAAATCTTGATTTATATATGTTATTTGCATAAGTGATAAGTTGAATGGAATCTCAAAATTTGATGTTTGGTGTCCAGCAAGTTCCAGGAACCGGAATGCACTTTTTTTCATATATACATTCTATTAGTGGTGGTAATAAAAAATAACAAGATGTTGATTATCATCAAAACTAACAATCGCCCTATGTACGTAAGTTTCTTTAGTCATGAAATTGCATAAACGTTTGTTAATATGAAACAAGGGTGGGAAAAATCCTCACTTTTTAAAATGATCAAAAATATTTGTCCCCTTTTTTTCTGAAATTGGACATTCAAAACTTTGAAAAAGTTTTTGAAAACTTCAAAACAGTTTAAGAATAGGGATAACTGAAGTTATAGATTAAATTAGTAAATGTATACATGTCACAGTGATGTTTATATAAAGTTGTTCAAAGAGATTAAATAATATCTTGTTGCTTATCTGAGGATTTGTTGATTTAAAGTATATAAGAAGTACTTTTGCCTAGTATTTCTTGTATATCGTGTTATAGCAGAAAGGAGAGCTAAAGGTGTAACGACATTTGCAAGGGCTGTAAAATGGTTGGTTGAATACTCTCTCTATCAGACTTCTGAGAAGTATCATTTTGGACAATTCTTGGCAAATAAATCTGATACTGATAATATATTTGATTGTATTATTGTACAAAAGGTGTCTAATGTATAAATGGGAATTAATTCCTAAACTTTTTGACTAATATTCTACAAATTTTGCATACTGTTCAAAACCTTGCTGAAAAAATTGCCTAATTCAAAAGACTTGCCCTTATCCCTTGAATTTTTTTCTCGGTAATACCAAAATCACACAGCTCTTTCTTTAGGTCAACTGCTATGATATTGCTTACTAGGGATCAATTTCACTGAAACAGGAATGATCAATTTGGTTATTATTCAAGGGCTGGATGATGGCTGAACAATGAGGGCACTAGTCTTCAAAATTAGGTTTTTGGGTTTGAACTCATTAGAAGATTCATTATAGAATAGTGCTTGTGTTAAATGTTCTTTTTGTAATTTAATAGTTTTCTGGAACTTTGGTCTTCTATTAATTTATACATAATCTATGCATGTGTGTGTGTATATATTGCAACAAATCCATTCCCCTGAAAAGAGAAATGGTTTAGCATCTCGGGATGAGACGTTCTCTTGAAAGGCAGGAAATGACTCACAGACAGATTGCCACCAATTAATACCCCACATGCTAAAGGCGAAAGACAAGTCAGCTGGTCGGAAAACGTCATGGGTTCAGTGACCAATAGAGGACCAGGAGACACTGATTTGCTCTGAAAAAAATTTATTTGAAAAAACCAAATAACAAAACCAATTTTCTACAGTTTTTGGTTTTGATTATTGGAGTTCAAAACTGCAATTTTTAGTTTCCGTTAAAACCAAAATCGAAACCCTACTGATGATCTTAACTGGGGCTTATTTTTGGGGTACGGCTTATATTATGAGTATCCTGAAAAATCATACTAGGAGTTATTTTCCCGATTATGTCTTATTTTCATGGAAACACAGTGTATGTATATGCATATATATATATATATATATATATATATATACAGTCGAACCTCCATATATCGAAGTAGCAAATTGCGCGAAAAAAATTTGATATATAGAAATTTCGATGTATAGAATTGAGCTGTCATCATAATTCTCCTAAAAAAAATTAAAGCAATTTTTCGTATACGAAACTCCATTTCTAATTTATATGAGAATCCCATTAAATGAAAGTTAATAACTTAAAAATGAATTAATATAAAAGATTTATTGATTACTACATATCTTAAAAAAAAAACAAAACAATAATGCAGACAGTGGTTACAATGTTACACAGTGGTTACACAGTTACATTCTTTAAAAAAAAAAACTACAAATACCTTGCTGAACAGTTAGTTGTGCGGAAAGTTCAAAGAAATGTTTGTATTTATTCAGTCCACAAAAAACTTCATCAGGGACATTTTCCGTGAATTGAAGTCCACGACGTATTGTTTCAAATGCCAAAAATCGGGCGATTTTATTCTAAAGTGGAATAAAATCTCCCAATTTGTCTTGAAAAAAATTTTGTTATAAGATTCTTTCGATATATAGAAACAATTTTTCTATGTAATGAACATGGAGATTTGCTAAGAGTTCGATATATAGAAAATTTCGATATAGGGAAGTTCGATATATGGACGTTCGACTGTATATATGTGTGTGTGTGTATACAGTTAAATTTTTCTATGGGGGCCAGTCATGCATGGTTACGAATAAAAGTGGCAGTTTTGATGGGTGGCCATTGAAAAGAGGTTTCTTCCATAACATAAGCTCTGTATGGTGTCATTAATTAGTTCTGAACAAAATATTAGCCATTGTGAGGGGTGGCCGACTAGAGAAATTTCACTATACACACACACGCATACATACATACACATGCGTGGGTATGTACAGTGAAACTTCTCTATCCGGCCACCCTGCAAAGCAATCCCTTTTCTTTTCGAACCATTACTGGCAGCCATAGAAGAATCAAACCCCTATTCGATGGCCACCCCTCAAAATGGCCATTTTTTTTTTCAAACAATGACTGGCATCTTAAAGAAGTTTCACTGTGTGTATATACACTGCTGGCCACCCAAATTGCAACACCAAGAAAGACGAGATATCACAACAAAATTATTTTGTAGATAACATGTTGACCAAGTATCAAATGATTAAATTTATAGACTTCTGTGAAGTGTGGTTCCTGCCAAAATCAGTAACCAGAGTAGCCGCCATTGTTGGAGATCACCGCTGCCACTCGCCTCGGCATTGATTCAAAGAGACTTTGGATGAGTTCTTGGGGTACAGCAGACCAAGCAGCTTCCACACGTTGCCAAAGTTGATCTGCTGTGGCAGCTGGGGATAGTATCTGGGTCAATCGTACAGCAACCATGGACCACATGTTTTCTATCGGCGAAAGATCCGGAGAGCGAGACGGCCAGGGAAGCAATTCAATCTGGCGATTGACGAAGAACCGTTGGACAATGCGTGCCACGTGTGATCGCGCATTATCCTGTTGAAATATGG
>OU015494.1:44366441-44376441 GCA_907164885.2 Dolomedes plantarius
TCACACAGCCAGAAATATAAAGGCGGCAAATATCAGAATACGATAACAGAAGGGGAAAAACGGAAGTGCTTTCGTTGTGGAAAGGTGGGTCACTTAATAGCCTCTTGCAGAGTTAAATTTCCGAAACAAGATGTTTCTAGTGCAAATCAGAACTCTAACAATAATAGTCAGAAGATAGGCGGGGGAACCAAAGGTAGAAAACCAAAGAATAACCTGACAGAACTGGTGAACAATATTGAAGATGTAAAATATAATAAACAAACGTGGCTTTTTGACACAGGTGCAAGTTCCCATTTTTCATGTAACAAATTCCTATTTTCCACCTTTAAAAAGGTTACCAACACAAGGATGTCAGTAGCCATAGACGGTCTAACTTTTCCAGTTGAGGGAAAAGGTGACGTAGTATTGTTTATAAATAACCGAAAAATAATCCTTTCCGATGTCCTGTACTCTCCCAAACTACGAAGAAATCTGATATCCGGTAAACAACTTGACAGTCAAGGGAAAACATTTATAGGAGGGAATGGAAAAATTGTCGTAAATGACGAACATGGAAGATTCGAATTTGAAGCGAAGCTAACTAATGGATTATATTTTCTTCACCCCAAGTATCCTAAATTTAAAGAGAATGAAGCATGCGCAATAGGTGGAGATCTAAAAGAGTGGCATAGAAAATTTGCCCATATAAACACGAAACAAATTGTGAATACCAGTAAGCACAATAGCGTTAGAGATCTACCAGGATTAAAACATAATGAACTGTCGTGTGAAGTTTGTAAAATTGCTAAGTCGCGACAAGTATCACACAAATCGATATCAAGAATAAGATCCACTAAACCCCTCCAGTTGCTTCATACAGATGTATGCGGGCCTCTGCCCACAAAATCAAGAGAAGGCCATCGGTATTTCTTAACAATAATAGATGACTTCAGTCGTAAAGTCACTGTTTTTCCATTAAAAGAAAAATCTGAAGTGTTTGAAACGTTTAAGCGTTATCAAGTAAGAGCTGAACGATTTCTAAATTCGAAAGTTGTCACAGTTAGGTCTGACAACGGCCTCGAGTATTGCAGTTCTCAATTCGAAAAATATCTCGACGAGCTTGGCATTAATCACGAGCACACCAACACGTACACGCCTCAACAGAATGGGGTGAGTGAGCGGTATAATTACACTGCTATGGACGCTGTAAAAACTCTCCTAAAAGACGCAAATTTAAGTGAAGGATTTTGGGCTGAAGCGCTATTACACTTTACGTACACACGTAACAGAGTTTGTCATGACGGCCAGACCAAAACCCCCTTCGAGCTTTATGGCGGGAGAAAACCATCTGTGAAACATTTGAAAGCGTTCGGAACTATTGCCTACGTTAGTGTTCCTAAACAACGAAGATCAAAATTACAGATGAGGGCCAAGAAGGGTATTCTCGTGGGATACGCAATGAAGACTATGGGTTATCGAATCTGGATTCCCGAAGACAGACAACTAGTAGAAACACCTAATGTCAAGTTTGAAAAGGAAAGCGCTAGTGGTAGCGTACTGGAACCAGGTAAAGAAAGCACTTGCAAGAAGGAGTGTAGAAAATCTGAACCGAAGAAAATCTACTTTAAGATTGATAATGAAAGCGATTCCGATTCAGAGTATGAAAGTTCGACGGAAGACCTGAAACATTCAGAATCTGAGTCAGAATCAGAATCAGAGTCAGAATCAGAATCAGAAGATCGAAATTCAAGTTCAAAAGAATCCACTAAGAAAAATGAAATAATATGGGTTCGAACAGCCGTACCAAGGAAAGACGGATCTCGAAATGATATATATTATAAAATAAAGGGTACGAAATCAAGGCTGAGGTCATACAATGATGTGGAAAATTACTGCAAGTCGCATAATATTAAGTATAACGAATCAGACTTTTCATTTAGTACAAACGATACATTCAGCGGGGAAGTAAAGTCTAGAGATGAAACCAGTAATGTCGTAGCAAGTACGAGTAGTGCCTGACTAGACGTAGAAATCCCAAGTTGTTACAATTCAGCCCTGAGAAAGCCTGAAGCGGAAGACTGGTTCAAGGCAATGGAAGAAGAAATTTTAATGATGAAGAAGCGTAAAGTATGGGAATTAGTACCAAAACCTGATAAGGCGAAAATTCTCGGTAGTCGTTGGGTTTACACGACGAAACGAGACAGCAAGAATAAAATTGTTTCCTTTAAAGCTCGTTTGGTAGCCCAAGGTTTTCGACAGCGTAAAGGCGAAAGTTACGATGAGGTTTTCAGCCCAGTGGTCAACTTTACAATCATCAGACTCTTCTTTGCCATATTTGTAAGCAACTTAAAGTGGAAGCATTGTCAACTAGACGTAAAAAACGCATATTTGTATGCCCCCCTTTCAGAAACCATTTATATGAAGCAACCTCCAGGATTTTTAAATCAAGATAAACCGGATTACGTTTGTCTCTTAAAAAAAGCTCTTTACGGATTCACCAGAGTGCCCGTGAGTGGTTTTACGAGATACAAGACGTTTTAGAATCAATTGGTTTCATAAAGATTTCCTGGGTAAACTGCGTTTACATCTATGAAAATAACGTTATTTTACTACTTTATGTAGACGATATTGTGTTGATTGGGAAGAATGAAAAATTCATAAAGCTGATTATCGGGAAATTAGAGAAGAAACTTGAACTGAAAATCCTCGGTGAAACAAAACTGTTACTTGGAGTTCAATTTGAAGAAAAAGACAAAAAGTTAACTATCAATCAAACTACTTACATTGAGAAAGTATGGAAAAGGTTTGACAAATTTAAACCACCTATAAATTCACTTCCTATTTCAAAAGGGGTATTTTTGTCAAAATCCCAATGCCCCCAAACAGAAGACGAAAGAGTTGAAATGGGAAAATTACCATATAGAAGTTTAATCGGATGTTTATCTTTCATAGCTGGAAGAACACGTCCTGATATTAGTTTCTCAGTAAATTTGTTATCCCAGTATCAAAGTAATCCGGGAAAAACTCACTGGAATGCATTACTAAAACTTCTGGGTTATGTTTTCTCTACTCGGCAACTAAAATTAAACCTTCACAATATCAATAGTTTAAAGTTGCATGTGTACTCGGATGCTGATTTCGCCTCAAACCGAGATGACAGAGTATCAGTTGGAGGTTGTATAGCCTTGATAGATGAAATTCCAATCCAATGGCGAACCTTTAAACAGAAAAGTGTTTCGTTATCGTCAATGGAAAGTGAATTTATATCCTTGACAGAAGCAAGCAAGGAATTGATGTGGCTCTCCCGAGTTTTAGAAGAATGTCAAAAGAAAGAAGTAATTCCTGATGCTATACAAGAAAATATTTTGTGGTGTGATAATATGGCTGCGATAGATTTCTCAAAATCGCCTATCGAAAATAATCGCACAAAACACATAGATATCAAGCTTCATTTTATTAGAAATTTACTTTTCGAAAGATGCTTTCAACTTAAGTATGTGAACAAAAATGAAACGAAATTTTTCATACATAATGACTACTTTGATATAAGTTAATGATAAGAAAATCAAAGAAAAAGGATAATTTATTTCAGAGAAAAAGGCAAAAGAACGGAGGAGTTAATACTCCGTTGGACCCCCTCTAGCGCGAATGCACGCTGCGATACGATCGGGCATTGAGTCATACAAGTTCTGTATGATGTCTTGAGACATTTCGTTCCATATTTGCTGTAACCTTGCCTCTAGTTCGTTCAAACTCGTGGGATGCCCAACTCGTCGTCCCAAATGATCCCACATATGCTCGATTGGTGACACATCTGGGGATCGGGCAGGCCAAGGAAGGGTGTTAGAGAATTTGGCAGGAATGCCGAATCCCTACTAGTGTAATATGGCTAAAAGTGCCAATAGCTTTACACATGTAGCTTGGGGTTACAGAGTCGTATTGGCTCGCAGTGGAAGGTGGATGATAACCTGATGAGTTTCTTAAAAGTAGCTATATTAGCTGGAAATAGTGTGTAGTGTGCAAACATACAAGAATAACAAGAAAAGTTTAAAAGTAAGCTTATGTTTATTTATTAGCGGATACTCAAAATAAAACAAACAACATAAAAAAAAATAAGTCTTGATTATCACATAAGGTAAAGCTCCTTGACTTCAAAATTTGCTTAAAGTAAAATTAAATGGAGGTGCAGAAACAAAGTTAAAAGTTTTGTACAACCTGATTGATGTTTATGTACTTTATCACTGCGCGGGTAACATACGAAGATACCAAGCTCCGATACTATTTGCCCGAAAACGGCCCCTCAAGGTTCTGGTAAAAAAAAACTGCTGGAGCTCAGCTGGGGATTCGTCTGTGCCAGAATATCTTTCCATATCTTTCGTCTTGCTATGTGAGAGAACTCGGTGACTTCTGGAGGTACCTGGACGAGATCTGACGGCAGGGCGTAGTTCACCAAGCTCACTAAACTTAACTACCAACGACCCAATCAACAACACCAAAAACCAACACTCCACTGCCTAGCTGCTGCGGCTTTTTATACACGACTGGTGTGTGTGTATCGCCGTCTGGTGACGCGCTCGGCTGTGGAAATATGCAAATATTTTCAAGAGGTTGAAGTTTCGGTTACAGTGTCAACCATTACGAAGGTGTACGTCACTGGGTTGGTGATTGCGTCATAGGTATGGATGAATGACGTAATCGACGGTAATGGTGACGTCAAACATACGGCTCACTTAGTAAAAATAGCTTGGGGGAAAAACGGCTTTTTCTAACAATGGGTAGTAACAGTGCGGAGACAGTCTTGTGACACCCTTGCTGTATGAGGCCGAGCATGTCTTGTTGAAAAATGGCTCCTGGGAGCCGTTGCATGAGTGGCAACACATGTGGTTGCAGGATTTCATGAACATACCGCTGGGCTGTCATGGTACCACGGAACAATACTGGGGGTGACCGTGTATTGTAGGCAATGGCACCCCATACCATCACACCAGCTGTGGGAGCGATGTGTCGCTGTACAGCAAAGGCAGGATTGAAGCGTTCACCACGGACTCTCCACACACGAACACGATTGTCATCACTGCCGAGATTGAATCTGGATTCGTCGCTAAAGACGACCTGGTTGTTACATGAGGTGTAACTGCCTTTCTCTAAAAATAAAAAATGGGTGTAGCAAATCTCAGGTGAGTACGGGAAATGAAGACCAGGCGAATGAGCATCCAACTCCTTTTATTTAAAATCATTTAAAACTGGAGACAAGATTTGTTGCCTTTAACATAATCAACAGGCGCATCCGTAGCTCCGGAACGTCGTCGAACTGCTCTGCTCTGGTCTGGCTGGAAAGCTGAAAAACGCATTCCATTTATACTATCAGTCGCTCCCACGGAGCATGCGCCGCAGGTTACGCGTGCCCAGAAAAACGCATGCATAATTAATGACGTTTAACCCCGCGGCGATTGCTTCGGGAAAGATTCGCAGATACGAGAACGTACGGTAAACAAAATAACCAATGCCTCCGCTGTTGCTAACATCGGCCCCCCTTCTCGTTTCTGCGAACCGCTCTCGTGGTGAAAGCCCTAATGGATGTTTATACACTTACGCTTTACAGACATTTTCACTGGAACATACTCTGATAACACGAAAAAGACATTTTAACTAAAGTAATGCGATTCCAATTACATTTTGGAATAAACACACTTGCTAATATTTTGGTATAAACATGCTTTCCAATTACATTATAGAACACACATTTGCTACTATTTTAGTATAAACACGCTTTCCAATTACATTATAGAATAAACGTGAAACTATACTTAATACATATGAAAACTAAATCCAATATGTACACACTTGTTCAGAAAATTTCTATTCTAATATTTGTATAAATGCATTCTAATATTTGTAAAATACATTCTAATATTTGTTAAAAAAAATGCTATTCAAACTTTATGATTTTTCTAGCAGGAAACTTTAACCTTTTAAAATATAATCATTATACAAGTATAAAGGCTAGCAAGACGCACCTAAAAATATATATATTTACAAAACGAATATAGCTTCTGGTTAGTCAGGCTGAGATCAGAGTAACAAAAAAATACGACTCGTCCCTTGCGACGAAGAACACTTCAACACGCAATTTTTAATACCCGTATGGTATAACTTTACCTTTTAATCCGATGACTAACTTTCAGCACATCTAGTATAGGAGTGTTAACAAAATATCAGTACTTCATTTCAGCACGACATAAATCTCACAAACAAACTTAAAACGGGAACATTTAAAGAATGAAAAAAAAACTACTAGATAAACAGTTAGTTTACACATTTTTGAAGACCTTCCTTAGTTAAAGGCTTCGTCAGCACATCTGCATAATTGCTTTTGCTGGTACAAAACTTAAGCTGAAAAGTTTTTTCGTTTACCAGGTTTCTGATAAAATGGAACTTCACGTCTATATGTTTAGAACGCGAGTTTTCGATAGGTGAATTCGAGAAGTTAATCGCTGCCTGGTTGTCACAAAAAAGTTCACTTGAATTAATATCAGGGATTTCTAAGCCGATTTCTTTGCATTCTTTTAAAATACCATAGATCCACATTAGTTCTTTCGAGGATTCTGTTAAAGAGATGAATTCTGCTTCCATTGTAGACAGAGTTACTGATTTATGTTTGAAAGTTCGCCAGTAGACAGGAACCTTATCAAAAAACAAAATCGTTCCGCCTACCGATACTCTGTCATCGCTATTTGACGCAAAATCTGAGTCACTGTAACATCTGATATTTAATTCATCTATATTTGCCAAATTCAACTTTAAACTCTTTGTGGCATGTACGTACCCTAACAACTTTAGAACGCAGTTCCAATGTACTAATCCAGGGTTCTCTTGAAACTGGGACAGGATGTTTACAGCATAGCTGATATCGGGGCGAGTCCTCCCCGCTAAAAATGCTAAACATCCAACTACATTTCGGTACGGTAATCGTCCCGTTTCTTCCATTTCGGCATGCGTTTTAGGACAGTCTATCTTTGAAAGAAGCGTTCCCTTATGGGTAATGATGTTATCGGAATTTTATAGTTCTTATAAGTATCGTAAACTTTATTAATATAACCTTCTTGGTGTATATATATTTTTCCGTCCTTTTCTAGAAATTCAATGCCTAGTAATTTTCGGGTTTTTCCCAGCACTTTCAAATCAAATTTTTCTTTTAAAAGCTTAATTCCCTTATGTGAAGGTCTGATTTACCGAATAAAACAATATCATCTACATAAAGGAGTAGTACAACACATTTTTCAAAGATGTACGTGCAATTGCACCAGTCTAGCTTTTCGAAGTTTAGATCTTGTAAAACAGTGTGGATTTCATTAAACCACTCTCGCCCACTTTGGTGTAGGCCGTAAAGAGCTTTGCGTAACAAGCAAACATGATTGGGGTAAGTTTCGTCTTTAAATCCACGTGGCTGATACATGTAAATCCTTTCATTAAGGTCAGCGTACAGGTATGCAGATTTTATATCTAGCTGGCAATGTGTCCAGCCAAGTAAGCATACTAATAATGCAAACCACATTCTTATTAGGGTGAAACTTATAGCGGGGCTGTAAACTTCATCATAAGTCTCCCCTTTACGCTGCCTGAAACCCTGGGCTACTAAACATGCTTTGTAACGCATAATCTCATTTTTGTCATTCCGTTTTAGTGTATACGCCCAAGTACTTCCCAGTATTTTCGTATCTTTGGGTTTCGGGATTAATTCCCATACTTTTCTATCTTTCATGACCTTCATCTCCTCCCCCATTGCTTCTTCCCACTCTTTTTTTTGGGAGATTTCAAAACATCCCTGTAATTTCTAGGTATCTTTACCTCTACATGAAAAGCCGATAACAGACTGCTGCTTGCATTTTCATTTCCTACAGGGCCAGTATAGTAATCTGTGGTTCTAAAATTGAAGAAATCTTCCTCATAATTTATATTATCATCATTACAATATTTTTGGGCATCTTTAGGTGAACGAAGTCTTACACTTGTTCCGTTGATTCGATAATAAATATCAGTTTTCGAACCATCTCTACGCAATATGGCTTCTCTCATCCATTTAATTTGATTACATGGGATTCGACCAGGGTTCTTTGTCCCTTTATCTGTCACCCTATGTTTACTACTTTCAGCTTTTTCTTGGGTTATTTGTTCACTAATTTCTGCTTTTTCTTGGGTTGGTTCACTAATTTCTGCCTTTTCCGGGTTTGTTTCACTTTCTGAATCTGAATCCTCAATTTCTTCAGGGGTTATTCTAATATTTTGATTTAACTCGGGGCTTTGTACGTTTTCTATCTCCCCCACATCTTTTTTAAACGAAACATTTAGAGTTTCTAGGATATTATGATTTTCAGGGACCCATATTCTATATCCCTTAGTTTTTGTAGCGTAGCAGCCAACCATAATCCCCTTTTTAGCCCGCATTTGAAGCTTATTCCTTAATTGCTTAGGCATCCTGATATTGGCTGTGCAGCCAAAAACCTTTAAATGAGTGACCGACGGTTTCTGACCACCATATAACTCGAAAGGGGTTTTTAATTGCTTTGAATGCACTACTCTGTTCCATACATTGGTAAAACAGAGCAACGCTTCAGCCCAAAACGCATCGCTCAAATTACTACTTTTGAGCATTGCTTTTACAGCATCTAACGCCGTATAATTGAAACGCTCACTTACGCCATTTTGTTGGGGGGTATAAATGTTCGTCCTCTCTGATACGATTCCCTGATCTTCTAAGTATTTTTCGAATTCCTTATGGCAGAATTCCATGCCATTATCTGTGAGTACACGCAAAATTTTCTTATTAAGGAATCTTTCAGATCGCGTTTGAAATTTTTTAAAAAGTTCAAAAACCTCAGACTTTTGCCTCATCGGGTACACCGTAACCTTTTTGGACATATCGTCCGTAATAGACAGGAAATATATCTTTCCCCCTAAGGATACGTTTGGGAGTGGTCCACACACGTCCATGTGTATTAACTCCAGGGGTTTTCGTGAATTCGTTTTTGATGAAGATTTAAAAGACATACTCCTCGACTTTGCTAACTTGCAATCTTCACAATCGCTTTTCCCGAGAGTTAGTTTGGGCAATCCTTTTACGCACTCTTTACTACTAGTATTTACAATATACTGACTGTTGATATGGCAATAACGCCTATGCCATAATTCTAATCCCTTTTTCTGCGAAATAGTTAAGTTAACATTTTCTATTTGTTTTTTCAAATATTGGGGACTGAAATAATATAATCCATTACGCCTTTGGGCGAAAAATAGCTTCTCCCCGTGTGTGTCGAAAACTTCTATTTTCCCTTTCGCTCTTATAAACTTTCCTCCTAGTTTTTCCCAGGCAGGTCCCGAAAATAGATTTCGTCTTAATTTCGAAGAGTACATTACATTATGTAAAATAACCTCTTTCTTTTCCCCTTCTGTTTGAAAATACATTTTTACTGTACCCTCTCCTTCAATACTGCCTTTAACATCACCAATTGCAAGTGATAAGTTAGTATTATTAACTCTCTTAAAGTCAGTAAATAACGCTCTATTATTACTGAAATGACTAGACACGGCGGTATCAAAAATCCACGAACACTTTTCTGCTTGTATATCTTCGGTAATGTTAGCTTCAGTAATAAAATTGGCCTTTCTATTGGGAGTTTCCTTCTCAATTTTTTCTCTTTTAAATTTAAATTTAACTCTGCAATCTTTTATGAGGTGGCCAGGCCTACCGCACCTATAACAAGGGCCTACTTTCCTTCCCCTAGGGGATTTATCTCGAGTGGTTTCACTCTTAACTTTAGGTTTTACCTTTTTAGGCGCCTCTAACTTTGCTTTATAAGCAGAGTTCTCAGTTTTTTTTGAAATAACGCTTACTTTGAAAGTAGGGCTTAGGCGTAGGCTTAATGCTTAAGCCTACGTTCTTCGACTAAGAGTTCATCTAGAACTTTACTAAAAGTAAATTCCTCATCGGACCACCGATAAATAGATTGCACAATACCTGTAA
>OU015494.1:44386441-44681441 GCA_907164885.2 Dolomedes plantarius
CACCCTGCCAAGCTTGGGAATTTTGTGTATGGTGTGGTAACTGTTGGGAATCCAGCAAAAGATTCCATTGAAAAATTAAAAAAAAGAGTGAAATTGCGCAGGAGCACTCTATAGAAATGAAGCCAAAAATATTTATAAAAACTACTTATTAAATTTAACTAAAAATACGTGAAGAATACTAAGGTATATGCATGGAGGTGAGGTAAAAAAAATCACTGAAACATTGTTAAACGTGAAACGGTTTAATTATCCGTTCATAAAAATAACAAAATAGCAAAACATAAAACAGTTACGTGAGTCCTGCTTAGAATAGAACATCGCAGGATTAGAAATACGGTTGGCGTTTCCTCGGTCGGGACAGGCACGGCATCTTCATTCCTCCATTGGCGGCGAGTTAGGGCATCGGCAGGGAACGGCACTCTTAACTGATGGTATGGCGTCATCGTTGGATGAATGACGTCGTTCGGCTGGCATATCGCTGGTCATGACGCAACTGGCGTCTGACGATGCTTACACATTGCTGTGGAGGTGGGAAATGATGTAAATACATCGCTCCTGCTACGTGGCTGGAAGGTTAGGGGAAGAAGAGGAAAACTAATCGGGATTTTCCCTAACAACTGCCCCCCCTTTACAGAAATGAGCACCAACACATGCACGTGGTTAAGTTACATGTTTTGCAAAACAATAAGGGTAAGTCGCTTGTATAAACATACAATAAATATTCTGTTGACATGTTTCTATAAAAATAGCTTATAATCCTGAACAATTATGCAATACAATTCAAAATGCAATATTCAATAGGCAAATAATATGCAATACAATTCATCAACAGGTAGGGCAAAGTATACACACGCAGTATTTTTTTCAGACAAAAATTCAAAACATTCGTGGGCCCACTTTCATACACACAATCATGCGAAAAAAAAACATTTGCGTATAACATACCCTCCGATGTTTAAATAGCATAAAACTTTAAGAATATATTAAAATTGATTACAATTTGCTTGTCACAAACAACGTACTAGTAAATATATTAAAGTATAGACACAGTACGAAAAAAAAATAGAAACAGTTATTGCTAGTATGTAGATATAAACACAATGCTAGATAGAGACATAAACGTGCATATATAAACACAGTACAGAATATATGCAATGGTAACGTTAGTATTAAATACACATGCGACAAAAATGCAGAATGTATAAACACATTACCACTGTATATCACTTAAGTTTAAATAAATTCGTTCCGCTCGGGTGAGTCCGGGACTTAGTGGCATTCTTATATTAAAAATGAGGGACTCACAAACAAAAAGGATTAATGCACACGAAAAAGGCCTCCCTCCAGTAGTACTCCCCCAGAAAATTTCCCCCAAGAGCTCTGGCAGATTACATTTTCACCCCCAACGAGACGTAACAGGGGGCCGCTCGCTCTCAGGATCCCTTTCCTGAGGGTACTTACCGGATTCCAGCGGACAATTAAATTGGTCTCTCCCAAGCGAAACGACGAAAAGGGACAAAACACACCACTCGTGCGTGGTAAAACAAACTGACCCAAGGTGGCCTTCAAACACTTTAAGCGAACCCCTCCCAAATTATGTGGGAGAAAGAAGGTTCTCATAGAACTAACCCGAAACAATGGCCGTTAGTTCCGTAAACAGAAAATAATGGAAAGTAATATAACTCATAAATTAATAACCGTCCTAGTCTCAAGGATAAGGTTTATTTTCAGGAAATTCGGTTTATTAGAGTTAGGAATTTACTTTAAGTTTATAGCTTTCAAGTTTCTGATTTAAAAATTATTTGTTTAAAGGCTGAAAAGTCTGTTTTTGTTTTTGGTTTTGTGAACGGATCTGCTAGATTCTTTTTGCTAGGCACGAATTTTATCTCGAAAACTTCTTTTAGAAGGAGATCACGCACAAATAGAAGCTTTATATGAATATGCTTAGTGCGACTATTTTCAATCGGCGATTTTAAGAAGTCTATTGCAGATAAGTTATCCGTTCTGATAAGGGGTTTGGATCTAGCTAGCTTGATTATCTTCAATTTTTCGCATTCTTGCATTATACGGTTGATCCACAGTATTTCCTTGCAGGTTTCTGTTATAGCCATGAATTCAGCTTCCATAGTTGACAGCGCTATGGCCTTTTGCTTGCCAGTTCGCCAGAATATAGGCGATTTATCTAGTAAAATGAGTTGACCGGAAATTGAAACTCGGTCGTCTCGATTGGCGGCAAAATCGCTATCACTGTAAGCTGTTAATTCATTAGTGGTAGAGGAAATATTTAGCTTTAAATCTTTTGTACCTATTACATACCCTAATAGCTTCAATAGACCGTACCAGTGAGCAAATCCTGGGTTAGACTGAAACTGACTGAAGATATTTACAGCATACGCAATGTCGGGTCTAGTTCGACTTGCGATAAATGCTAAACACCCTAGAATATTTCGATACGGTAGTTTTGATATTTCCGTTAATTCAGGTTCAGATGTAGGGCTTTGTAATTTGGTATATATTGTTCCTTTAGCTATGGGTAAGGATACAATTGGGATATTGAAGGTTTTGAAGCGTTTAGCAACTTGATCTATGTATTGGGTTTGGTGAATGAAAACTTGTTTTCGATTGAATTCAAATTCAACCCCCAATAACTTGGAAGTTTGGCCAAGTATTTTAATGTCGAAACACTTCTGCAGAATTTTAACTGCTGCTTCAATATGTGTTTTAGTTTTTCCAAAAAGAACTATATCGTCTACGTATAAAAGTAAAATTAGATTATTAGATAAATGGTAAACACAGTTAGCCCAGTTAATTTTCTTAAAATTATTTTCAAGTAATATATTCTCAATTTCATAAAACCATACCCTTCCACTCTGGTGTAAGCCATAAAGGGCTTTCTTTAGTAGACAGAGGTAGCTTTCTTTTCCTTTTTCTACGAAACCGGGTGGTTGGGTAATCGTAATGGTTTCAGATAAGGGTGCGTATAAATACGCGCATTTGATGTCTAACTGGAGGTGATACCACTTTAGGTTGGAAACTAGCATGGAGAAAAATAGGCGTATAAGGGTGAAATTGACTACAGGTGAAAAGGTTTCATCATAGGATTCTCCCTTTACCTGTTTGTAGCCTTGTGCTACGAGCCTCGCTTTGTATCTTACCACATTTCCATGCTCATCAGTTTTGGTTGTAAAAACCCACCGACAACCGAGAGGCTTGTACTTTGAGTGTGGCGGTACTAGGCTCCATGCACCCCTTTCACTTAACACTTTTAATTCTTCTTCCATCGCTTTCTTCCATAGCTTAGATTCTTTACTTTTGAATGCTTGTTTAAAGGTTTTCGGGATGACTACCGTTTCTAGTCATGCTGTGTCAATCTCACTTTCGGAAGTGTCATAGGCGGAAAAGTAGTTGATTTCTTCATTTTCCGTCTGACTTTCAGATTCCAGATCGCTATCATCGTCAATCACCTGTCGCTGAGGGGTTGGAACAGGGCCCGTCCTACCATTCTTACCGCTAAAGTTGAAGTATTCAGGCTGGTACTCAATTTTATGCTTTTTACAGTATTGCTTGAGTTCTTTGAGGCTTCGCAATATGTGGCTCTTGCCCCCTTGCCTTTTAACTTCTCGATAATATATATCGGTCCGCTTTCCATCTGGTCTCGGAACGGCTTCTCTTGTCCACTTAGCGACTCGGAGTCTAGGTGTTTGGACGTATAGTTCTGTCTGATTCGTCTTCACTTGCTTCATCAGTTTGAACTGCATAACTAGGGCCTGGTCTGGGATCCTGCTGGTAACTCCGGGTATGGACTCGGCGCGAATCCATATGTGGGATTACCACCGTCTCAAGCTCCGGGTTGTGAAGTGAGTATATGGTAGTTTCTGGATGGTCGCCCAGCACTGCTCCATTGTTAGTCTGCTTAGCTTTCAATTGATAAAAATTTAGTTCATCTTCAGCAAAGCTAACATTCCGGGTTTCGACTATTCGCCCAGTTTCTGGGAACAACACTCTGTACCCTTTAATCCTACATGCGTAGCTTACAAGAACTCCCTTATTAGCTCTGGGATCAAATTTGGTTCGGTGTTGCTTCGGCACACCCACAAAACAAACTGACCCGAATGGTTTAAGGTGACTAATGGAGGGTTTGAACTTTCCGTATTTCTCAAACGGTGTTTTCGTCTGGTTTCTACGGCACACTCTATTCCAATTGTAGGCCGCATAGCGGACGGCTTCTGGCCAAAATTTTACTGGAACCTTTAGGATCGTGCGGAGGGTATTCCCTATTGTCTGGTTCAACCTCTCTGCTACTCCATTCATTTCAGGCGAATAAATATCGGTAAATTCGTGGGCCACACCATTCGTATGTGTCGGGAATCCGGCAAAAGATTCCATTGAAAAATTTAAAAAGAGTGAAATTGCGCAGGAGCGCTCTATAGAAATGAAGCCAAAAATATTTATAAAAACTACTTATTAAATTTAACTAGAAATACGTGAAAAATACTAAGGTATGTGCGTGGAGGTGAGGTAAAAAAAAGTCACTGAAACATTGTTAAACTTGAAACGGTTTAATTATCCGTTCATAAAAATAACAAAGTAGCAAAATATAAAACAGTTACGTGAGTCCTGCTTAGAATAGAACATCGCAGGATTAGAAATACGGTTGGCGTTTCCTCGGTCGGGACAGGCGCGGCATCTTCATTCCTCCATTGGCGGCGAGTTAGGACATCGGCAGGGAACGGCACTTGAACAGGAGCGACAGGCGGAATCAGATTGATGAAAGTCTTGTAAAAGCTTCCTTATATTCACGGCGGCTGGCGCGAACGTCCAATAACAGATCGGGCGAAGTACGCATGTACTTACGATATTTGCATGTACGATATTTGCGTACATTTACATTTTACACAAAATTTAAATACTGATGCAATGCGATACAATTTTAATCTCATACGATTTGTATGACGCGTTACATGTTAAATTCCGTTATGGAAGGCAAATATTTTTAAAGTTAAAATAATAAGATTGTAAAGGAAAATGAAAGGGTGAATGAATCGTGACAACGATTCACATAGGCGTTTAACCGATAAGAATTGCCGGAAAGCTTTAAGGACGTGGGTGAACAGGTGAGGAAATTAAAATTTTTTAAATATTCCTAACAAGTGGCCCCCTTCAACCACTGGGTTTAAAGTAGAGTAAAAGGTTAACATAAAATATACAAGACATTTAGTCTAACAATACAATATACACAAGTATTTAAATTTCACAATTTGAAAATTTTGAAGAATCCAGATACCATATAGATAAGGGAGATATAAATTAAATTTTCCCTATTGGAATAGCTGGTTACCATGGCTTAATATCTTTAGACCTGGATTTTAAATTTTAAATTAAATAATGGTTAAATAAAAAATTTCTTATTAAATAAGTTAACCCTCTCTAAAACTTGAGGTTTAGTAAAATTGTCAGCAGGATTTGCCTTAGTTTTTATATATTTAATTTCAAAGGTTTTATCCAAGACCAAGTTTCTTAAAAAATGAAACTTTACATCAATGTACTTAGTCCGGACATTTTCGATCGCAGACTTCGAAAAGTTTATTGCGGCTTCATTGTCGCAATATAATGTAAAATTTTCGAACTTAGTATCAATTAAATTAAATTTATTAAACTCTAATAAAATGTTTTTAAACCATACCAGCTCCTTTGCAGCTTCAGTCAACGTCACGTACTCAGCTTCCATCGTTGAAAGAGTGACGCTTTTATGCTTGAAGGTTCGCCAAAATAGTGGTGATTCATCAACTAAAAGGAGTATTCCACCTACCGACACCCGGTCGTCTCGATTCGAGGCAAAGTCCGAGTCACTGAAGCAGTGAATGTCCGGTGTTTCCACTCTTGATAAGTTCAGCTTGAGATGTCGTGTGTCGTAAACGTAACCTAATAACCTTAGTAGTAAGTGCCAGTGATATTGTCCAGGATTTTCTTGAAATTGTGAAAAATTATTCACGGCATAGGCGATATCCGGACGTGTCTTCAAAGCAATATAAGAGAGGCATCCTATTAGGCTCCGATATGGACATTTACGCATTTCGTCGATTTCCTGTTCAGTGGTAGGTCGTTGATTGCGTGAGAGTATCGTTCCCTTTGAGATTGGTAAGGAGCTGTGAGGAATTTTAAAATGTTTAAACGTGTCATAAACCTTTTCAATGTAGTCAGTTTGGTTGATAGATAGGTGGTCTTTTTCCTGTATAAAATTTATACCTAATAACCTTTTGGTTTTTCCTAGGATTTTAATATCAAATTTAGATTTTAGCAATTTTATACCATTATCTATATCCGCACTGGATTTTCCAAAAAGTACCATATCATCAACATACAATATCAAAAGAATACTATTTGAAAATACATAAAGGCAGTTACACCATTCGAATTTAACAAAGTTCAATTCTAACAGAGTTTTATTAATTTCAAAGAACCATTCTCGGCCTGATTGGTGTAAGCCATAAAGTGCTTTCTTAAGCTTACAAACAAAGTTTGGTTTAATATCTACTCCCTCGGGAGGTTTCATATAAATATCATAACTCAAATCTGCATAAAGGTAAGCATTTTTCACGTCAAGTTGACAATTGAGCCATTTACAAGTTTGAACAAGAACAGAAAAGAAAAACCGTAAAATTGAAAAATTAACTACCGGGCTGAAAACTTCATCGTAAGTTTCGCCTTTACGTTGCTTATAACCTTGAGCAACAAGTCTGGCTTTAAACCTTACGACATCAGAGTTTTCGTTAGCTTTTAGGGTAAAAACCCAACGGCTACCGATTACATTAACATTATTAGGTTTTGGGACAAGATCCCATACTTTTCGTTCATTAATAATAGAGAGTTCGTCTTTAATAGCTCTTAGCCAATGTTCACTTTGAGGTGAAAAAATAGCTTCCTCATAAGAATTAGGTACATTCAAAGTCTGTAATTGTCAAAAGTCTTTAACATCATTACCTACAACATTTATATTTGAGGTTTCTAAATTGCCTGGTACAACACCTGTATAAGTATTTTTACCACTAAAATCAAAGAATATAGGATCAAATTTAAGATTCTTAGATTCACAAAATTCTTTAGCTTTTACAGATGAGTTAAGTGTAACGTCTGATCCCTGAAGATCATAATAAACGTCTACCCTCGATCGGTCTTTACGTAAAACAGCGCGTCTATTCCAAGTCATATCGCCGCTTGTACTTGGTTGTATCGCGACGGTTTGGGTAGGTTCTTTTTCAACAGGTTCTGTTTGATGTTCCTCAATTGATTCGTCATCTGAGCTTAAATTTTGGTCATTGCGGTAAGTAAAAACGTGGGAAGGGTCCAGTTCGCTTCCAGATTTAGTAAAGCTTTTAGTTGGTTCGCCGAACCTAACATCACTGGTTTCCACTATTTTATTCTCGGCAGGAATCCACACTCTATAACCACGTGTTAACATGGCATATCCTACCATTATCCCTTTCTTTGCTCGCATATCTAGTTTGGTACGGAGCTGCTTGGGTACAACAACAAAAGCATTAGAACCAAAAATTTGTAAATGTTTGACTGATGGCGTTTGGCCCCCGTAAAGCTCAAAAGGGGTTTTCTCTTGGTGAGAATGGCAGACACGGTTCCAAACATATGTAAAACATAGAACGGCTTCTGACCAGAAACTATCATTTAGTGAACTGTCCTCTAGCATGACCTTTATAGCATCTACCGCCGTTAGATTGAATCGTTCCGCCACACCATTTTGCTGAGGCGTGTAAACGTTGCTGCGTTCTGCTCGAATGCCCTGATTTTCTAAAAAGTTTTTAAATTTTTCATGCACAAACTCTAAGCCGTTGTCCGTTCGGACATTAATAATTTTCCTATTTAAAAATCGTTCCGCCCGTTTTTGGAATTTAGTAAAATATTCAAACACTTGGGTTTTATCTTTTAGAGGGTAAACTGTTGTCTTCTTAGAGTGGTCATCCACAAAAGTTAAGAAATAACGATGTCCGTGAAAGGATTTAACTGGAAAAGGGCCGCATAAATCAGAATGAATCAGCTGTAAAGGAAATTGAGACCTTGGACCGCCTATACTTTTATGAGGTTGGCGTTTAGCTTTAGCGATTTGACACTTGTCGCAATTAAATTTGAAATGTTTAAAATACGGCAGACCTCTTACCGATTTGTTTCTGCTAGTGTTGATTAGAAATTTAGAATTAATATGGCAAAATTTTCGATGCCAAACTTTAAAATTTGTTAGATTCACATCGTTTGCGTTGGCTGAAATTTCGGATTTTATGCGCTTCACTTTCGGAAAGCATTTATATAAACCATTTAATTTCTTAGCAACAAACAATCGTTCACCCGATTGAGAGTAGACATTTATCTTACTTTTACCGCCAACAAACTTTGCCTTAGCGTCATCAAATTTAGATCCCGCGATTAAGTTTCTGTTTATACTGGGTGAATACATAACATTAAGTAATGTCACCTCTTGAGACTGATCAGGATCATCATGAAAAGTTAATTTGACATTGCCAACTCCTTCAATGGGGTAAGTAGCGTCACCCACAGCCACGCTCATTTCCTTATTGTGAACTGGTTTAAAAGTATTAAAAAGTGACCTGTCACCTGAAAAGTGAGCTGTAGCAGCTGTGTCAAAAATCCAAGCATTTGGATCCGCTACGGTATTTAAATTTGTTTCTATTCCTAAACTCATCTCAACATTCGCCGCAAAATCTTTATCTTTACTTTTAATTTTACTTCTACACACTGTGGCATTGTGATTTCCTTTCCCGCATTTTGTGCATTTTTCAACTTTAGCTTTATTCTTTTTAGAATTTTGTTTTTTATTGAACTTTACACTATAAATACTAGAATTTTGCGTTTCGAGATCAGAGCAACTCTGCTTAATTCTCGATTTTTCGCACAGTAATTCTTTTAAAACATCGTCGTATTTAAAGTCCTTATCTTCCCATCGATAGATAGTTTGTATGATTCCAGCAAATTCAACAGGTAAAAACCGAATAAGTTGAAAAGATTGGAACACCTCATCGAGGTCGTAACCTGCATCTTTCACTTGTATGATGATTTTCCTCAATCTAGCAGCATACATGCCTACAGACTCACCGTCTGGCCGGGTATTAAAAAACGTGTCTAAAAGACCAATTAACCGAGCCCTAGATTTTGGTTGAAAGAAATCTCTTAAAGTTTCCCAGGCTACGCGAGGATCTTCAGTTTCAGATATTAAATTTCTTAATTCTTTACTAGTATTCAGATAAATTGTAGAATAACCGCGTTGTACGCGAACTCTAAAATCTTTCTGTTCCTTCGCAGAAGCGGTAGCTGCGGGTGGCTCTTCTATCCCTTTAACAATTGACCATGCATCACGGTCAAGCAGTATAGCCTTTAAATCTTCTGACCATGAGACATAGTTGTCTCTGGTTAAAGGTTCAATCGTTACTCTTTGATCATAGTCACACATCATGAATTTATACAATATTACATACAAAGACAAATATAGGAAAGTTAAATATTTTCTTGGCCCCCCACTAAAACATACTCAAACTCCAGCACATACAATGAAATTTTTAAATACACACAATAAAATTTTTCACACTAAATTGGGATTTAAACAAATTGGGAATTGGCTTCTTAAATTTTTATAGAGATTAATTTTTTTCCTGACGGCCCATAACCCTTGTCGGGAATCCGGCAAAAGATTCCATTGAAAAATTTAAAAAGAGTGAAATTGCGCAGGAGCGCTCTATAGAAATGAAGCCAAAATATTTATAAAAACTACTTATTAAATTTAACTAGAAATACGTGAAAAATACTAAGGTATGTGCGTGGAGGTGAGGTAAAAAAAAGTCACTGAAACATTGTTAAACTTGAAACGGTTTAATTATCCGTTCATAAAAATAACAAAGTAGCAAAATATAAAACAGTTACGTGAGTCCTGCTTAGAATAGAACATCGCAGGATTAGAAATACGGTTGGCGTTTCCTCGGTCGGGACAGGCACGGCATCTTCATTCCTCCATTGGCGGCGAGTTAGGACATCGGCAGGGAACGGCACTTGAACAGGAGCGACAGGCGGAATCAGATTGATGAAAGTCTTGTAAAAGCTTCCTTATATTCACGGCGGCTGGCGCGAACGTCCAATAACAGATCGGGCGAAGTACGCATGTACTTACGATATTTGCATGTACGATATTTGCGTACATTTACATTTTACACAAAATTTAAATACTGATGCAATGCGATACAATTTTAATCTCATACGATTTGTATGACGCGTTACATGTTAAATTCCGTTATGGAAGGCAAATATTTTTAAAGTTAAAATAATAAGATTGTAAAGGAAAATGAAAGGGTGAATGAATCGTGACAACGATTCACATAGGCGTTTAACCGATAAGAATTGCCGGAAAGCTTTAAGGACGTGGGTGAACAGGTGAGGAAATTAAAATTTTTTAAATATTCCTAACAGTACGGCAATACTCTTGGAATTGTGAGTTGTCAAACTCCTTACCATTGTCAGTTCTGATAGCTTTGAGCTTAGTTGAAAGGAATCTTTCGGCGCGTTTCACATGATTTAAAAAGGTGGGAAAAGTAGCTGTCTTATCTTTAATCGGATACAGGGCGATTTTCCTTGAGTGATCATCGGTGATACTCAAAAAATACCTCTCTCCTGCATATCCCGTCGTTGAAGCAGGTCCCCACAAATCTAGATGTAAAAGTTCTAGTGGTTTTGTTGACCTAGTTTGGCCGATTGGTTTAAATGTCACCCGTTTAGCTTTATTTAACCTGCAATCCTCGCAAAAAAGTTTGGATGATTTTACCTCCTGAGCACCCCTGACACTTTTATTTGTAAAAGACTGGCTGATTAGTTCAGGGTTCATATGGCCCATTCTGCGGTGCCATCTGCTCAATGCACTGGCAGGTTTTTGATTACTTTTGCTTAGGGTATTTCGTTTCTTTCTAGCTGTAGTTTCATAAGCCTTACCTTTCTTCGATCGAGTTTCTTTCTCGTGTTGGTAAGCTTTCTTTCTCGCAGCTTGTTCTGGGGTTAGCTGCTGTTTTGCATAAAAAATTCCCCCCTGTTTGCGAGCTGTGAAATAACCTTTTCCATCTTTATCGTAAACGTGGAGTTGTCCATTTCCCCCTTCAAAAGTAAATCCATCTTCGTCAAGTAAAGGTAATGAAACTATGTTGCGCCTTAGAGATGGTACATACAATGCACGCATAAGCGTAATGGCGCGTTTCTCGCCCTTACAGAGTAGGTCGACTGGCCCTCTTTGCTTGATAGGGATAGGCTTTCCCCTAGTAGCAACTGCTAGGCTCCTGTCATTTACATCCTCAAGGGGTCCATCAAATAGGAATTTATCCTTACAAAAATGATGGGTTGCCGCTGAGTCGACGACCCAGTCACCTGGATTACTGTGAGATGTAAATAGGGCTTCTACAGTATAATGGCTCTGGGGTTTTTCATTATTTGGTGAGTTTCGCCGGAACGAGCGTTTAGATTTTCTACGCCCCGGTGATTTCCCACTTGGGTATTTCCCACTTGGGTATTTCCCAAAATGGACTTGTTTGTTGGGAGAAGGGCTTCTTGATGGAGTTTTCGGTCGGAAATTGTCTTTATTCCAACTTCGAGAATTATGCCGACCCGAGAAGGTGTTCTGCGTTTCGCAAGTAGCGTTTTCACGCTTATCCTGTCTCTGCACGCTAATTCGGGTTTCTTCGGCGACTAGTTCAGTTAGAATGGCTTCAAATTTAAATTCCGCATCTTTCCAACGAAGTATAGTTTGCACTAAGTGATCAAACTCCGATGGTAAGTACCGGATTAGCTGGAAACAGAGGTAAGTCTCATTTATTTCTTGATTTATTCCCTTTAGGCTTTCGTTTAACTTGCGGATTCGTGCCGCAAACATGTTAATTTTCTCGCTAGCGTAGGGCTTACAATTAACCAGTTCGGTAAATAATTGCATGTGCCGGCTACGACTGTCAGGCTGAAAATGCCTATTTAGGGTTGACCATGTGTCCTGGGGGGTGGTACAATGTTCCACGACCGACTTAAACGCAGGGGATAGGTTTAAAAAGATTGTAGATAAAGCGAGTCGGGTTCTTCTTTCAAAGTCCCTTACCTCAGCTAAATTTTCCGCACTTGCTATCGGTTTAGTTTCGCGGTTATTCACAATGTCCCACGCATTAAGGGATATTAGTACAAATTTAATATCTGCTACCCAGGTATGGAAATTTTCCTCGGTCAATTTATCTATAGCCATATGGGGTTGTAAAGAGGCCATGTTTTAAGTTACAAGTACAGTATGTAAATCTATATATATATATAAGCATATAAAAAAATGCAAGACAGTATTTAAAACACTAAATATTATATATATATACAAATAGGCCCCCCCCCAAATATAGAATTTCATAAATTCAGGGCCTTTACCTTTTGTTTATACCTTCGACGCTTAGCTTCTCACATATCACAAAGCTTTCGCGTTGTGCTCTGCTATTTTAGATCAAAGTCACCCTCAAGTTAAAGAAAAATAGTTGTTTACGAACTTAACTTTAGGGCCTGCGGCCCATAACCAAAATGTTACGGAATTGAGCCGCTAGAACCTGGCGGCTCTTCCAACCAAAGTTAGTTAAGATTTGGGGGCAGGAATGCCCCAAACTTTACTGATAGCTAATAGTGCAGATTCGTACTGGCTAGCAGGGAAGGTTGGACTCTTAATCTTTAGATATAGTCAGAGCAACGCTAGCTAGCTTTGTTGTGTGATATGCAAGATGTTAAAAAGACGTACGAAGGTTTAGGTAAAATAACAAATACATTTATTTAGTAAAACGACATTAAAGTGTCTTGTTTACAGACGCACTACACAGCTCGTAGTGTTATCCTAAAAAGTTGGCTTTGTCGTGTTCTTACCGAGGTGTAGAAAAATAAAAGAAAATTAACTCACAGGTGGTCGAGGCAAAGCTTTGCCATCGTGGTAAGAAAACACTTAAGGTAGATAGCGCCTTCCTGGCACAAAAACTATCCCGTGGCTACCTGCGGGCATGCAAGGTCGAGACGACTAGAGCATCAGTGCACTGCTGGCAAGTTGGTCGCCGCTTCCTAATACGGGTCCTCGGTAGAGCCTGGCTCGGTAAAAACGCTTCTCAGCAACTATCACTCAACCACACCGTCTAATACCACAGCGAATACTACATCGAATACCCCGTCTAAGTGAACGGGCTGGGTATTTATACCGGCGTCGACCGCCGCGCTCCCTCGTGGCAGGAGAATAGCAAAGTTAATTATGCTAATTTTACGTGATGTGCGTTGACGTCATTCTTAACTGATGGTATGGCGTCATCGTTGGATGAATGACGTCGTTCGGCTGGCATATCGCTGGTCATGACGCAACTGGCGTCTGACGATGCTTACACATTGCTGTGGAGGTGGGAAATGATGTAAATACATCGCTCCTGCTACGTGGCTGGAAGGTTAGGGGAAGAAGAGGAAAACTAATCGGGATTTTCCCTAACAGAATTTTTTAAATATTCCTAATAGTAACCATGCAATTTTGGCGAGATTTTGTTATTTTGTGGCAACCCAGTTTGAATGGGTAGTCGTGTGCGTTTGTTTATGTGGCAGCCATTTTTTTATGGCAGCCATGTTGTGAAATATTAATGACGTATTTTGGATACTATTAGATGTAGATTTTTGTGAGATATGCGTACTGTTGGGGTTGTTAGGGATATAAAATGGGAGGCTAAATGAGGTTTTTTGCGGTTTATTTGAAATTAAATGTTAATTTAAACGGTTAATTTAGATCTGGTTTGATGGATTTCTATGTTGGTTGTGTTATGCGTTTCTACGTTTCTGTTTTTGAAAACTTTGTGGTTGATTTAAAATGCAGCGGGGTAGAGATGTAGTATACGCCAAGGGGGATTTTTTAGCCAAATCTGTTTGGCATGTTTTTTAGGGATGCCAGTTTTTACTTTGGTGTTGCCAATTTGTGTTTTTGTTGCTTTTAGAATTTTGTTGTTGTCAGCGTTGGTTTTGTCTTGTGTCTAGGCAGCTGCCCCCACCTAACAAATTTCTCATTATTTTTAAGCTTTTATTTTTTGTATATATGGGTTTTTAAGATCCCATGTGCGTCTACGAGTTTAATAAAGCCAGAAGTAAGTTTGTTTTCCAATTTATTACATTTACTACATCTGTTTCATATATTGTTTATATTTCGCACTTTAAGCCTAACATGTCTGTCATGCAGAGTGACAATATAAGAGCACGCACTGATCTGGCATGAGGTGTGTTTAGAAATCAGCAAGACTTAAGTTAAAATAATTACGTTTATTCGAAACTTCAACAAATATTTAAAAATATTAAAGGCAATAACTTAAAACATTTGTATAATCAAAACAATCTCACACAGAGACTTCTAACATACGAATCTCACTAGCTCGTGAGTTCAACTGTGTCTGCTGCTAGCGGCCCCTTTGCTCTAACTCGAGCAGTATTTATACAAGCCAGTAACATAACATTGACATATTTGCATAAAATATACTGGAAAGGAAAAATAACAAACCATGGGAAAATAAACGAAAAACAACATTTCTCAGATGTATGACATCAAAGTTGCTGTGACGCCATTACTTGTTAGATAATAAGTGCTACATCAGTCTAAAACGATAGCATGAATGTCGGAAAGTAATACAAGTAAATGATCTGATAAACTGAAGTTTAGATAGCCCTTTTAAGGTTCATTTTCCTAACAAGTGGCCCGCCTATTACTTTTAAGACATTAAAAAAAAAAAAAAAAATTGCTTTGCGTTCACACAGAACTTGATATCTAAGAAAAACTTTTAAGTTTAAAATGTTCACCCAGAACAAGTCACCTTAATTTTCATTCGAGCTGAAAATGCTAAGTCCACACAGAACTAAAACGTTTATGGTAATTTTGAAAATTTAAAAGATTAAGTACTTTAAATTTAGTTTACAAGCATTATCATTAATTGTATATACACAGTTCATATCTACAAAAAGAAATTAAACTTACTTATATTTTAATTTGCAGAAAAAATTTCCCAGAAAAGTTTGGGAAGGTATAACTATCATACAACACACTCAAGGAAATAAAAGCAATCACGATTGAAGTAATACATTTCATAAACAAGATGCAAGCATATGAAAGGGTAATAAACACATTGCAAGACGTAAATATCATGGAATGCTAAAAACAAAGATACCACAGTAATGCGTGATTACATACATAATTGCAATAAACATTTTTGAGAAAGAACACATTTTCCAAGTGTAGAAAAAAAAAAACACTTAAATTAAAGCAAGTGAAAGGTACACATTTCAGATACAATTGAAAGACAATACTAATCTTAAATAATGAGTGTGGCCACACTCCCCCGAAAATATTACATGGGATAATGCAAAAAGTATCACACAAACATTAATATCAAAAGTATGTAAGATTGAAAATTTATATGTGCATGTGGTTATCTACAGTAAGAGTGGGCATATGACAGGTTCCATTTTAAAACTGAAGCTTACAGAAATAAAAACTTAACGACTGCCGTGATTGGGGGCTAAGATACACACTTACTAACGCATAACATATTCTTCATAACTCTCTGGCAAATTACAGTTTCACCCCTCTGAAACGTTATTGCGGCTGCTCGAGCAATCCAAATACATTATGATTAGCAAAATTGTACCCTCGCAGGGACCGTTACTCTCTCCCTCTAAGACAACCACATACATACACAGAAATATATACAAGATTTTAAATATTTTCGTAAACTTGTAGGTACAAATTTCCTATCCGAATTTTTTGTTAATAATATTAAATATCTGTAGTTTTCTTTTGGTCATGCCTGTCAATAATGATCAATGACATCATGCTACATCTTTTGTAGCTTGTGTGATTCTGCCAGTGCATAAAACTGAGCAGTGAAACATTGTGTTCTCCACTCTCTCTATCTGTCCCCAGAGCCTGTGGCAGTAGGCTAGGATGTTCCTGTTTGGAATGGGGTTTTAGCTGTAGGTCTACGTCAGTTTAACTCTCATGCTGCAAAAGATGACTGTAGCACTCAAAATCAACCTACCAACCAACCTTCTTTTTTTCAATGTAGGCTGTGTTGAGACCTGTTCACTAGCCTTCAGCCCTCAAGAACCTGCAAAAGTAAATGTCACTTCATGTCATAGCAATTACTGAGGTAATGACATAGTTTAAAAAATAAATTATTTCACACTGTTTTTGAGGTGTTTTTGAATGAACAAACCTTGGAATATCATTAAAAAGAATTAAGAAAATTAATTTAGGTTATGGAGAATGTACCTAGCACTCATGGAATACATGGGCATTATATAGTTAGCAATGCGATATAAATGTAATACATCTCCAAATTGGTTCTTTGTAGATTTAAGAACAGACTCATTGATTTTCAGTGTGTTAAAATTTAAGACAGTTTCTTGTCAATAGATATCTTGAAGGTGGTACATTTAAGAACTTCCATTTTATACTTGTTATTCATTTTTTGCTTGATTGAGATTATCGAATATACCCTTCTCCCGTAGCCTGGAGTTCTTGAAGACTGGGTTACTGCTGTTAGAGAAGCAGAAGGTGCCATGGAATATGAAGTTCATGAGAGATATGAATCTTATGTCTTCAAATATGATTTTGATTTTAAGAAACCTGAATCAAAAAAGGGTAAGAAATTTTTTCTCTTCAGGAATTTTCAGTGTTTATGTTGCTTGATTTCATATGAGTAATCAAACAATTGTTCTAAACAGAGCATCAAGCCAATAATCCTGAATTTACCCGTAAATGGTAATAATGCATCTCTCGGACGGGTAGAGTTCATACTTTTCCTGCTAGGGTGTGTAATTATCAATTTGAAACCTTCATGTTTGAGCTGTGCTTCAGTTATTCCATCACCTTGGTTGTGTTTGTTTATATATTTAATATATTTATTTTTTATATATTTAATATATTTATTTTGACCTGCCAGGAAGTGTACTCCATAGGAGCTCACACGTGTGTAGATGAAACTCTCATACTCTCATACCAGGTAGGGAAGATGCCCTTTTCATATATGCCTAAAAAAAGGAACAAAGTTATATTAAAATTAAAACCAAGTGTAAATGTATTTTATAAATCAATAATACCTCAAATACAGAGCTAAAATTAAATGAAAATTGGAAAGTTACGTAAATAATGAGCTACGAAATCCAACTTAGTCTCATGGACGGATGTTACTGTTAGAGTGAGTCAGACAGATGTTACCATTTATGGGTTAAGATTATAATGAAGTCTGTGATCAATTTGGGATCCAATTAACCTTTCTTACTGTCTTAAAATGAACTTGATGTGCATATAAATAAATCATAAGTGCTCTTTAAAGAATATAAAATTTAATGAGGTTAATTGAGGAATATATATGATCTGAAACAAATAAATAGAAATGTCATACTTTAATGACATCTGGGATTTTAAGAGAAGAGTCTGTAGACTAAAATATTGCACAATTAAAGTTATTAAATTATGAATCTGTTCATAAATGTTAATCAAAACCAATAGTTGCACGTAATAAGGGAGGTTTTGCATTTATAATTTCAATATATATAACTCATCTTTGTAAATGCATATTACTTGTCAAGTTAACCCAGTAAGGGTTAATGCACGACAAATTTTAACTACATTTAGTCCATCTTCACTCCTTGGTAAAACCTCCCCAATGTGAGATTTGATTTTAATTAAATGAAATAGCATTTCTTGTTTTCTGAGATTTTTGAGCAAAAAAAAAATAAAAAATGGGAAATAACATGTGTTAAGTTAGAGGGGAAGAGATTAAAAACCCGAACTGCAAATTAATTTGCAATATTAATGTGCTTTCTGAGAGAAGATATTGCTGAAAGTTTGCCTGACTAATGATAAGTTCTGTTTGCTGTGGATGTCTTTCTTTTATGATCTTGTGAGAAATGGGCAGGGATTGCTCATATTTGACCCAGATTTTTCAGAATTGTAAGTAGATCATATAATGGTTAGCCTACTATTATTATGATCATGTAAAAGCCGTGCAACATGTTGGCTTTAAATTGTGCATAAATCAGGCTTGTGCCATATATGTGTATCTCTGCAAGGCTTCTTGAGATGTAAAGAAAAGTGTTTACATGACTGGTAGATTCAGGATAGAAGCAAGCTGTAGTTACTGGTTGGGGATATTTTTAGGGAAGTGACAATTAGAAGCTTTGGAAGCAGGGGATTTTGTAGATAATGTGAGGTTATACTGAAGGTATATTTTAAACAGAATGTAATTCAGCTGATATGTAATTCAGTTCTCTTCCTAATTTTCTTTAGACGGCAGTCATTTTCGGTAATATGATTTTTAGTTGATTTTCTTTTTATTGTAGTTTAACTTTATCACCAGCCACCAATTTTTTAACTTTATTTTATTATGTTTTGTATTTAATATGAATATATATTTTTTAATAATGTGTCATTGAAGAATAATGCTGTTTTTGCAAGTTAAGTTCTTCCAGTTTTTGTTTTATGATTATGTTGAAAACAATAGGAAATTAATGTTTTAAATAAAAATTGTAATTATTTCCCCTAAGCTTGTGTCTTGTCGTTAATTCCTTATTTTAAAGTATAAGTTTTAGATATTTTTTCATTTTTTTAAGGTTTAATTACTGTTTCTTTTATGTCACTCACAACACCTTAGAACCTGGATATTGCGGTTAAAATTAAACTTAATTATTTGAGGTTTTCACAACATGACTCAATCTAATTTTAAACTTTAAGATAATCTAAATACATTTAAATCTATAATCTATAAGTTAAACTTTTAGTTAAAATTAAATATTTATTTCCTAAACTTTTCTTTAATTCTATCAATGGTAAATGTTTTAAAGTATGCAGAAAATAAATCATTACAACAGTACCTAAGATTATATGTTTATTTCACATTGCATATAATTATGGCTATTTTATATTTCAGGTGCTTCAAAGAAGGGTAGAAGTAAAGGAGAGTCAAATGTAAGTAAAATATTTATGCTACAACGGAATCATAAACTCTTCTTTTAATAAGATATTAATTCATAGGACTGGTGAAGTAACGAAATAGAGTCCTAATCATTGTAAACACTACAGGAGTGTACAGTTTCTTAAAATCTACCAGTAAATTAAGGATCATGACTAATTTTGAGATAATTAATATGATTCTTCATCAGGTGAGGGAACATAAGGTGTCATTGCTGCTATAGACAAATAAAAAAATTAAGTTCATGTAAATCAAATCTTTTAACTGCTTTCAATAAAAATCCTTCAGCTTGCAAATATATTTTAAAAGTTTAATAAATGCTTAAGATTGATCTCTGAGAACAAAGAGGCATATTCTGTGACAGTCTGTAAAATCCTTTGAAGTCCCTAATTTTTGTTTAATTTTTCCATTCAACGTATTATTTATCTGATAGAAATGCTAGGATTTTAGATCTAAACCAAACTGTTTAGTTTGAATAATGTAGTAAATAGTTATAAAAGTCTTTAAAAAAATTTCTAAAATCTTTACCAAATCTTATCAGTTGTTCTATCAGCAGCATTAACCTTTCTGTGGGAACATGATTCTTTTCCCGCTTAGTGGGAAGGCAGATTTAGATGGAATATCTCTTTCCCAGGTATTCCTAACTAGATGTTCAGAGGGTATTTGTGGTTTATTACATTTCATGGTAGCCACAATCATAAAACTATTTCTCCTTAAATGTTTGACCAACTTCTATTAATGTATATTACAATAAAAAACTATGTTTTGTAACAAAATTACATTGTATTGTTTACAAGACATTAAAAAATATAAAAATAACTTTTCACATCATTTCTTAACAAAGAATTGGTAAGTCTAGTAAAGCTTTCTTAAACTCAACAAAAAGCATTTTATTACTATAATTTATTGTACAATCTATGCAGGAACTGTACACTGAATCAAAATAAAAAGAGAATATTTGACGTACTTGTAGTTATGTTCTTGCTATCATAGTTAAAAATTATCATCTAATGTGAAATTAAATAAAAAGTACAAATCTGATCCGGATAAACAAGAGTACTGTACATAATATTTCTTTGGAGCAGAGATTAGCTTGTATATCAGCATATCCCTGAGAAATTTAACTTACATTAAAGTATTGTAAATTAGAAGCAAATTATAATTTATGTAAAGTGTTTAAAATTCTTGTCTCTGAATTATGTTTCCATAAAGTAATAACCATTTCAAGCCTTAACTAGTGAAATGAAGCATAACATCTCTTCACTGTATACTACTTTTCTTATTTTTTTCAATGGCTGTACCAACTCATAACTATCATAAATGAAAAAATTTTGTTCATTTCAATTACAGGATGGTAGTAGAGCATGAAATTAACTACAACAAATAGCTGAAGAAGTTATTTATGGTTTTTGCTGTTCCAAAATACTGTAACAAAGAGTCTTTATGTTATCCAATCATAAAAGTATTGAATTATAAGTAAAAAATGAATTTTAGCACACAGCTTAAATGTAATGGATTGTTATGAAATTTTGATTTGACGAATGTTTTTTCTCTTACTTTTCTTTTTCAATTTTAACAAACTGTCTCTAAATTTTACATTCCTTTTAAGGAGAAATTTTGTTTCTTTACAGAAGCCTGTGAAAGCAAAAGAAATTTATGGTACCGATGAAAAAGTGTGCAAAATTTGTGACAAGGGAAAAGTTGATCTATTTTGTACTGGCATTTGTGCACAGTATTTTCACAAAGAATGCCTTGGATTAATTAGTGTTCCCGAAAATTTTATGTGTTTTTATTGTGAGCAAGGTAAATGTTTGATTTCTCTTTATCTTTTAAAAAAGTAGTTAGTTTTAATTGATCAATTTTATTTCTAATATTTTCCCTCTGTTAAAATGGTATAGTCTTACTTTCTTTTATTCACTGATGAAAATTCAAAGGGGCAATAAGACATTATTAAGCAATGATTATTTGTACTATAGTAGCTAGACAACTATAAACAAATATGTTTGACGTAAGGCCTTCTAATTAGTTAAATATGGTGTTTGTATCGTATTTCTCCCTCTTTAACTATTTTTACCTCTGAATATTAAAACTTCAGATATGTTAGCAAAAAAAGGAACGTCAATATTCCTATGTGCACACAATAAAATTCCTTACAAAACTGCATGTAAGATTATAAAGCAGAATGTAAATGGTTCTTTCATTTCTGACCTCCAAAACTGTATTCAAAATAGTCTAGAGCAGTGCTCCGCAACCGCTGTGCTGTGGCATACTAGTGTGCCGCGAGGTGATCTTGACTGTGCCACGGTGATTTTATCGATTATGATAATAAAAAAATTAACCACCATATTAAATAGAAATTTTTCTAAGTAAAATATTCCTCTAATTTTTTGTAAATATGCAATTTTTCTGGGTCGAAATTATACACAAAACAAAAACATGTTGTTAGCCATACATTGTATGTATGCTCGAGTGTCATATTTCTGGATTTCAGTTAAGAAAGAATATCCACAAATTTCTGACAAGGCCATTGCAATTTTGCTCCCATTTTCTGCGACATACTTATGCGAACAAAGTTTTTCGACACTGGTTCTAATTGAAAATGACAAACGATCATATTATTAGGGCCTTGACCATGAACTGTAGCTCTTTCTATTATAGAACCAAATATAAAACGTGCATATATAGAACGCACATTTATCAAAACAATCTCAAATATCTCATTAATAAATTAGTTATGTTTAAATTAACTTTGATTTATTAGGCTTAAGTAAAGACCAAAAAACAAATTTTAATATAAAAATTTAAAGAGAAAATTGTTTTACTTGTAAACTATAATTTTATATTTTTGTTCTTGTGCTGGTGTACAGTTTAAAATGATTTATATAAAACTTAAATGATTATAATTATCTTGATACATAGAGCTATTTTGTTGTGTTTTTTTATCTAATAAAAACATATACGTATTTATTGTAATTTATATATTTGCAAGCTTTTTCTTGTGGTGTACCACGGAATTATCGAAAAAAACGTTGTGCCGTGGAAGTTAAAAGGTTGCGGAGCTCTGGTCTAGAGCAAGTTCCTGATGGACCACGGGAAATTGTAGTTGCAGCTTTCAGAATTGCATTTTTGGCTTTTTTCCCCCTTTTTTGATTTATGTGAGAAAACAACAAGCAGTCTTTTGCCTGTGAAAATTTTGATCAACATTAACAGTTTTTCTCTGTGAAGTTTTAATAATAATAAGATAGTTTTGAATTTACTAAATGACAAATGTAATCCTATTCCGTTCATTTCAGTTCTCTGATATTGTATGTATTGTTTGTTTTTATTTGTATTACACATCATTAGTTTGTAATAATTGAACTTAGACATGCTATTCAAACCTTAGGCTAGTTTCACACTTACACGATTTTTATCATCTGTCATTTAAACAATGCCATCCGACATTTAGCCGACGACGACACTAAAGTGGATCTTTTTCACACTTACCCGGCTGGCATGTAAACAACAACTAGCTAAGCTGACATGCGTTCAGACACTCGTAATGTGAAATAAAAGATTGGTGTGTTTATTAGTTTTCAGTGTATTTCTTTGTATTCTGAGTGCTTTAACTGATGATGTATTTTTATTGTATTCACTTAATGAGAATATTAATGTGTTTTTAACAGGGTGTATAAAAATCATGATTTAAAAAAAAAAAAAAAAATCAGATGCTGTTATTTAAATTGGATTTTTAAAATTTTAATTGATTTTTTTTATATTTCAATTTTATGTGATATAAACTATTATATATACCTTAGATTTAAAATTTTGTACTATACTACTATATAACTAATGCAGGAAGTAAACATGTTCAAGTTCAAACTTTGCTGATCATTGTAAATAAAATAATTTGTAATAATTTAAAAACAAAAAATGAAATAAAAGAAAAACAATTAATAGTAGAATGGTTTGAAACTAAAAGTCTAAAAAGAAGAAAATTAATTTATTTCATTATCTATTATCAAAATATTTAAAAATTAGTTAGTTTTATTTAAAGATTTAAACATAGACACTAATTTAGCTGCCTTTTCTACACCTAATTGGTTTCGCAATTTACTCTGTATGAGTCCGAAAGTGGAAAACATCATCTCTATCCCAGCAGTTGTTTCTTTTACAGTACATATATTATTTTTATTTATTTATTTTTTTTTCCCAATGCGGCAGACGGTTTCTTGGACAATATCCTTACTGCCATAGTGCACTACAGTTTTGCTAGGCATTTTATTATGGTGGCACCATATAGGCGGACTAGCATTACCCTCTATGAAGGGACGACACAGACAGAGGCTTTTAGTGGTGCAACACTGGGATTCGATTCGAGCACCCTCAGTACCGAAAACCAGCGTGCTGTACCACAGGGCTACCACAAGCCCACATAACACTCTTTCACACACACTCTTTCTGATCCATATAGTTCTTCAGTATAGCTATTGATTTCCCGAAGTGTAAGGTATTTAATGATTTTAAAGCTTTTTTTTTTATCAAAGTTCTATTAAAAGGAGGAGAGACTGCAATGAATTTTAGTAAAATGTTTAATGAGGAGATATCTTCATACTTTTCTTTAATAAAGTTTAAAGCTTGGTCTTTTTCATTTATTGTTAAACATTCCAATTCATAATTGGCGTCAAGAGTACTTAGAATTGGTTGTCTGACTTATTCTCAGAAACAAATCTGGCCAATCAAGATAAAGTGAGTGTACTATCACAGTGTCAAGATAGTACACTCACTAATAGTAAAGTAGACCAATACACACAATGGGAAAATTTTCCAAGAAGCAAATGAGTTATACAGGGAGTAATTTGAATTATGAATGACATGTAAGATATATATAAAAGTATCCTTTCTTTCCTGTTTAAATTTTAATTTAATACCCTGGGGAAAATATACAAAAAAATGTTCAAAGCAATGCATAAAATAATTTTTTTGATTAACCCTTTCAGGACGGGCGTCCCATATATGCATTCCCTACAAATGTCACTCACAGCCGGGCGTCCCACCCATGCATCGCTGAAGAATGAACCCGGTGGACGGGTGATGCATATGTGCATTTCAAGCTGGAACAATATTTAAAGACCCCTAGATGGCGCCCGGTGTCCATAGCTTTTGAACTGAACATAGTTTTAGTATCCTGACCTTCAGTTTGCTCACATTCTGCCACAGTTTGGTATTTTGCGCATCAGCTGTTGCGGGGGAGGGGGGAAAGCATAATGTAAACAAACAGAGCTTGGCTCTTTAACTCTCCACGTGATATAAACATTCGCGCTTCTGCTGACTCTCCGAATACTTTTTTTTATTTTATTTTCGCTACTATATGGGGTCTTTTGGGTTGTTATCGTCAGTTCTGTTTCATTTTGCGTTGTTTTCAATTATATTTTGCGTACTTCCCTTCTTATTTCGGAAAGCTTCGACTCCAGTTATGGCGATAAAACGTTATTTATCAGAGGAAGAATATACTCGCAAGATAAATGATACAATTAGTGACATAGATGAGAGTGATGATGCAAGAGTTAGAAAGTGGTATTTCTTGTAATTCTGATACGGACATTTTATCAGAGACTGAGCTCACTGCCTGCCTTCCACTTCCAATAGAAGTTCGACTTAAGATACTTTATCTTGGACTCGAGCGTTGGAGGAACTGCATCGCCATACATTTATTGGAACACCGGGACAAAATTTGTAATACCTTCTGAAAAAGAAATTGATTTCTTTACTATTTTCTTTGATGATGATCTACTAAATTTGATTGTTGAAGAAACAAATAGTTTTGCTCAAAACGCTCAAAGAAGTGCTCCATCAACTTCTAAATCGGCCAAATATTCATATTTAAGTATTGCGGATATAAAAGTGTGTGTTTTTTTGCAATGATAATACTGAAGGTGCATAGTTTGTTCACAAACCGTGATAAAACAAAGGAAAAATCAACAAACATTTTATCCTAGTAGATCATGCAATGTAGGACTTTGCGTTTCTCCGTGCTTCGAGATTTACCACACTCAGGCCTCCTTTTGAATATTGTTACTTCTTGTTGTAAATAGTCTCTTGTTTTTTTATTAATTTTAAACTTTATTAATGTATTTTGTCAATTAAAACTTCGGAATAATTTGAATAGCGTTGTCAAAAATTATTTTTTAAGGTAAGGGAATTTTTTTTTTATTTTTTTAGTGTAAATTAAAGAAAAAAGATTATTAAAGCCTAATTTAACGTATATGACAGCTTAACTAATAATCTAAAACGGTACCACAAATTACGACGTTAGATCTTAAACTTTCTTTTTGGTAATTTTTTTTCTTAAAGTTAGGCTTAGCGACGCAAAACCCCCGTCCTGTGGGATGATTCCTTTCGCCAACGCTCCGTCCCCAGCGAGCGTCTTAGGCAGAGGCGCCCCGTCGCGAAAGGGTTAAAATCGATGATTTAAAAAAAATCATTGGATTTAAATCATGATTTTGATCACTGGTTTTAATCATTTGATTAAAATCATTTACACCCTTTCCTTATAGGATTCTTGTGTTTTATCCCATAAAATAGGACTATCATGAACTAGTGTAATCAGTACTTCAAGATCAACTTCTGCCTTGATAGATAACTTTGAGCTGATTTAACACAACCTCTGTTAAAAATATTTTCTTTTTCAGGTGATCTGTAGATAAGGATAAATGAAAGCAGAATCCGTTCCGTTGTTTAATTAATTTGAGGAATATTTATTTATCTCAAAAGAGCAAATAAGAACAACAAAACTAGGAAACAATCTTATCAACTGCAAACGACGCGTGCTAGCTTGATGTGTACTGCGTCAATGATCCCTTCCCCCTATTCATTAGCCGTTTTTTTTTTTCAACGACAGTCTTCCAGTGGTGTGGGGCCAGATGACTTCAGCACGACAGCTGGTTGTTGTTTACACGACCCCGACATTTCTCGGGCAAGTGTGAAGCCGGCCGTACACTCTTCGTCCCGATAAAGTGTACACCGCATCGTTTAAATGACAGACGATAAATTATATAAGTGTGAAACAAACCTTAGATGTGAAGAAGTTTGACCTAGACTTGGAAACTGTGCACTTTGGCCATAAATGTCTGACATTTTCTGTAATGTGACTGTGCATTTGAGATGTCTGTCATTTTATTAGATTATCGCCAGTTACATGGGCTGGCATTTGACTCTGTTCTAAAATTCTATTAACTATACAGAAGTGTCTCCTCTATTTTACAACAGTAACATGACATTTTTTTAATTGAACCTTTTATTAGAGAAGTTTTCATTGAAATAAAATTTGAATAAGAAATAAGAATTATTTTTTAATTTTTTCTAATCCTCAATGAAAAAATTAAATTTGAAATTTTCAAAAAATTGTTCGCAATGTAATGTTTGAATGCATCTTTTTAAGGATTTTTTCAAGGATCAATTTAAAAATATTTTATAACAAATGATTTTTCTGTGTGTTTTATGATATACCTTAAAATTCAATTTTTCTAAGCTAATTAATGTATGAACAAAAAAATCATTGAACATAAATACCCTCAAAATGCACTGTATATCTTCAAAATCAAGATTATTTTGGAAAACTTGGAATTGACAAATAAAAATAAAATTACGTCAGGTAAAATTTGTGATTACCTGTATAAACCTGCTATTGTCAGGGTATTTCTGCAGCTTTCTTGCTAAGTTGCAGAGATTCTTTAACACTGGTTTCAGTTTATTTACCTGTGAATCATCTGTAAATTTATGTTGCTAGTTTTTTAAAAAAATTGTGATAAAAATTTTTAAATCTTATTTCTGGTATTTATAGATTTCATCATTTTCTATCCAAGTAGAGGGGTGGAAACTAGAATATATTTATTTCTTGGAATACATGGTTAAATTTTTTATTTATTATTTTCTGCACGGAAAATTGTTGTAATAAGTCAAAATTAGCTACAAAAAATGTAAGTAAAAAAAATGTAACCCTATTTCCGTGAGTCTAAAAAAATGATAATCAAAGTGAATAAATCTGTTCATTTAAGTTAAAATTAATGTTTTGTGAAGTAATGATGTGTTTCAATTAAATATTTTAAATTAGGTTTATCTACCTGTTTTATTTGTAAAAAGGCTGGTACTTCAGGTTTTAAATGCAGGAAATGCAAATATCATTATCATGAAGAATGTCTGAAGAAATTTACTTGTGCAAATATACAGAAAAAAATATGTTCTTATCATGCTTGCCTGAGCTGTTATAATGAAAATTCTAAACAAATAACAAAGGGTAAGTATAGAAATTTTTTTAATTTTTAGAAAGAAATATATGTATATTATATGCATATAGTGAAGAATTCATATAAATATTTTTTTAGCACAATTTTAAATTACTATTCTGCATTTTAGGTTTTTTATAGTGCTCCTCAGGAAAATTTTAGCACTGAAACCATTTTGGTGGTTGCTCTCTAGGTATTCAGTCATGAAACTAGGGGTCAAGGACAGTAAAACGTTGCCAGTTAGGATAGCTGTGAGGGAACTTCTATAAATATACAAAACATTGAATTTTTCGTAAATTTTTCGCACCTATTTTAAAAAAAAATTGCTTCCCCCCCCCCCCCCCCCCCAATACCCTGACCATAATATTTCTTTTTACTTTGAATCATCGGATCTTTGATCAGAGATCTTATGAAAATTACTATATTAAATATACTGTTTATTAAATTTTCTGCCAAAAAATCTTGTTTTCGAGTTTATAACATGAGGTTCTCTTTTGATCTGATTACTGAAATTTTAAAAACTTTTTAAATTTCATTTAAAATGAGTGTGATATGTTATACAGTTATAAAGAATAGGTGTTTGCTTTCTAAATTCCAGTTGGTTGGATTTTCAGCCTTTTACAATGCAGTATTAATATGTTTGATTTTTAATAGAACTTTATTAATTTGAAATGAGAGGTTTATTATTTTAATGAGAATTTTTATCAGCTTTAATTTCTGGATTTGACAATTTTCTGTGTGATGCACCGTTTTCGAGATAAACGCCAATAACTGAAAAAAGTGACCTTTGGACCCCCACCCCACCCTCGCGGCGCCTGAATCGAGGGGACTTTATAAGTCATTGTTCAGGAGACCAACCCCTGCACATTCCTGAAAAAATCTCAACCCCTTCATTTAATGCATGATTCGCCGCCATTTTGAGCTAATTTGACTGGACTAAAGTTGCTGTTGACTTCTCAAAGAACATAAATACTATATCCTGCTTAAAACATACTCAGCAATCAGCCGTTTAATTTCAGTTTTGTTGTTAGGAGAGTTAGAGTATGGTAGAGTAAGGGATAAAATACAGGAGTGTTATACTTTATTAATGGATAAGACTGATAATTTTATTTAGAAATTGAGTTTCACAACTGAGCAAAATAATATAGTTTACATTTGATGATTTGCAAGAACTTTTAAGATAATTAACATTAGAGTCAGTATTCATAGATTTTACTGCAATATCTGATGTTTTTTAATAAATTTAGTGTGAAAGGATTACATTTTGCTTAAGTATGGTTGACCAATCTCTTATGTTTTATTTGGTTGTATTGCCTTTAAGTAGTATTTGAAACATAAATTATACAACCTTCACTTTTGTAAGTTAATCAATAATTGAATTAATACAAAATAAAGGTAATTTAATTTAGATTAATTGAATATTGAATTTTGTTCAAAAAGAGAGATTAAAAAAATTAGCTTGTAGTTTCGGGACCTAGGAATGTCCATATCACTAAAAATATCTGTAAAATCACTTAATAATTTAAATTAGAAGTGCCTGAACCTTTTTGATTTCTGTTAGAAAGATAGGAATTGTTTGGGGTTCTGTGATTGGAAGTCAAATAACTGTTAAACTTATCTATCTGGCTAGTTTGAAGTCCCATGTTTATGAGGAATTTTCAAATTAATATCAGAAATTTGATAGTAGTTTGCATAATGCATATATATATATATATATATATATATTCTTTAAACTCTTTCATTGCATTTGCAGACTGGTGGCTGAGCTATTGCCACTGTCCAGGAGTTTAACACTCAATGTAGTCTTTTGTTCTGACATATCACCCTCATTTTTATTATATTAAAAATCCTCTCTCATTTGTAATATTATTTGGATGGCATTATAAAAGATGGGTATATAGAGTTCATTGTAATTTTCCTGATTTGTGTCAAAATATGTAATTTATCCATGTGTGTGTTTGTGCGAATTTCCTTTTCTTTTTATACCTAAAAATTGTGTATCATGCTAGTCTAAATCAGTTTCTGAGGAAAAAATTTGAGTAAAAAAGATTTTTTAAAATTTTTTATTTTCAGGTTCTTTTATCAATTGCATCCTATGTCCTACAGCTTTCCATGCTACATTATATTGTATGCCAGTTGGTTCCGTGAAACTGTCTTCATCAACCATGATTTGTCCAGAACATTTTTTGGGGAAGAACAAAGTTTCTCCCCAGGTTACTAGTAATGTTTCATATTGTTCTGTGTGTGCTGAAGGTAATTACCAAAGTGATTTGATTTTTTAAATTATTTTCTCAACTTCTGTTTGTATCAAGAGTTATTTTTTTGTTGTTGTTTTGCTGTTTCTGTATATGCATAATTTAAAAAAGAATTAAGGTTTGTTAAACTTTTTTGTGCTTCTTTAGTTTTAAGTATGATTAAAATTATTTGTAAAAATCTCAAAATAATTAACCTTGTTTTATTATTTCATTGCTGTTTAAGACATTTCATTTTAGAAATTAAATATGATATTAAAATATTTTTTTGCTAGTATGTATAAATTGGATGTATTTTATGTATCATTCTAAACCGATTATAACTAAAAGAAGTGTTTTTATAAACACTTTACAAAAAATATACATGGTAAGTATACATAAATATTTAAACATATGTACACTTTTTTTTCCAATGTGGCAAGCAGGCACTGTCTTGCTTATCTTCATTGCATAATTTCTTAGGCTACTTTATTATGGGAGCACCATACTGGCAAACCAACATTGCTCCCTTTGTGGGGACGACACAGCTTCCTATGAAGGAAGCTCAAGCTTTAGTCAAGATTTGAACCTAAGTCCACTCTGTGAAAGCACATGATGTAAACCACTCTATAGTGTGGGTGGTGTATATGTACAGAGTAAACAAAAATATATTCATCTATAAATTATGTTGTATTAAATCATGTTTGGCATGATTTACCTTTGCATGTATACATAGAGTAATGATGATTCATGTGATACAGTAGTTTAAATTGAAAATTGAATAAGTATATTATGTAATTTTATGCATATTTTGTATTTTAGGTGGAGAGCTGATTTGTTGTGAATCTTGTCCCAATTCATATCATACTAAGTGCATTAATACTACAGAAGTTCCTACAGGCGACTTTTTCTGTGAGGACTGCATAAGCCGCCAATACCTTTTTGTTGGAATGATTGTTTGGGCCAAAACAGGAAATTTCAGGTTAATATATTTTCCCAGAATATATTTTGTTCTGTTGGAAATTTCATTGTACTAGTCATAAATTTTCATCAAAGCAGTAAATGCCCTAAAGAAGAGATGAAAAATGTTCAGGGTTGTAAATTTTGGTTTAAATACCCATTTGGGAGAGTTGCAACTGTCTTGCATTGTTCGGTAGGTAATTGATAGGAATAAAGTTCGTCGCCATTGAAAATACTGATTTATATAAATACTGATTCATATAAATAGTGAATATTTAAATGAAACTGCATAATTTGTCATCTGTTGAATGGCTATGTTATGCCATAAAGTCAAACTGGCTTGCGTCGCTTAATAAGTAAATCCATATTCAATTCAGTGAAAAATAAATACCTGCAGTAATCACGTCTTTAGGGTCAACATGTTACAAGACTACCTGAGTATTAATTCACTCAGTCAGTTCTCCATTTTTCCAATAAAATTTATTTACGTAAGAACAATTTTGGCAAGCTTACATTTTGCATCTCACATATATATCTGAATTCACATTCTTTTTCTCTGTTAAAATTCATAAACCCATAGCCAATTTTTCTTTATTAAAAAAGCCACTACTATAAAAAATATCGCGGAATGAATGCCTGTAATAATTAGGATGGCCACTGACTAGCAAGTATCAGCACACTGTAATATCAGGGAAGTCGTAAGTCTTTATTTTTATAGGTATTAGTCATGTACATAATTGACATGTCTTACATACTAATTATATTTTTTCCCCCTCTATCTTCTCTGAACTTCTGTGTACTGACATTCCAAAGTTTTAACTAGAGCTCCACATGGAGCCAGCTTGGATCTATTTTGTCTTGTTTTAGCTAACTCACATCAGATAAGCCTAATTTCTCTAGTATTCAGAAGCTGTTAGACTGTTTGTAATTGTCTAACAGAGTTATAAATTTAGCTCTAAGATATATCTTGTTATATTCTGAAGAAAAGGAAATTTTGTTTCTTCATTTAGTTGCTTGAAGGTGTTTTCATTCAATCATTATTAACAAGCTCATCCTTTAGAAGCTTTTAGAAAATTTCAAAATCACTTGAATGTTAATAACTTGAGAGTGAAAAAAAAATGATTGAAACAGTCTGCCTTGTACTTTGAAAACAGTTGATTTTGTGAATAGGTTTTTTCTCAGTTTACCATTTAATGTAAAACACTGATTTCAAAACCAATCATAACAATTTCTAGTGTGTATGTTATATTAAAATTTGTGTATAATAACAAGAGAATTGTACACACTGGAATAAATCTTCAATGTTCTAAGACTTGATGAATTAATGGCTAGTATGTTGCTTTGTGATGAGACTATTTACTTTATGTAGCAAGTTTGATATATATGCTTTAAGATTAAATGCCTCTGATTGTTTGTAATCTTTCCAAAAATAGAAATTTTACTAGTCTAGCATAGATGTTTGGTATAAATTAAAAGTTTTGAATAAAAACTTTTTCATTAGTAGTTTTTTTGCTAAGATATATATGTATGTATATATATATATTATATATATATTATATATATATATATATATATATATATATTATATATATATATATATAATATATATATATATATATATAATATCTTAATATTATGCCCTCCGTCTAGCATTTAAACTCCCTTTCCTAAATCCAATCCCCACTAATATTAATTATCACTTTAAAATCCTTAGCCACAGAACTTACCGTGAATCGCATGCCTTTGCATTTCTACACGTGTATATATCCAAATTAAGGTGTGGGTTAGCTTCCTGAGCCCCTAAATCTGCTGACGCTACAAATAATAGTCACATGTCTACCTCACCCTCTTGCATTTAATGTTGAAAGGTGATATTTTTCCGAGCTGTTCTTCTGGAATGAACGGATTGTACTTTCGCACTATAACGATGTACTAAGAAGGTTTGGCCGACTGCATTAAATCTAATTTTTATTCTTTCAGGCTGAGTCTAGCTCCACCCATGTAAATATGAGCTAGTTTTCCCTTTCAGGTTAATAATTAAGGACTTGAGTAATCTAATGGGGATATTACATATATGTATACATATATAAAGCTGTTTATATATTATATCTGTACTACTTGTTAAACAAAGTATCTCTTATGTTGCATTTATTCTAGATGGTGGCCAGCCAGATTGTAAATGTTCAAAATTTACCCCTTAATGTGAAAAATATGGATAATTATGATGGTGATTTCCGATTCAGTAGTTTGGAACAGATGAGTATTTTTGGACTCATAGGGGCAGAGTAATTCCTTATGCTGAACACCAACAAAGATTATTGTCGATCTGGTTCGAAACAGTGTAGATTAGATTCCCTACTACAAACTAAGTAGTTAACATTGTGGTTTGTTTTACATGATTAAAATGCTAAGACATATGTATTATTAATTGAAATTAAATATATATAATGAGATTTCCTAATTTTATAATTACTATAGTTATTGTACTGCTATAGTTGAAAGAAATGTAGAATTCAGGGACTGTTAGCATAATTACATTTTTAATTTTATGTCTATATACTGACTATACATAAATTACTAATATATTGAGAATTTAGCAAAATGGATGAAAGAATAGTTTGTTTTTTCATTTGTCATTCAAACTACACTAGTATTTCAGAATTGTTTAATCTTTAGATAAACGGACTGGTGGAGAAGTAAAGACTTGTTGAACATAATCACTGATGTATCCTCCAACTTTTTATATTGATACTGTGAAGTATATATCAGCAGTAAGTTTCAGAAAAAAAGATACAAAAAGGATAAATATAAGGAATATGCAAATAATGTGTCTCAAAGCAGCACCTTTTTACCTGTTCATACATAGGATATAGACAAGTTTTTGAATCAAGGACTTAAGTTTTAGGATAATATATGACATTAAATAAAATTAATATAAAACTAATGTTAAACAGATATTGTCGTTATGATGCCATGAATGAAAGCTTTAGATTTATGAAATCTAACCAGTCTCTGAAACTGTTTCTGTTTGTGTCATCTAAATATGGTAATTTTGACTCATGGCTTTCCTTATACTTTGTGCTTGTAAATTCATTGTATTAAGTATAAATTTTTAATGGGTGGTAATAAAATTTGGTAAATAAATATAAATTTTTTTCAATATTTATTTCAGTTTTGGTAATTAAATACTATGAATTAATTCTAGCTTAAACATGAAACAAGTTTCCAGTTTTCTAATTTGTCTCTTTTTTAAGACAAGAGGCAATTCTAAATTCTGTGAGAGACAAAATAATCTGTACAAGCATGTTGATGCAGAATTAATACAAACATTTTGATTGACAATACGCTTCTGGAATATCAACAAAAGTGTTGGTGTTGGTCTTAGGTCTTTGATTGCCTCCCTCCAAGGAGTCTTTTTTAAAATTCAAATCTCTCAATGGCACTTTAATCCTAAATGCAAGGCTTTCTTATGCTATCTTATACAAAGTGCAATACTTTTCTGTACTTTCAGTAATAGGTTTCTAAGTACTATTAATAAAATTGTACCATATTCAGGGATGATAGATCTGCACTAGGATGCTCTTAAACCCTTTGGTTTTGTTCATTTGTAAGTTGATTACATTGTATCTTTTATAATAAATTATGCCAGAAAATTACATTTCTAAAATATTCCAAAATATAGAAACAGTACTTGCATGTATATATGGGCATCGAGTAGAGTTCTAGATGATTTATGTATAAATTTATATTTATATGATTGGAGTAGTAGGAATGGTGATCCGCATGTTGTTGCGAATACTACTGAAGAATATACGCGTTGTGATGACCTCAATTAGGTAGAAGATATTAAATTTTTATTAATTTAAATACAATATTAACAATAGTACACATAATTAGTGGTTAGTTACTTTGAAGGAAATTAAGATTGAGGCGCGTTCGGAAAACCTCAATTATGGGAATATTAAACTCTTTTTTAGGGCCGCAATAACCCAACCATATAATTAACTTTACACCAGGTTCTTTTATTGTTTACTCCCAGTGGTGGATATGAGCAAAGATAAAATTAATTAAATCAAAATCGTAGAAAAATTAAAGAAAACTACTTCCCTATTATAGAAGCACATCTAAAACAAAAATTACTTCTAAAAGAAAAACTTAACTCAATTCTGCTGAAATAAAAAAAATATTCAAAATTGCTGAAATAAAAAATAATTTAAACTCAACACTGGCAAAAACAACTGACGACTGTTAAAGACTAAAGTAACAATTTATTTAGACGTAAGATGATTCTCTCTCTTACAATGACTATACAAGTTACAACAATCTCTCCCCCCCCCCTTTTTTTTGTTTCTTTTTTCAAATTATTCGGACAATCCAAATTTTAATTAAATTAAATACATCTCTGTTTAAACCAAATCCAATGTCAATATTATACAAATAATAAAATAGAAACCAATAAAAATCAAAATTAAGTGGCTGGTGAATAAAAAAAAACCTTTGCTACTCTAATGTAATTGCTAGCTTTGCTAGTAACAGTAAAAATAAAGGAAAAAGAGTCTTAAGGACCTGCTGCAGCTTCAAATTAGAGAGAAATTAAGGATAGAAATAAAAGAACAGAAAGAAAAGAGCAAGGGTTTCACCCATAACGAAAAGGTGGTCCACCACGCTGCATCTTCTTCCTGGGTGCATCAAGACCGAAGTCTTTGGCCCCCAGCGGACTCCAAACAGAATCCTCGCTTCAGAATTCCCGCTCTCACAGGTCTGCGCTCTGTACCCTTTTGTTCGTGCGTGTAGTGCTCCGTGAGAAAGAAACTAGTTCTATGGCGTGCTGTCGATTTGGACAGGAACCTCCAGGAAAGGGATGAAGGCTGCAAATTTCATCTTTGTATCTTTAGTACAATTTATTTTCGGTTTTCCCCTCCATCTCTTTCTCCATAAAAAATTAATCACCCGACGACGCCATCTACGTGAAAATGTAACCTTGCGCGTCGCTCTCCACCGGCTCTGAGTCGAGGCCGTGTTGATGTCAGTTGACCCCCTCAATTCCAAAAGCCTGCAAAAACGCTCTCCAAGTCTGGGTTTCCAAGAGATTTCCAAGGAGAAAATAGCAAAATCCATGGTTTCGTATTACCAGCCGAAACCCATATGAGATAAGAGATAGGATAGATGCTTACAAGAGAAAAAACTTTTAAGTAAAATTCACCAGCCAACAAAGAATACTTCACCCCAGCCACTTTACAAACATTTAAAACATTAATCACTTTACAATTAGTAGAGGCTTAAAACATTCTTTAATAACATCTTTTATTCAGAGTTACTATATTAAAAATTGCGCTGTTAACGTTACTGAAATTAATAATATTCTTACAATAATATCAGCCACAAACAATGTCATAGATTTTAATTTAATAAATCAAGAATAAATCATTTTCATATAGGTATGTGAAATTAATGTGCAACTTAAATGCATGCTATAATACAGACTAGTAATATATCCTAATTCACAGTATTGACCATCAGGGTCCCTAGGTGCGGAGAGTTGTGTGGTATATGGAGGGAAAATTTTTATCGTTTGCTAATGGCCTAAGCTAACCACAACATGAATCAAATTTTTTCAATCAACTTACACATGGGGGGGAAATCATATAATTACTGGTTTGTTGTCCCACTACACACACACACCACACAAAGAAGAAACCTTGTTCAAGCACACTATTTCTGTTACATGAGGCGTAAATGCCTTCCTCTAAAAAAAAAAGGGTGTAGAAAAGTTCGGGTGAGAAGAAAAATGAAGACCAGGGAATGAGCATGTTAGCAAAAACACGAGTCTGCTACTCCCTTTTTGCCTGATTCCACTTGTATTTATCATATCACTTGTGATAATTTATATTACGAATAGTTTCTTAATATTCAAAGCTCGCGTCATTGAGTGTGGAGCCTATTATTTACCGCCGTGACATAAGCGACTTGTTATAAAAAAGCTCGCTGTGTGGTCGCGGGAAGCGATGCTGTTTTCAAATACTTGCTTTGCTCTTTTCAGCTGCCATGGTGCGGATGTGTCATCAGCTAAATGTGCAGCCCGCACTTATTTATTAGATGGCTTTTATTGCCATGCAAACAGTCTTTAATATGTTTTATCAGGGATCCTGCTGCCGTCTGCAACTTATTTTTTACATGCTGTTTTGGTGCAACCTGCTAGGTTTTAAGCTACCAACCGCGTATGTCATTTTGAAGTGCTATAACAACTTGTAGAAAGTACATCACTATGCGCCTTTAGATATGGATATATTCACGGCAAACTTAGTTATCATCACTTAATTTTGTTATGCCTGTCAGCTGTATTGTTTTTCATATATTGACCAGTCTATTTCTTCTATGAAGTTATATGTTGATACAAAAGTGTACTATTACGTGATACGTGCGTATTGCATCTGTACTGGTAAGTACATCTTTATTGTCTGTGCTTAATAATTTATATTTGATATTTTATATTACAGATGTAGTAGATTAGTTGTTGTTAAAATTTAAACCTTCAGTTATCTTTATTTTTGTTGCAATACGTTTTAACTTAACACAGTATTCCTAGCTTCAGTATCATTTTTTTGTAAAGTTAAATAGACATAGTCATCTTAGTTTACCTTTTCATACTTCCTCTGTTTAACAGGATATACGCTATTAACAAATTTAATTGCTGGGCTCAGACAACTGCCAACTTGCCCTATGCCCAACAGAGCATTTAACTTCTTTATTTAAAATCAATTAAAAGTGAAGACAAAATTTGTTGCCTTTGACATAAATTATACCCTCATACAGTAACTCCGGAATGCCAGCTCATATGTTCCGTCAAACTGCTCTGCTCTGATCCGACTAGTAAGTAGAAAACACATACCATATATACAATCAGTCACTCCCACAGAGCATATGCCACGGTTACGTGTGCCCAGAAAAAATGCATGCATATTAATCACGTTTACCTACAGTGATTGCTTCGGGAAAAATTTGCAGATACGAGAACACATGGTAAACAATTAGCCAATGCCTCTGCCAGTGCTAACAATTCCTGACTGAATTCAGCAACATTTCCAATTAGTACAGAAAAGGTACTAATACTAGGGGTTGTCACCAGAAAAAAAGTAATGATGAGTAACCATATGTATTGAAAAGGGAAAAACTTTGACCGGTTCCTGTTTTCTAGAAGTGCTAAAATTTTTTTAAAATATGATTTTTCTTAAATCAGAATATGTTTGAACTGATTGAATATAATGGCACCTGCTCATCATGTTTAGTCTTATCTCTTACTGAATGTTCTTCACGAAATATTGTTTTCTGTCAAAGTTTACTGTACTGAAGTGTTAAAAAAAAATGATATATTACCAGTTAATGAATATAAAATGTTGCGTTGTTCATTTCCTCCCCAGGTCTTGAAGAAGCATCTGAGGCCTATGATAATTATGTTTTTATGCGACAAAGGCATAGTTTAGATTGGCAACGTTTTGCCTATAGCATATAAAGTATGTATTAACTGTTTCTCTCATTTCTGGTGTGTTGTTTTGGTCTGTTTTTCCTAACAGGGTTTTATGGTTTTCAAACGTGCCTAATCTAAGGTTATTTAAAGTTTTATTTTTGCTGTATGTGACTAGGGGTTCCAAATTTTCCATCTAGGAATGACTTCCTTTATGCAATTTTAGGGTAATATCTTCACAGCTCTCCTTCAGGTTTGATAAAATAAATAAAAATAGCATTGGTATATCTAAAACTTATTTACTGTGTTATAAATTAATCCTTGATTGGTAACACATAGTTTGTTCGTTACAAGTAACATCCATCTGTGAGACATGTACATAACAAAAATTGATTTTAGAGGTGCAATATTTAATAAAACTACATATAAATTATCTAAATATATGTTATTTGATTGTTCACAATGCAATTAAAACTAAACAATACATACACTTGAAATTGGTATCACATAAACAAAAATTCTTTTTTACACCATGAGCACAAGAATTGCACTTTTTTTTTATCACTCTCGGCAACATGGATTTTCTCATTTTATACATTTGTATGCAGTTTGCCCCCTTTTTTGATAAGGACAATAATGGCATGTTTTTCACTTGGGAAGCTTATCAGAAATTTCTTGAGGTTCTATGCTTCAGGTTCTCTTAGAATGTCTTCTGTTATTTTTTTTAGGTCATCCGGAAGGTTTGGGAGGGGCAAACAATGTTGCACTTGTTTTTTTAACAAACTGTTTTCTAATGAATTTATAAAGTCAAAGCGTTGTCATTACAGGCATCTCATCATAGCTGGCATACATAATTCCAGAATTTACAAGACTAACCGCTATCATATTGTTAGGGGTCACTGTCTCGAGCTTCTATTCCGTGAGTATCTCACGATAATTTTGTCTATATTATTTGCTCCTCATTTTGTTGAATTGTAATAAACTTATTATTTTTGGTATATTATTGGATTGGTCGGTAAATTTTGAGCTATGCATAGAGAATATCACATTCACAGCTTTATTTTGTTTTGGTACATACGACATAAGTGTTATGTCTTTGGAAAAGCCATATAAACTCAATCATAATTTTCTTTTCTTGTCAGGTAGAAATTCAGGTGGTATTTCTCGCTTGTTTCTTCTCATAGTACCAACGTATGTTAAATTTATTTTTTTTTTTAAATTTATTCACTATTTCCAAAGAAGAAAACCAATTGTCGACAGTGACGTAGTGCTTGAAATGTTCAATTGGTTTCATTAACCGAATAACACTGTGAGAGGGTTTAGAAAGTTAGGTTTCTTCATTTGACAGTGTGAATCCATCACTGTTTTTTCCTTAGTAAATCTATGCAATATACAAATAGGAAGTATGTGCATCTGTCAAGCACATTATTTTGAGTCGATACTTTGCTGGTTTAATTCAGCATGGTAAACATGGGAAGGACACCTCCCTCGAGAGCTCACGATTATTTCGTCAACATAGGCATATTTCCGAATTTCATATGAATTCTGGCAGTTTTTTATGAACTTTGAAAATAAAAATGAAATAGTTGCTCCATAATCACTTTTCATCTGTTCATTCCTTGTTGTGGCATCGTCAAATCTTACACAGTAACAGAGTTTGATATCTTTTCAAAGACATAACACCTCGAAAAATAGATCACCCAATTGGTTTCCTTGAAAATGATGCAAGATCCTCTCTTCGTGATTTGAAAATAGTACAAAGTATCGTGAGTTCAATCAGACTTTCAATTTCAATGATATCGGCGTCTTTATAGTTTGCAAAGTTTTGAATTTTCAGTTTTTCTCTCATTGCTTTCAGTTTTTGGTGATAGCTAATAGCTAGTTGTGTAATCATCTCATTGTCAAACAAAAGGCACCAAACATCTTCAATATTGGGATTTTTATGGTCATAAAGCAAGAAGTTTTATCTTCACAATATTTTTGGCTGGTGTCTTTGTAAGCTTTGGCTAGGTTAAACACAAAGTGAAGTTTTTTTTTCCCCAAAATAGGTGTTCTGTTCGTCTCTACTACTCAAATTGCTATTGCTCTCAAATCCAAATTTTCATTCCTTTCTTTTTCTTCATCAGATAATTCTTGAAGAATGTGGGAAAATCATCTGGTTGTATATATTTCTTTTGCCATGAAAACCAGTATAAAAGTTATAGATTTGACTTTATACAAATTAAAATAATACATGTCAATTATTAACACAAAATTACAAAACACTTGAGAAAAAAGTATTTAACAAATTTTCACCCACGACTACGTGCATGAAATTTTTGCACTGTACCATACCATCATTATTTATTAGTTATCTTTTAAATTGTAGATGTACAAATTTAGCCAATCAATTCTTTATAACGAAAAAATTGTTTTAATAGGTCAATCGAGCTATACCTCCTGCAACAATTAATTATGGGTCTGGTAAAAGTGTTCTTCCTTGCTCGTGTAATCCTCATAAAGCATATCCATGTGGACCAGGTTCTGAATGTTTAAATCGTTCTATGTTAATGGAATGTCATCCAGATGTATGCCCTGCAGCTGAGAAATGTGGAAATCAGAGGTTTCAAAGGAGAACATATGCAGAAGTCAAAGTTTTCAGAACTTTTAATAGAGGTTGGGGTCTTCTAAGCTTGCAGTTTATTCCTAAAGTAAGTGCACTTTTGTTTTAATATTCCTTTTCAAAAATTTAAACATGTTTTAGCAGAGTAGTGGAAGAACAATAGCCCTTTAAAAAAATTTTTACATTCAGCTTTTACTTAAAACAAAAGGTTTATTAAAAATCCTTCAAGAAACTTAAAACATAAAAGCATACTACGAACGAAACATCAAGTACACAAAGAGCCGTCAACTTTCGGCCTTTATATATACTACAAACCACCTTTATATATACTACAAACAGATTTGCATAAAACTGCTCAGTAACTGCAGCTCAGTTTACCTCACGATTAATCACTTGAAAATTACACTGCCGTCTTGTGGGGAAAAAGCTGAGCAGTCAGGGGAGGAAATGCATATTTCCCTATCATGTTTTATGCTATCTTGTGTGATACAATGCCAGTGACTGTCATTTGTGGTTTACTTGTGAAGTTTTATGATTCTTCAATGTTATGGGTCAGTCTACAATCTCAAGCAGATTATTTTGTTTGTCTCTGACTGAAATATCTCATCAGTTATGTGTATGTATTATACATATTTTAAACCAACTCTTACTTGTGATTATGTAAACGTTTTATTATATTATCAAGAAGTTGGATCTTAAAAAGTGTGTTTGTAAAAAAAAAGAAGAGAAAATTCCAAATTATCAAATGCCAAACATCAAAAATGATATGTTTTGTTAGCAACCAGACCACGTAAGTGTTAAATGATTTTCACTTTCGAAATTCCCCATTTTCCCCCCAATTTTCTGTTAAACTTACAGAACTGAAGATGTTTTAAACACTGTGCTTATGATAAACATCGCAAAATTCATATTCTCTATCTTTAATAAGTGAGTTTGTGATATAGTTTCTAGGTTTTCAGTATAATTATTTTGCCTTTCATGAAAAAAACTTGCTATTTAATTACTTGCAGATTGGTGTGCTATTGTTAGTCAGAGGTTTTAAAAGAAATAAGTAAATGTAGGGTTTGAGAATTCATTTTTTATTAAAAGTTATCAATACTAGCTTAAGTATACAGCAACAAAACATGATAGAAATAAAAACATATGCCAGGGCAGTATCCGGAAACTTTAAGTCTAACATTAAAATTACAGTTTATTATGTAATCATAAAGGCATACGTAAAAGAGACACATACTACAACAGTCGGCAGTAAAAACTAAACATTTCAAATCAAAGAAGATGACCATTGCTTGATGTTTCGGCTATATTGTATGTAGCGCACATTTCATCTGCATTATCAACTCCACCTTTGGTTCTAATTATAAAATATTATCACTTCAGGTTTCTTTTGCTCTCCAGAAGCAGGTGTTCATCAAATAGATGCCTTCGTCACTTAACCGTAAAGTCATTTTTGCATCAATTCTCTGACTGCAAGGCATAGTGGACATGAGGCTTCATCCGTAGGTTGAATAGATGTTTCACATATTTTCCCGGAAGGTGGCGTCTTTGGCATAGTTCGTACGCAAATTCGCAGCCATGACGTTGGTTAGCCAAACCAATCAGCAATCGACTATCCGAAGAAGAGGATATTGATATCTTCGTCGAGACAGGTATAAAGCAGAGCTGAGCCGGCTGTGGAGCAGGGGTAGTCGGGCTTTTGCCGTGTGTGCAGTCGAGCCAGTAGTTAGGCAGCTTGTTTCTCTCTCATCCGTCTAGGTTTTTTTAGGATGATGGTAGTTTTGTTCATGGTTACGTGCACATGGCATAATTAACTAATAGGAGTGTGAAACTTTTATATATTTTTTATGTTTTCATTAGTTTAGCAGGGGGTGTAGGAAACTAGAACTTTTCCATTATTGAAGCCGAACAACTGCTGTATTGTTTTCTGCCTTTTATATTCACAAAATCTGGTGGCGATGCTGATTTATTTTTCCTGACAGTCCCTACGTAGGACAGCTTTCTTGTTTCAATTCATCAATAAAATCAAAATCAGTGAACCAACTGTCGGCCGTTACAAGCATTGGCTTGAAATGTCCAATCTGATCCAAGTATTGGTTCAATCATTTACCTCACCACATCAATAGGTTTGTTGCTCTCACAAAATGGCCCTGCTGGTTGTTTTCCAACGTAAATTTCCATTTTCAGTGTGTAAGTCATTTTGGCATCTACGAGGACAAATAATTTGATTCCATACTTATTAGGTTTTGAGGGTATATACTGCTGGAAACCACATCTGCCTCGAAAACCAGGGAGCATCTTGTTGACGGTTATATTTTCCCCAATACAATAGTTTTTTGTTTTTTTTTACAATTTTCTACAAATTTGTTTTTGCTGGGCCCATTTCATCCGGTCATCAAAACAGAGGCAATGTATGAGGGTCTTAAATCATTTCAGATTCATCACAAGACTGAATTTTTCAACACCATCATCCTTTCTTCCCCAAAGTTCCACCAAACTTTGACGATTCGCTATATATGCTCCTTCTAGGTACAACAAGGCAATGTAAGCTCTCAATTCAATGACATCAGTAGTTTGATGTCTCGCTCTATGACATATTGGCCATTGATAGTGTCAATGGATTGGTTTGTGTAGGTAACAATTGTGTCAAGGGTTTCTTCTCGAATAAATTTCTCCAACATTCAACTGCAGACATAGCATTCCTAGCATTTCCTTTGACTCCAGGAAAGTGAGTGACAATGTTGTGAGATTGCACGTGACGAAACTGACTAACAGGTGGCATTTTGGACAACTTGGTCTTCTTATCTCCCCCACCCACCCCAAAAAAGCACTGACTTTTTTCTTCATCTTCATTGTCTTCATCGTCACTAAACTCCTCATAATCTTGCTCAGTTTCTGAATCATCTTCACAATCCTCCACCTCATCTTGATCATCAACATCATTCCTCATTCTCTGCTGGGTCTTCGTTGTCGTCATTCTGCAGCAAAACTCTTATTGCTTCAAGGTCACTCGGTTAGGCAGATTGTAGAATTTATAAGACATTTATGCAGAAAATCTGAAGCAAACAAGGAAAAACACAAAAATGAGTTTATGCAAACAAGTTTGTACGCAATGTGCCTATGAAGCCAACCTCAACAAATGTACATATTTCTACAAAATATCCGCTACCTTTGTAATTTTTTTTCCTAAAATGAGGAAATTAAACAATTGTGATAAAAAAATAATATGGAATATGAACCTTTGTAAAATGGACAAGTTTGGGCACAATTGACCTGAGAGGCCATTAGGGTTAGATCTCGGCACTAAGCAGATGGGAGGGCAACTGGTATGGTACATCATAAACACTACCTAAAATGACATGAGTATCAGGAGGGGCAGAGCCCTGAACGCTCTAGCAGCAGAGAAGAGAATGACAGCAATTGTGTTGTGCCTGTCAGGCCTATTGCATCCAACAGAGGGTTAAAGTAGCATCACTGTTCCCCTGTACGCTCTAGCAGCAGAGAGGAGAACGAAAATAGTAATTATAAATGTTAAACAGTTTTAACTGAATATTGAAAAATTATTGCTAAAAGTAATTTTTGATACCATTTGAACTGCTGATTGGGACCTAAATCAGCTGCAATTTATGTGTTGAGTTTTTTTTAAACCAATACTGGCATGTGTGATGATGATGTATTAAATTATGGGATCTTTTCTTATTCTAAAAAGGCGTGAAATTAAACATGTTAGTTTTAACAAACACTTTAGTGATGTATCTATTTAATTTTTTTCTTTACTTTACAGGGATCCTTTGTTATAGAATATGTTGGTGAAGTCATTACTCATGAGGAATATAAAAGGAGAGTTGTCTTAATGCAAGAAAAAAATGAGCAAAATTACTACTTTTTATATTTAGATGCTCGTCGCATGATTGATGCTGGTCCTCAAGGCAATCATTCCCGATTTATAAATCATTCATGTAATGCTAATTGTGAGATGTCAAAATGGTCGGTAAATGGTGATTCTCGAATTGGCATTTTTGCAATACAAGATATTCATCCTGGTGAGTTTTTCCTAAGAACAATTTTTAATATCGCATGTGATATAATTTCTAATAATTTGTTTTTCTTGTATGTGTTTATGCAATATTTTAAAAAGCTTGTAACATTTTTCTTTGAATTTCATTTTTTAATGTTGTTTTCCTCCTGTTTATTTGACATGGTTTGCGTGTTTGCTAAGTGTCTTTTAGAAAATCCTTTTTAGCTTAGATAAACTTATTTTACTATTGTTTCTTTTGGCTATTCCGATCTCCATTTAAAGTGCTTGTTTTTATAAACATCATTAGCATTATATACTGATATTGAAATATTTCAATTTAATTTTTAATATTGACTTATAAATCCATATTTACTTAGAAAAATTGAGAAAATTTCGTTAAAACTGTCTTATCTTTTTCTTTCTGAATTTGAAATATCTAAATTTCTCTTGTTAGTTTTCAGCTTTCCCATCCATCCTTGTCTAGAAAATTACTAATTTTTATGCTGATGTATATATTTTTATTTTAAAAATCAAAAACATTGGTTAAGGATCAATTTAATAAGCATATTTAATCATTTAGCAAGATGCTTTTTATTAGTAGACTGTTTCAAGTATGAAATTTTATGACTCAAATGATATCTTAATTAGACCAGTTCTTGCACTTTTATTAATATTCATAATAATAGTAATCTTACCCTTAACTGGAGCTGCAGGCCATAAGCCTCTATGGATCAGGTCTGGGATACATACCAGCCTGGGGCCACAAGAGACAACAACTTTTTTTTAAAAAAAAATCGCAAATTCAGGAACAAAATTTTAAAAATTATATACGAGGGTAGGCTGAAAAGTAATGGACACATGCTTGTAGAGCACTAATGAAATGACTTTCAAAACCACACCAAGTGGCATATGGAAGTTACATTCCCCCTCAATACTCATGTACAGGTTTGACGATTCTACTGAGTTCAGGACAGGTTCTACTGAGATTCATTGTCATTTAAAGGCTGTTTATGTTGACGATGCTGTTGATAGGTGTACTGTAAATCCATGGGTAATAAAATTTCATAGCTGCGAGCCTGGAAAAGCCATAATTGTTGATGAAACACCCAGCGGACGTCCGATCACTGCCACAGACGATAAACATCGCAAACTCTTTGACGATTTGATTCAAAATCACCAGCGAATCACGCAAAAGCGTATTGCAAACCATATTGAAGTATCCAAGGAATGTGTCGGCTTCGTTATAGAACAATTGGGATACCGTAAAATCTGCGCACGGTGGGTACCACGCTGTCTCACAGACGAGAAAAAACAGTGTCAAACTGGAGAGGCTCTGCAAAACCATAAGTTTGAACCGATTCCACACCCTCTTTATTCTCCCGATCTTGCGATTTTAATTTTTTTTCCTCTACAAAAGAGAGACCTGAAGGGTAATCATTACACCTCGGACGATGAGGTGAAAGCATGTTGGCGAGGTTGAAGCGATAAAATAAAACGTGGTAGGTATCTCAAAACACCATTGCAGAATGCAACAGTGGGCCGATTGAACAGTAAGCAAAAAACTGTTTTTTGCAACACAGCAATTTTTATTTCGCAAACCATCACAAAAAGACAAAATAATATCGAGCATTGTCAAAAGCTCCCTATCTGCTACAATACTCTGACTGACCTGCCACGAGCCAAGTAAAAACCATCACATTAAATTTATTCGCCCATGTGGCCATTTGATACTGATTTGCATAAATTTCAGGAAACAAAGCATCTGGCTGGTTTGCATAAATTACAGAAAATAAAGTGGATGCAAATAAATATCTATACAAAAATTACATTTACAATAAATAACATATGTTAGGGAATTTGGCAAAATTGCCAAAACCCTACACGTGTAATATGGCTAAAGTGCTAATAGCTCTACACGATAGCTGAGGGTTACAGAGTCGCACTTGTTCACAGTGCAAGGTGGACAGCAATCTGATAAGTTTCATAAAAAAAATATAGCTAGATTAGCCGAAAATAGTGTGGGGTGTGGTAACATGCAAGAATTACACTTTAAATAAGTTTAAAAGTAGCTAACGTTTATTCATTTAGCAAACACAATAAAAACAGTATTCATGAAAAGAAAATGATCATAATGTAACTTATAAGATAAACAGAGTTCAATTGAATAGTAGTCCTTGAAAGTTCAAATGGAGGTGAAGGGAAAAATAATAAGTTTTGTACAACCTGGTTGACGTTGCTAAAATCACTCTTCAGCGCAATAGGGAAACATTTAAGGCTTGTATAAGTAAAAAGGATATTTAACCATGACAGTGACGGGCTTGGGCGTACAGCTTACAGATGATGGGCGGTATGAGTAAACAATAAGTTGTTCATGTTGTTTGTTACATCGATATCCAACGTACGTACAGCTGGTTCTTAACTCATTGGTGTAGCTGGATATGAAGCGTACGGCATCGACAGCTAGCTGTTAGTCCTGGACGGTCTAGTACGTTCTGATACTGTAAAGTTAGCAGAGTAGAGCTGCAGCAGAGCATGTAGCACATGTAGAGTTGAAGACAATTGTGAAGCAATGATGACAAGTTTGTTTAAAATAAATTAATTTATTCAAAAGGCATATCTGGTAAAAGATTAACGAAAATACAGTATTCAGCACAAAGCCTTACATGCTTAAAAATAAATTAGATGCAAAATTCATTTAAAACTTATAAATCATAAAAGGTTTCACATTCCTATTAGATCATTATGCCATGTTGCCTAACTACAAGCGATACTACTATCATCCTAAAAAAACTTAAACGGATGAGGAAGAGATGAGCTATTTAACTATCGGCTCGGCTGCACACACAGCAAAAGCCAGACTACCTGCACTCAATTGAGCTCAACTGAACAACCGCCGAGCTTCGCTCCGATCCGTACCTCTTATACATCTTTCGGCGAAGATCTGCATTCCTCTTCTTTTAATAGGTGCTTGCTGATTGGTTTGGCCAACAAACGTCACGGCTGCGTATTTGCATACAAAGTATGCCGAAGATGCTGCCTTCCGGCAAAATGCGTGAAACTTCTATTCCGAACTACGGATGAAAACTACGTCATAATCTCGCGTCCGCAAAGCCTTGCGGTTCGAGAAGTTGGTGAAAAAAAAAAAATTCGTTTGAGTGACGAAGGCATCTATTTTACTAACAATGCCCCCACTTTGTCACTCATAATCATATTAAACTCATAAGATGAATAAATTACCTTTAAACTTTAAATTGTTGTTAACAGTATGTCAAATTAGTTAATACACTACATATAAGCAATAGATTATGAATTAACAAATTTAAGAAAAACAACTTCAGCAACTATTCAGCTACTTCAGCAACTTCTTCAACTACTTCAGCAACTTTCAATTCAATCATGAAATCAAAATTTAAATACAATCAATATCAAAAAAAAATTTTATAACATTATGAATCACTACTTTTAACATTCTTGTAATAGTCTTGACATATCATACATCGCTGTTAAACTAAGCTCAAAAGTTCATGTGATGGAACATCCTGTGTGACATGAAATTTCAGTCTTTTATATAACCTGAAAACATGCCTGAAAGAAAGGCTTGCAAAAATTCAAAAATAGAATGTAACCAAACATTCATTATACTTCGGTAGTTGAAAATTTCTTGAAACAGTTTCAACATACACAAAATTATTCAAGTTAAAAATTATAATCACTAATACATTCAAAAATTTTATCACTTTAGTGAAAACTAGAAGGCTATATCAGTTATACATTAATACAAAAATTTAAAAACAGATTTCGGAAGTCTAAACACTTCTCAAAAACTTTAACTCGTTACAAAAAAAAAGGTTCTCAAAAACAATCATTTTATATAAAAATATTCATTCAAAGGTGGATGGTCAAGAAAACTTTAAACTTTGTCATTAAAAATATGCTCTTTAAATCTATTTTGTTATATTTTGTTAAAAGTTTAGTGAAAACATCCGCGAGATTTTCTTTGCTTCTAATATGTTTAATAGGGTGGAACGAAAGAAACTTTTTTTTAAATTTCAATATGCTCTAGTTTTCAAAAGTTGCCTTTTAACAAAATAAAGACGGAAATTAAATATTAGCGTAATTGGTGCTTGTTTTCAGTTAGCGCAAGAAGGGCAAACTTTTGGTTTTTATTAAATTTTGACAAATTTCACAATTATTTTGAAATTGAATACACTTGTAGTACAAAAAAGTAGCAAAATATGTAATTTAAACATTCCTTTTAGTCAGGAGATCTGCTAAACAGATTATATAATACATTTTACTTCATAAAAATAGTACACATAAATGCACTTAAGGACGAGGCACTTAAAAGACACTCGGACATCACGGTGGAACGAAATTTTTTTTTTTCAGAATTTCAATATGCTCTAGTTTTCAAAAGTTGTCTTTTGAAATTAAAATTAAGAATATAAATTTTTTTTTGCTCTACTAAAATATTTTTAAGTGCCGCAAAGGGCTTCAAAATGGATATTTTTATGAAAAAGTGATTATATTTGTATTTTTTGTTAATTTCTTTTATAGTATATTAAAATAATGTATATTTTCTGTAAATAAAATATTCAAAATATGATATTTTGACAGAAAACTTGCATATTCTAAGTATTTCTAATTTTTAGATGCCATAACAGAACAACTGATTTTGTGGAATTTCGTGAATTTCATCATATTAATTTTACATTAGCATATTCTTATAATACACATTGGAATGAAAGAAAAACAATTTTTAATTGACGGACCTTAGTTAAAATAAACAAATCACACTTATTTAGAAAAATATTAATGTAATGTCTATTAAGGCAAAACATTATTTTGAAAAAAATATTCATGTTTTTCAAAAGTCCATATTAATTACACATGGTTTCCATTACTTATTTCACTGTCACATTGAATTGTTTTTTGTTTCAAATTTTGTCATTATTTTTGTCATCCTTGTTCGTTCGTGGTACTTCTCCAAGAGATGCATTGATAAAAACAAAAATACATTCTCAAAAAATATTTTCATCTTCAAAAATATTTTTCCATGTAAAATAAAATATGTGACTTTCAAATAAGATGCCATTTTCACTACAATATTTCTTGATATCATTTTCCAATCTTAAACGCTTGGAACTTCCCAGTTCGTAATAATGTATATCATTTCTTGAACCGTCAGCTCTTCGTGAAACTTTCCGAAACCATGTGGCTTCTCTCAAAGGTTTTTCGGCATTTTCATACGAATCGCTTTCAGTTTCTGAAGAGGATTCTGAAATTCTAGGTGGAGGTTTTGTTTTCGCTAGATTCTCAGGTTCACCTTCATCTTCAGATGATGATTCTCGGGTCTGATATGCAGGTTCATAACAAATAATACTGTGGTTCGGAGTTTGAGTCAAAATATTCATCATCTGTATCCTGGTCGGATTGGTATGGGTCTCCTGATTTGGTCTCCAGTACTGCTCCACTGCGTGTTTTACGCCCTATAATGTCCTCATTGAATGATACGTTTATGGTTTCAATGATTTTGTCAGAATCGGGCAACCAAATCCTATACCCTTTAGTTTTGAAAGCACATCCCACTAGACAGTGGCGCACCCAGGGGGCCCTGGCCCCCCCCAAAGAAGTAGAAATATTGATTTTGCATTATAAATATTTGTATTCATTCATCTCGGCCCCCCCCATGCATTATAAATATTTTTATCCATTCATCTCGGGCCCCCCCCCCAAGAAAAAATCCTGGGTGCGCCACTGCCACTAGATAACCCTTTTTAACTTTCGGGTCTAATTTTGATCTATGGGCACTAGGAATACCAATGTAGGATACAGTACCAAACGGCTTAAGGTGTCTCACAGACGGTTGAGATCCACCGTACGATTCGATTGGCATTCTTTTTTGATTTTTGTGACATAGCCGGTTCCAAGTATAGGTAAAATATAAAACTGCTTCCGGCCAAAAACTTCTACTAAAATTACTTTCATCTAAGATTGACCTAGCTCCATTAGTGACAGTCTGATGAAAGCGCTCCACCGGACCATTTTGCTCCGTGGTATAGACGTTTGTAAACTCATGCCTTATCGCGTGATCTGAAAAAAAACTTTTTGAATTCCCGATTTACGAACTCCGCACTATTATCTGTGCGTAGAGCCTTAACTTTACGGCCTAAAAATCTTTCTGTGCGTACTAAATTACACTGCTGGCCACTGTAAATGCAACACCCTGAAGGAAACATGCAAATAACATGAAATTTACAACATGCATTAGCGGAGGTGAGATATGCAAATGATTAAAATTTCAGCGCAGACGCACATCACGCGCACCTGTGGCGCCACTTCAAAGTTCTATTTAAGGCTTGGAGATTTCGACGATTTCAAGATCGGCAATTGTGTTTTTCTTGTGGTTTTTTCAAAAAAACGATCAATTATGCCTCGTCGAAAACAGCGATCATCTTTTGATCAAGTATCCCAGTTCGACAGAGGAAGGATAGTGGCCTACCGAGATTGTGGATTATCTTTCAGGGAAATCGGTAGTCGTGTTGGACGAAACCAAACAACTGTAAAGGTCGATTTATATAGCGACGTGAAGTGAACGTAACGGGAACGAGCCGAGCGCGCGACGAGTCGTCGTAATTATTTCCTCCCTGTTTTTCAATGGAACTGTTTATACTGCGCCGTGACACGTCCGATTCTCGGCGGATTCCCGGCCGAGAATCGGCGCCAACGATTCAAAGCAGGAAGTCGTTCGCTGCTCGGTCGTCTCTCGTTCATGGCAGAAAGTAAAAAGTGGCTATTCAAGATATTTACATACTGTTATTTATGTTTGATATTTAATATGGATGATGAAAACTCATTGAGCTGGTGAGAGGTTTTGTACGATTTGGCCCATCAAAATACAGGAATCCAAAGTTCAAAATGACAATTCAGAAGGCAATAGAAGAAAATTATACTTGAAATTACAATTGGTTCACTAAAATATAAAATTTATCAATTTGTATGAATAATGAAACAATGGAAAAATTATTTACACGATTTAGAAAGTATAAATTGTTAAAAACAAATACTTACATGTATGGATTTGTTGGTTGTAAAGCAATTTTTCTTGCTTTCTGAGCAGCAAAATTGTATATTAAAAGTGAAAAGTCCAAAGATGATGAGAGATCATTTTCATTAGAAATAAGTGCCAAGGAGGACAGGCGTACAATCCGTATTCAAAGCATTCTGATTGTACCTGCTTTGTAATATTTTCAATTCTTGTGGGAAAAGTGGAAATAAAATCCATTATAATGATAGAGAGAACAAGTAAAAGCCATTTTTTTTTACCTCACTCCTTCAGCCTTCAAACCCCTTTCTTCCCAACAGGTTTGGAGCCAGGGCCGCCCAGAGGGGGGGGGGCAACTGGGGTACTTTGCCCCAGGCCCCCAATTGCCAGAGGGGCCCCCAAAAAATTATTTATTAGATTTCCTCTGAAAGAAAATTCTGAAACTTGTACAGTACTTCAAAATAATCTCCTGAAAAAGCCCCCCCCCCCCCAAAAAAAAAAAAAAATAAATAAATAAATAAATGAATAAAATAAAATAAAAATAATAATAATAATAATAATAATGATAAAATATTATTCGATTAATCAGATTTCTTGGGGCCCCCAACAGAAGTTTGCCCTAGGCCCCGTAAAGTCTCTGGGAGGCCCTGTTTGGAGCGCATTTACTTATTTGTCTTACACTCCCTGGAGAAATGTCTTGTCTATTGTTTCCTTTGAATAGAGCAAACATTTGACCAAATGGTATTAGTATTCGTTCACAAGGATATGTTCACGTTTTTCTCAGTTTGCAACTATTCCGTGAAAACGAACAAAGTCCGACAAAACGGTTTATAATTCTTCAAATGACTGTATGTAGTGCCTGTCAGATAGTAGAAACTGATATTGAAAAAAAGGATTGATAATCAAGGGATTACTATAACTGAATTGAAGATAAATCATGTTTTTTTAACCGAGAAATTTTTCGAACCAAAAGGGTAGTTTGTCAATTAAGATTCTTTCTGCGATTCTTTAGAAAAAAATCGAAACATATATATTTTTATAAGTTGAATTATAGAAACCGCGAAAAATGAGGGATTTCTTTAAAAGCCCGTAACATTTAGAAAAGTGTTGCTATGAGAAATAAAAATGGTGGCCCTGGGCGGTTACCCAGTTTGTCCACCCCTAAGCACGGCCCTGGCTCTCCTCTAACAAAAGTGTGATAATGGCTAAATCTTTAACTGAAAAATGAAACCGCGCCATGACATTACAAATCTTTCACAACTAATGAAACACGTTCCCGCCACTTTCTACTCCCGTCTCTGTATAAACACATGCATCCGGCGCCCGGGTTCGGCCCATTCCCGTTACGTTCCCTTTACGTGCCTGTATAAATCAACCCTTATGCGGATATGTGATCATTGGATGCAGGAGGGTACGACGGACCGGCGTGTTCGATCGCATCCACCTCAGCGTACCACTTCACGTGATGACAGGCAAATTGTGCGCATGGCAGTGATGTGGACGGCAGAATGGAATGAAATTGTCTTTACTGACGAGTCACGCTTCTGTCTGCAACACCACAATGGTCGCATTCGAGTCTGGAGACACCGTGAAGAGAGGATGCTGAACAGCTGCGTTATGCACCGCCACTCTGGTCCTGCACCGGGTATTATGGTATGGGGCGGTATTGGATATCACTCTCGCACACCTCTAGTACGCATTGCCGGTACTTTAAACAACCAGCGCTACATCTCCGAGGTGTTGGAGCCAGTTGTCCTTCCTTACCTTCAGGGCTTGCCCACAGCCATATTTCAACAGGATAATGCGCGACCACACGTGGCACGCATTGTCCAACGGTTCTTCGTCAATCGCCAGATTGAATTGCTTCCCTGGCCGCCTCGCTCTCCGGATCTTTCGCCGATAGAAAACATGTGGTCCATGGTTGCTCTACGATTGACCCAGATTCCATCCCCAGCTGCCACAGCAGATCAACTTTGGCAACGTGTGGAAGCTGCTTTGTCTTCTGTACCCCAAGAACTCATCCAAAGTCTCTTTGAATCAATGCCGAGGCGTGTGGCAGCGGTGATCTCCAACAATGGCGGCTACTATGGTTACTGATTTTGGCAGGAACCACACTTCACAGAAGTCTATAAATTTAATCATTTGATACTTGGTCAACATGCTATCTACAAAATAAATTTTGTTGTGATATCTCTTGTCTTTCTTGGTGTTGCAATTTGGGTGGCCAGCAGTGTAGTTTCTAAAAGTTTTAAAAGCTTCAGATTTGTGACGCATGGGATAAACTGATGCCTTCTTGGACCAATCGTCTATTATTGCTAAGTAATACTTCTCCCCATTTCTACCGGGTGTTTGTGTAGGTCACCAGACGTCAGCATAAAGCAAATCCAGTGGGTGTTTTGAATTTGTACCCTTCAAGGATTTAAATGACACTCTTTTGTGTTTATTTAATCTACAAGTCACACAATGAAAGTTATTTTCTTTTACTTTAGGTAAACCTTTCACACAATTGTTATTATATGTGTTGACTATAAACTTAGGACAGACATGCCCGAAACGTTTATGCCAAACTTCCATATCATTTTTATTTACTGCCGAGGACGCAAGTCTAACAAGATTATTTACCTTTCTGGGAATTTTTGGATGTAAATAGTAAATACTGTTCTTTAAAAATGCTCTAAACATCCTTTGTCCGTTCTGAGTAACTTTAATCCTGCCATGACCTCCTTTAAATGTTACACCTTTTGTATCTAACCGAGAACCAGAAATTAAATTTCGCCTTAGTTTTGGCGAATACATTACATCCCCAAAGCCTGAGGGCCAAACATAAGTTTTACAGTCCTTTTTCCCATGATCGGGAAAGTTACTCCGTCAATGGCTACAGCCATATTTTCATCTGTGGTGGGTGTACACTGCTGGCCACCCAAATTGCAACACCAAGAAAGACAAGAGATATCACAACAACATTTATTTTGTAGATAACATGTTGACCAAGTATCAAATGATTAAATTTATAGACTTCTGTGAAGTGTGGTTCCTGCCAAAATCAGTAGCCAGAGTAACCGCCATTGTTGGAGATCACCGCTGCCACACGCCTCGGCATTGATTCAAAGAGACTTTGGATGAGTTCTTGGGGTACAGCAGACCAAGCAGCTTCCACACGTTGCCAAAGTTGATCTGCTGTGTTAGCTGGGGATGGAATCTGGGTCAATCGTACAACAACCATGGACCACATGTTTTCTATCGGCAAAAGATCCGGAGAGCGAGGCGGCCAGGGAAGCAATTCAATCTGGCGATTGACGAAGAACCGTTGGACAATGCGTGCCACGTGTGGTCGCGCATTATCCTGTTGAAATATGGATGTGGGCAAGCCGTGAAGGTAAGGAAGGACAACTGGCTCCAACACCTCGGAGATGTAGCACTGGCTGTTTAAAGTACCGGCAATGCATACTAGAGGTGTGCGAGAGTGATATCCAATACCACCCCATACCATAATACCCGGTGCAGGACCAGTGTGGCAGTGCATAACGCAGCTGTTCAGCATCCTCTCTTCACGGTGTCTCCAGACTCGAATGCGACCATTGTGGTGTTGCAGACAGAAGCGTGACTCGTCAGTAAATGTTAGGATGTTGGCCGGTAAGGCCAAAAACTAACTATGCATCACGACAAAACATAAGATGCCGATGGCTTTGCACAATCGCTTAAGATTGCAGAGTCGATCTAAATAGCAGTTGGAAGCCCGCCAGTAAATTAAAAAGGAAACAGGTAAAGCTTTTACCTAGAAGCATTCACTTGTGTGTGAGTTGGAACTTAGTAAAAACGACAATAGTTAAGTATAAACACTGCACATTTATTTAACGAAAAAAAAACACGGAAATGTATTTACAAAAACATTAACAAAAGTTTATGCATTTTTTAATATACTTTAACTTAAGTATTATAGCTTGTTTTCCAAAAATTATTCACTCATAAATATCTATAGCTTGAGCTAGAGGCGAGAAAAGTTTAAAAGCACTTTACCGGTTTCATCCGGAAAAAGGGGAAAAAAACGATACCGGTGTAAAACTGGTTCTTCTCGGAACTGGGCTTGCTGAACAAATGGCGGCTTTTAGACCGGAGCTTCGGGCATACTAGGGTTGACTGTCGGTTGGGTGACCAGCATCAGTTGCTCCCGCCAGCGGTGATGGAACGATGTACAGCTTGGCTAAACTCCGCTACCGGTGACGTGTGGCCTTTCCAATTGCCTTATGCTCGATAACTTTTATTCCGCCATAGTTGGATAACTCCCTGTTGCTTGGCTAAGGTATTGCTATTAAACAGGGATACGCACCAGCATGCACGGCTCTATGTATCTGTCGGGAATCCGGCAAAAGATTCCATTGAAAAATTTAAAAAGAGTGAAATTGCGCAGGAGCGCTCTATAGAAATGAAGCCAAAAATATTTATAAAAACTACTTATTAAATTTAACTAGAAATACGTGAAAAATACTAAGGTATGTGCGTGGAGGTGAGGTTAAAAAAAGTCACTGAAACATTGTTAAACTTGAAACGGTTTAATTATCCGTTCATAAAAATAACAAAGTAGCAAAATATAAAACAGTTACGTGAGTCCTGCTTAGAATAGAACATCGCAGGATTAGAAATACGGTTGGCGTTTCCTCGGTCGGGACAGGCGCGGCATCTTCATTCCTCCATTGGCGGCGAGTTAGGGCATCGGCAGGGAACGGCACTTGAACAGGAGCGACAGGCGGAATCAGATTGATGAAAGTCTTGTAAAAGCTTCCCTATATTCACGGCGGCTGGCGCGAACGTCCAATAACAGATCGGGCGAAGTACGCATGTACTTACGATATTTGCATGTACGATATTTGCGTACATTTACATTTTACACAAAATTTAAATACTGATGCAATGCGATACAATTTTAATCTCATACGATTTGTATGACGCGTTACATGTTAAATTCCGTTATGGAAGGCAAATATTTTTAAAGTTAAAATAATAAGATTGTAAAGGAAAATGAAAGGGTGAATGAATCGTGACAACGATTCACATAGGCGTTTAACCGATAAGAATTGTTTACAGTATGGCGCGGTGCCGGAAAGCTTTAAGAACGTGGGTGAACAGGTGAGGAAATTAAAAATTTTTTTAAATATTCCTAACAAGTGGCCCCCTTCAACCACTGGGTTTAAAGTAGAGTAAAAGGTTAACATAAAATATACAAGACATTTAGTCTAACAATACAATATACACAAGTATTTAAATTTTACAATTTGAAAATTTTGAAGAATCCAGATAACCATATAGATAAGGGAGATATAAATTAAATTTTCCCTATTGGAATCGCTGGTTACCATGGCTTAATATCTTAAGACCTGGATTTTAAATTTTAAATTAAATAATGGTTAAATAAAAAATTTCTTATTAAATAAGTTAACCCTCTCTAAAACTTGAGGTTTAGTAAAATTGTCAGCAGGATTTGCCTTAGTTTTTATATATTTAATTTCAAAGGTTTTATCCAAGACCAAGTTTCTTAAAAAATGAAACTTTACATCAATGTACTTAGTCCGGACATTTTCGATCGCTGACTTCGAAAAGTTTATTGCGGCTTCATTGTCGCAATATAATGTAAAATTTTCGAACTTAGTATCAATTAAATTAAATTTATTAAACTCTAATAAAATGTTTTTAAACCATACCAGCTCCTTTGCAGCTTCAGTCAACGTCACGTACTCAGCTTCCATCGTTGAAAGAGTGACGCTTTTATGCTTGAAGGTTCGCCAAAATAGTGGTGATTCATCAACTAAAAGGAGTATTCCACCTACCGACACCCGGTCGTCTCGATTCGAGGCAAAGTCCGAGTCACTGAAGCAGTGAATGTCCGGTGTTTCCACTCTTGATAAGTTCAGCTTGAGATGTCGTGTGTCGTAAACGTAACCTAATAACCTTAGTAGTAAGTGCCAGTGATATTGTCCAGGATTTTCTTGAAATTGTGAAAAATTATTCACGGCATAGGCGATATCCGGACGTGTCTTCAAAGCAATATAAGAGAGGCATCCTATTAGGCTCCGATATGGACATTTACGCATTTCGTCGATTTCCTGTTCAGTGGTAGGTCGTTGATTGCGTGAGAGTATCGTTCCCTTTGAGATTGGTAAGGAGCTGTGAGGAATTTTAAAATGTTTAAACGTGTCATAAACCTTTTCAATGTAGTCAGTTTGGTTGATAGATAGGTGGTCTTTTTCCTGTATAAAATTTATACCTAATAACCTTTTGGTTTTTCCTAGGATTTTAATATCAAATTTAGATTTTAGCAATTTTATACCATTATCTATATCCGCACTGGATTTTCCAAAAAGTACCATATCATCAACATACAATATCAAAAGAATACTATTTGAAAATACATAAAGGCAGTTACACCATTCGAATTTAACAAAGTTCAATTCTAAAAGAGTTTTATTAATTTCAAAGAACCATTCTCGGCCTGATTGGTGTAAGCCATAAAGTGCTTTCTTAAGCTTACAAACAAAGTTTGGTTTAATATCTACTCCCTCGGGAGGTTTCATATAAATATCATAACTCAAATCTGCATAAAGGTAAGCATTTTTCACGTCAAGTTGACAATTGAGCCATTTACAAGTTTGAACAAGAACAGAAAAGAAAAACCGTAAAATCGAAAAATTAACTACCGGGCTGAAAACTTCATCGTAAGTTTCGCCTTTACGTTGCTTATAACCTTGAGCAACAAGTCTGGCTTTAAACCTTACGACATCAGAGTTTTCGTTAGATTTTAGGGTAAAAACCCAACGGCTACCGATTACATTAACATTATTAGGTTTTGGGACAAGATCCCATACTTTTCGTTCATTAATAATAGAGAGTTCGTCTTTAATAGCTCTTAGCCAATGTTCACTTTGAGGTGAAAAAATAGCTTCCTCATAAGAATTAGGTACATTCAAAGTCTGTAATTGTCAAAAGTCTTTAACATCGTTACCTACAACATTTATATTTGAGGTTTCTAAATTGCCTGGTACAACACCTGTATAAGTATTTTTACCACTAAAATCAAAGAATATAGGATCAAATTTAAGATTCTTAGATTCACAAAATTCTTTAGCTTTTACAGATGAGTTAAGTGTAACGTCTGATCCCTGAAGATCATAATAAACGTCTACCCTCGATCGGTCTTTACGTAAAACAGCGCGTCTATTCCAAGTCATATCGCCGCTTGTACTTGGTTGTATCGCGACGGTTTGGGTAGGTTCTTTTTCAACAGGTTCTGTTTGATGTTCCTCAATTGATTCGTCATCTGAGCTTAAATTTTGGTCATTGCGGTAAGTAAAAACGTGGGAAGGGTCCAGTTCGCTTCCAGATTTAGTAAAGCTTTTAGTTGGTTCGCCGAACCTAACATCACTGGTTTCCACTATTTTATTCTCGGCAGGAATCCACACTCTATAACCACGTGTTAACATGGCATATCCTACCATTATCCCTTTCTTTGCTCGCATATCTAGTTTGGTACGGAGCTGCTTGGGTACAACAACAAAAGCATTAGAACCAAAAATTTGTAAATGTTTGACTGATGGCGTTTGGCCCCCGTAAAGCTCAAAAGGGGTTTTCTCTTGGTGAGAATGGCACACACGGTTCCAAACATATGTAAAACATAGAACGGCTTCTGACCAGAAACTATCATTTAGTGAACTGTCCTCTAGCATGACCTTTATAGCATCTACCGCCGTTAGATTGAATCGTTCCGCCACACCATTTTGCTGAGGCGTGTAAACGTTGCTGCGTTCTGCTCGAATGCCCTGATTTTCTAAAAAGTTTTTAAATTTTTCATGCACAAACTCTAAGCCGTTGTCCGTTCGGACATTAATAATTTTCCTATTAAAAAATCGTTCCGCCCGTTTTTGGAATTTAGTAAAATATTCAAACACTTGGGTTTTATCTTTTAGAGGGTAAACTGTTGTCTTCTTAGAGTGGTCATCCACAAAAGTTAAGAAATAACGATGTCCGTGAAAGGATTTAACTGGAAAAGGGCCGCATAAATCAGAATGAATCAGCTGTAAAGGAAACTGAGACCTTGGACCGCCTATACTTTTATGAGGTTGGCGTTTAGCTTTAGCGATTTGACACTTGTCGCAATTAAATTTGAAATGTTTAAAATACGGCAGACCTCTTACCGATTTGTTTCTGCTAGTGTTGATTAGAAATTTAGAATTAATATGGCAAAATTTTCGATGCCAAACTTTAAAATTTGTTAGATTCACATCGTTTGCGTTGGCTGAAATTTCGGATTTTATGCGCTTCACTTTCGGAAAGCATTTATATAAACCATTTAATTTCTTAGCAACAAACAATCGTTCACCCGATTGAGAGTAGACATTTATCTTACTTTTACCACCAACAAACTTTGCCTTAGCGTCATCAAATTTAGATCCCGCGATTAAGTTTCTGTTTATACTGGGTGAATACATAACATTAAGTAATGTCACCTCTTGAGACTGATCAGGATCATCATGAAAAGTTAATTTGACATTGCCAACTCCTTCAATGGGGTAAGTAGCGTCACCCACAGCCACGCTCATTTCCTTATTGTGAACTGGTTTAAAAGTATTAAAAAGTGACCTGTCACCTGAAAAGTGAGCTGTAGCAGCTGTGTCAAAAATCCAAGCATTTGGATCCGCTACGGTATTTAAATTTGTTTCTATTCCTAAACTCATTTCAACATTCGCCGCAAAATCTTTATCTTTACTTTTAATTTTACTTCTACACACTGTGGCATTGTGATTTCCTTTCCCGCATGTTGTGCATTTTTCAACTTTAGCTTTATTCTTTTTAGAATTTTGTTTTTTATTAAACTTTACACTATAAATACTAGAATTTTGCGTTTCGAGATCAGAGCAACTCTGCTTAATTCTCGATTCTTCGCACAGTAATTCTTTTAAAACATCGTCGTATTTAAAGTCCTTATCTTCCCATCGATAGATAGTTTGTATGATTCCAGCAAATTCAACAGGTAAAAACCGAATAAGTTGAAAAGATTGGAACACCTCATCGAGGTCGTAACCTGCATCTTTCACTTGTATGATGATTTTCCTCAATCTAGCAGCATACATGCCTACAGACTCACCGTCTGGCCGGGTATTAAAAAACGTGTCTAAAAGACCAATTAACCGAGCCCTAGATTTTGGTTGAAAGAAATCTCTTAAAGTTTCCCAGGCTACGCGAGGATCTTCAGTTTCAGATATTAAATTTCTTAATTCTTTACTAGTATTCAGATAAATTGTAGAATAACCGCGTTGTACGCGAACTCTAAAATCTTTCTGTTCCTTCGCAGAAGCGGTAGCTGCGGGTGGCTCTTCTATCCCTTTAACAATTGACCATGCATCACGGTCAAGCAGTATAGCCTTTAAATCTTCTGACCATGAGACATAGTTGTCTCTGGTTAAAGGTTCAATCGTTACTCTTTGATCATAGTCACACATCATGAATTTATACAATATTACATACAAAGACAAATATAGGAAAGTTAAATATTTTCTTGGCCCCCCACTAAAACATACTCAAACTCCAGCACATACAATGAAATTTTTAAATACACACAATAAAATTTTTCACACTAAATTGGGATTTAAACAAATTGGGAATTGGCTTCTTAAATTTTTATAGAGATTAATTTTTTCCTGACGGCCCATAACCCTTGTCGGGAATCCGGCAAAAGATTCCATTGAAAAATTTAAAAAGAGTGAAATTGCGCAGGAGCGCTCTATAGAAATGAAGCCAAAAATATTTATAAAAACTACTTATTAAATTTAACTAGAAATACGTGAAAAATACTAAGGTATGTGCGTGGAGGTGAGGTAAAAAAAAGTCACTGAAACATTGTTAAACTTGAAACGGTTTAATTATCCGTTCATAAAAATAACAAAGTAGCAAAATATAAAACAGTTACGTGAGTCCTGCTTAGAATAGAACATCGCAGGATTAGAAATACGGTTGGCGTTTCCTCGGTCGGGACAGGCGCGGCATCTTCATTCCTCCATTGGCGGCGAGTTAGGGCATCGGCAGGGAACGGCACTTGAACAGGAGCGACAGGCGGAATCAGATTGATGAAAGTCTTGTAAAAGCTTCCCTATATTCACGGCGGCTGGCGCGAACGTCCAATAACAGATCGGGCGAAGTACGCATGTACTTACGATATTTGCATGTACGATATTTGCGTACATTTACATTTTACACAAAATTTAAATACTGATGCAATGCGATACAATTTTAATCTCATACGATTTGTATGACGCGTTACATGTTAAATTCCGTTATGGAAGGCAAATATTTTTAAAGTTAAAATAATAAGATTGTAAAGGAAAATGAAAGGGTGAATGAATCGTGACAACGATTCACATAGGCGTTTAACCGATAAGAATTGTTTACAGTATGGCGCGGTGCCGGAAAGCTTTAAGAACGTGGGTGAACAGGTGAGGAAATTAAAAATTTTTTTAAATATTCCTAACAGTATCGTATATATCGCACCTATAGCACTAACATCATGGAACTGCCGCTACCTCCACTACCTCACAACTAGCGCATACCTGGTATTACTGGCTTATATATAGCCAGGCGTCGCCTCTGCGCCCTCTGGTGTCGACAGTGAGCTGCCGGAATATGCAAATTATGCATCACCGGCACGGTTACGACCATCACTACTGGTTAAAAGGTAGTGACGTCATTCCACCTGCTCTTGCTAGCTCTGACGTCAAACGTTGTTATAACGCAATTAACGAGGCGCTATCGTTCGACGGCTTGCTAAGTAAATAGGAGAGGACTGTGGGAAAAAACACTGTTTTTCCTAACAGTAAAGACAATTTCATTCCATTCTGCCGTCCATATCCTTCTGTCATCGCACCATTTGCGGCGGAGACGTCTGTGGTTCTGCGTCAAGGGTAGACAAAGCAATGGACGCCTTGCGGACAGACCACTCTGCTGTAAACGGCGTCGAATGGTACGCGCAGACACTGGATGATGCGTTACAGACTGCATGTGCTGTGCTATGGTTCGTGATGTGACTGAGCGATCCGTCACTGCCATGCGCACAATTTGCCTGTCATCACGTGAAGTGGTGCGCTGAGGTGGATGCGATCGAACACGCCGGTCCGTCGTACCCTCCTGCATCCAACGATCACATATCCGCATTACAGTTGTTTGGTTTCGTCCAACACGACTACCGATTTCCCTGAAAGATAATCCACAATCTCGGTAGGCCACTATCCTTCCTCTGTCGAACTCGGATACTTGATCAAAAGATGATCGCTGTTTTCGACGAGGCATAATTGATCGTTTTTTTGAAAAAACCACAAGAAAAACACAACCGAACTTGAAATCGTCGAAATCTCCAAGCCTTAAATAGCGCTTTGAAGTGGCGCCACAGGCGAGCGTGGTGTGCGTCTGCGCTGAAATTCTAATCATTTGCATATCTCACCTTCGCTAATGCATGTTGTAAATTTAATGTTATTTGCATGTTTCCTTCAGGGTGTTGCATTTACAGTGGCCAGCAGTGTATAAATTGCATACCTTTCTAAAAAACCATTTAACTAGCCTTTGCTTGCAGCAAATTTAGTTTTCTTAACATTAATCATCTGTGTAGAAATTGATGGTTCTATTTTCTTCATACATTCTTAATTCTTTCTGTTTGATTGTGTTGCCATCTGCAAGTATCTGCTTTTGGGTGTTATCTTCAATCCAGGTTACTAATGCCTTTTCCATTTTTTCTAATACCATGCCTCTTGAATTGGAAAAGATGGTTAAGCTCAGTTTAGAACCAGAAATGACAGATTGTGAAATGGAATCTTCATTTTTTTTAAAAATTATTATTCTGATAGTAGCTTCATTGAAATTAAAACATTTCCTGACTGATGAAAGGCTCTCGCCGTTAGCAAGACGATGTAATATTTTTAATCATAGTATCTAAAGAAATACTTTTATGTTGTAGTTTCTTAACTATTGACTGATCTCTCATTTTAGGTTACTTTTAAGGCTAGAAAAATTAATTTCATAAGAATTCAATTTGAAGGAATCTATTTAAATAAAATTTCAATGTACTGCTTTACTACACAAAATCAAAATTTTAGTTTCAGTAACAGCACAGTTATGCACATGCATTCATGTGCAATGCAGTTATATATATTTTATTCTTTAATACTTATTTAATATTCATTCTTTGATACTGTATATAAATTCAAAATTGCACTGCACTTGACAAAAGATCTGCATAGAATGAAAATAAAAGATGCTTGATGTGCGTGCAAACATATTTTTTTTTCATCTCACTTACATCATCACTGTTTTGCAAAGTAATCTGGCATGAAATTGGACGCTTTCGCGCTGCTCTAGAGGCATTGAAAGCAGAGTTTTTGATTTTTAAAAATTTATGCAGAATGAAGAATAAAAGGCAAAAATATTGACTTTTTTTGATCATGTAAAAAATATGAGGTACAATTGCTTTTTAATAGGTGCAATTTTATGTCTAGTATCCTGAATTTTGGCACATAAAATCAAAAATTTAGTTTCAGTATCATAGCACAATTATGCACATACATTCACGGACAATGCAATTATGTATATTTTATTCTTTAATACTCATTTAATATTCATTCTTTAATACTGTATACAAGTTCAAAATTGCACTGCACTTGACAAAAGATCTGTATAGAATGAAAATCAAAGACGTTTGATGTGCGTGGAAACAGGTTTTGTTTTCTTCTCTCTTACATCATCACTGTTTTGCAAAGTCATCGGGCATTAAATTGGACAATTTCATCCTGCTTTAGAGGCATTGAAAGCCGAGTTTTTGGTGCAGTTATTTTTAAAAACTTATGCAGAATGAAGAATAAAAGGCAAAAATATTGACCTTTTTTTTTATCATGTAAGAAATATTAGGTACAATTCCATTTTAATAGTTGCAGTTTTATGTCTAGTATCCTGAATTTTAGCATATAAAATCAAAAATTAACATAGGAGCTTTCAAAATTCTAAAAGAAAATTTTTTTCAAACTTAAGGAAATTAATTTAAAGAGGATTTTATTGTGGGTATTAAGAAGCTGTGTATGTCAGTTGTGCATTTTCAGCAAGTTTCATGTAAGTAATAAATGGCCATTTACATGCCTTGGTTTTGCGAAGTAGGCATTCTCTTGATCTGCCCCTGATGTGGTTTGTGCGTTAGAAATTTCATTTGACATCCCCCTTTTTTTGCTGTTATAAAAAGGGATTTTTGAGGTTATTTCATTTCCCTGTATATTCATACATTTGTGGTGTATTCACTAGTGGTGTTGTATAAATATTACACCTCAAACAGGGTCCGTATGGTTCTTAAAGGCTTTAATATTCCTGGTTACAGAAGTTTTTTAACTAATAGATAGAAGTTCATGAATTATAAATCTATGCCAACCTACATTAAAAAAAATTACTACAAACACAGCTACGATAGACTAAAATTTGTTCCTAATGAGCCAAATCTTATTCATTGTTTGCATCATGTATGCTTTGTTGCTTTAATGGGCACCCCACATATATTTCCTCTTGGTTTAAAATTTCATATTTCTTTAATCCGTTTTTAAACCTTTCTCTTTTCTGCTCCTTGTCTAAAATCTCTCTTTAATCTTTTTAGAAGATGTCACTTGAACTAAGCATTTATTGCTTCTTCTTTCCATCAGATATTCTTTCACAATCTCACTGAGTATGTTGAGAGGTTATAATGCAAGTCTAGTTTTGTAACTTTCAGCCTGAAATTGTATATGATTAATATATTGCTCACTCCTTTCAACAACGTCATATCTCAAAAAACAAGATTTTTTAGGACAGTGATTTAAAAGTTTTAAAGTACACTGAAATGTATTGAGAATAAATTTTTAATTCTGATCTCTAGCGGCTATATAATAAACCAGCGGTTCTCAACCTGGGGGGGGGGGGGGGGGGAGAAGAATTTCAAGGGAGGCGTGATTAAAAAAGTAAAATAAAAAGTAAAACTAACTGTAATTTACTGTACTCAATTTTGCGGTCACAATTTAATCATAACATATTTTCGACATACGAACACGAATACGATAATTGTCGTAATTGTAAAAACACTATAATTGTCGCACGTCTGGACGTTGAAAGTGACCTGAGGTGTGCTTTGTAACAGTTACAACCTAATATTAAAAAACTTGTCAAGGACAAACATTGTGAGCCCTCTCATTAATGTTGTGAAAGTGACTTTTATTACATGTCAACCTCATCTAGATCCTTGATTACCTCAAATATATTTGATCTGTATTTAATTCTTTGATTTCATATGTTATAATAATGATATGGTCCAAATTAAGATATGTGTAGTAATATTAAATTTTTTTTATGAAATTATCTATTCTATATTTTCATTTAATAACCGGCTTCAGTTTCAAATTCCGATTGTACTACATGCATTGACCACATATGGTGGTAGTGGTGGTGGTGGAGGAGGGGGAGGGGGAGGCGTGACCTCACATCACTGTTCAAAGGGGGGCGCAGAGCCTGAAAGGTTGAGAACCCCTGTAATAAACAGTGAGATATGATGATCTTGCAGGGATATGCTACTCTTTCAGGGCATTCTGAAAACAAGTATAACTGAAAATCGCCGATTTTTTAGTTATGACGTTGGTGAAAGGAGTGAGCGATATATGCATGTCTAATGTGTGTTTTCATACTAGTACAGAAAATATTGATGAAGTTCAGTGTACATTTTCAGTTTTTGATAACCTCTTTGATGTTTAATCCACAGTTTAAAAGATAGGGGGATGAGATTTGATTCAGCATCTAAGCTTATGTTTTTAAAGATTTTGTTGTAATCCTAAACAGTAAATGACACTTTCCAGAGAGCAAAAAATTTGCACAATTTGTTGACTAAAATAACTGTTAGTGACATGTTTTATTTTTAATTTTGTGTAACAAATTACTGGTTCTATGTAGGTTATACACATTTCTATTCTTCTGTGAAAATTATCTGTAGAGAAATTTATCAAAAGATTAAAATTACAGAAAAGGCAACTTAGTACAGTTCTGGACGTGTATATGGTGTGTTTGAAATTTCATGGCACATAGACTTCTGATAAATATACTGAAGTGCTAAATATTTTAAATATCACAGGCTTGCCACTTTACTAGTTATTCATTTTGTTGAAAGCATTTTTTAAAATGAATTTTGCATCTTTTATACAGTACAACCTCCCAAATCCGGAATCGCTCAGGACACGGCAATTCCGGATTTGGGAATTTTCCGGATTTGAGAGGTTTTTAAATAACACTACAAAGTTTTTGGAGAAAAAAGTAAAATGGTTTAATTATTAAATAAACCTAAATACAGAACATATAATTACATTATAATTTAAACATTTCAGTCAATAATATCTGTTGCTTTAGTTTCAGCTTATTAGAAATTTTTACTCGAATCCTATATAGTGACATAATTTTATATTCCGAGATAAAATTCCGGTGTTCTAAGCCTAATATTGTTTAATCTAATGATTTTATCAGGTCTTCCGTTGACATTCTTTTGTTTTCGGGGCATTCTGAATCAATTTCACGATCACTGTCATCATAACCTTTGTTATTTACCCCACTATCAATAATTTCAGAATCGCTCATGCCGCATTTACACAGTCCTAATAGCGGTGAGTCGAATTGAGGGGGGCGAATGTGTAAACGGTGTTCTCGCCGTTTCTCCTCGCCTATCGTGGCGAATGGCGCCGGGGGTCAAAGGTGAGAATGGCGACGGGAAATCTTATTCACAGCAAGAGGCGGGAATGTGAGAACGGTCACTCGCGTCCATGCAAGAACGTGACTAATGTCTCGCGAATGTCTTACGGGTGGCTCGATCGTGAATGTGTAAATGCGGCACAAGACATTCGCGAGACATTAGTCACGAACCTGCATCGACGCGAGAGATCGTTCTCAATTTCCCGCCTCTTGCCGTGAACAAGACTTCCCGTCGCTATTTTCCCCTTTGACTCCCGGCGACATTCCCCCCCCCCCCCCCCCACGATTCGATTCGCCGCTGTCGCGATTGTGTAAATGCGGTGTAAGAAAACAAACGATCGGCACATTTTCGTCGATGTCTAAAACTTCCTGTTTGATCAATTTATCCATGTTAATGTTGCCTTTATTCGCACATTCCACTAATTCTGCTATTTCAGCTTCTTTCCCAGACACTTGAAAGCCCTCAAAATCGCTGCTGTCACTTCCTTGAGAGGAAGCGCAATTTTTTACCGATCATTTTGGTAGCGACATCTATCGGTGAAATAGAAAAGTAAAATTGGCCATTTATTAAGGCAGTCCGGATTTGGGAGGTTGTACTGTATTATTTTTAAAAATTATTTATTTTAAAGGCTCTCCAACTGTTAGCCATTTATAGTTATATTCATATTTTTTGTCTGATCTTAAAAATTTGATCTCCAGTTGCTCCAGCCCCTTTGATATAATGTATATTTCTAATATTATTTCAGTATTAAAAATTTGTTTGTATTCGTGGAAATATTTCATTCTATTTATGCAACATATTTGTTTATAAATTCATTTTCTTCTCAAAATGTAGGGGAAGAATTGACGTTTAATTATCAGTCTGATAGTCATCAGTTTAAGCAAAAATGTTACTGTGGTAGTACTCATTGTCAAAGATTCATTGGGAGAAATGGAGAGAAACACAGCAAGAAATGAAAGACAAAATAATAGGATAATATATGTGTAGAGCTTTTCACATAGTTTTTACTTTGTATCTTTAATTGTATATGATGTACAAAATATTCATTATATTTTTTCCATCTTCATTTTTTTTTCTGTCATAAATTTTTATTATCTTCACTTAAATGTGGATATTGCATCTATAAAATATGTGCAATGCCTGTAAACTTAGTGTACTCTTTTTTTATTCATCTTTGTTAGATTTTGTAACTATTTCTATCTTAAAATTGCATTATTTTCCCATTCAAAAATTATCATTTGTGTTTGGCCTTGTTTCATCCATAATATTATCATTGGTTATATTTTTAACATTTTCTTCAGATATTTTATAGTCATTTGTCTATACGATTGTATTTTGTTGGGTGTTTCTTGTTATTTTCATAAACACATCTGAATATTGTTTAGTGATTTTTGTAATTTCAGACTTTTAAAATTTTGTACTGTGGTGTTTTTAACTTGTAATAAATTAAAGTTTCTAGAATGTTTAAGCCTCAAGTTCATGTATTCTCAGTTATTTTGTTTTTAGAAATCAACAGTATTAGAATCAATGCTTCTGTGTGTACGAGTGGTTCACCTGCAATTCTAGGACTTCATAAAGTTTTCGTGCAAGAGAAGTTACTCTGCAGTTTAAAACCTTTCTCTGCTGACACTGACAAATTCTTTCTGCACAAAATTTTCACCTGTACATCGTTAAATGAAATAATTTAGGTGGTTAGTTTTATTAAATCAAAGGCTCTTAATTGTCGGCACTTGGTTGCAATATGTTCTGATTTTGGCCCTAAACCCGAACACTTACCAGATCAGTCAGAAGTCAGGTAGCTGTGTTGCAGAAAAGTGATTCAGAGAGTTTAATCATTGTACAATGAGAATATTTTTTTGACCGAGAAAAATCGCACCATAGTATTCAAATTCTCTGATTGAAAGTGGATTCTTGAAGTAACTTTATCTTTCATACATTTTTTTTTCTGAAATGAAAAACTTATATCACCTATGCAAAAGGTGCAATCACACTTTTTTTGGATTAACTAATTGGATAACAAGCTTGAAAAATAAGCTAAAATTATGGAGAAAAATTGGAAGAAAATAAACTTGGTATTTTTCTTTGCCCATTATCAACTTTTGAAAGACAAAAAAACCATCAAATTTACTGTTGCTGACTTATAAAAAATTATCATCAGTCGTACAGAGCAGAGCTCCGCAACCTTTTATCTTCCACAGCACAACGTTGTTGTTTTTTTTTTTCGATAATTCCGCGGCACACCACAAGAAAAAGCTTGCAAATATATAAATTACAATAAATACGTATATGTTTTTATTTAGATAAAAAACACAACAAAATAGCTCTATGTATCAAGATAATTATAATCATTTAAGTTTTATGTAACTCATTTTGAACTGTACACCAATACAAGAACAAAAATATAAAATTATAGTTTACAAGTAAAAAAAATTTCTCTTTAAATTTTTATATTAAAATTTGTTTTTTGGTCTTTACTTAAGCCTAATAAATCAAAGTTAATTTAAACATAACTAATTTATTAATGAGATATTTGAGATTGTTTTGATAAATGTGCGTTTTATATTTGGCTCTATAATAGAAAGAGCTACAGTTCATGGTTGAGGCCCTTTAAATATGATTGTTTGTCATTTTCAATTAGAACCAGTGTCAAAAAACTTTATTCGCATAAGTATGACGTAGAAAATGGGAGCAAAATTGCAATGGCCTTGTCAGAAATTTGTGGATATTCTTTCTTAACTGAAATCCAGAAATATGACGCTCGAACATACATACAATGTATGGTTAACATGTTTTTGTTTTGTGTATAATTTCGAACCAGAAAAATTACATATTAACAAAAAGTTAGAGGAATATTTTACTTAGAAAAATTTCTATTTAATGCGGTGGTTAATTTTTTTATTATCATAATTGATAAAATCACCGCGGCACAGTCAAGATCACCTCGCGGCACACTAGTGTGCCACGGCACAGCGGTTGCAGAGCACTGGTATAGAGAATCTGATAGTAGAATTTGATTTATTCCTCGAGATACTTTCAAATATAATTAGATATGGATGCAATTCATTTGTTGTTAATGACATGCATAAAGGTTTTGTGAATAACCTGCAAGAGCAATTCCATAAAAGTCGTTATGTGTATTTTCCAAACAAAGATTTGGATTGTAATTAAAAAATTAAAGTAAACATTAGTGACAAAATATAAATTGTGAAGCAGACTGCAGCCTAAAAAAGACCTAAGGTGTTGCGTGAATATAACATTAAGATTTGATGGAATTTCAAAACTAATTCAAATCCAAAGTTCTAATTAAAAGATTTTCAATAATGTTATCAGTATAAGTACTGTATTTTGGATAATTAAAATTGTTTTAATTTTTGTTTGTATGTTACAGAAAATTAAGGAAAGTGTACTTAGAACTTTGTTTATTGATACAACTTGCAAATCGTTCACCAGTGGGTTTTTTTTTTTTTCATTATTTATATCAGTTTATTATTAAACTACTTCATTCTTTAAAAAATATTTATAATAGTGGTCTGAGAATTTATTTTTTTGTTTGTTCATTCCTATAATTGCATGTAAAACTAAAACAGGCTACCCTTGTTAAGTAAAATTTAAAACTAACTGCAACATAAAAGTTACTTCTAGAAACTTAGACCTGAAAGGCCTATTGGGATCACCTTCCAAACCGAAAGTGTGCTTACTGTCGCTATTGCACTCCAACTTAGCCTAACAAAAGCAACTTGATGCTTAGATACTAGTTGTTTATTAGCAATATATTGACCCTTTGTACTCTGAATATTTTTAGTTTTTTTTCTCCAAAAACTATTATTTTATGTGTTTTAGTTTAAATTTTTAAGTTTATCTGAAAAGGATTATGATTTTTTTTTTTTTTTTTTTTTTGAAGCTAGAGGAAAAATAGCAAGAGAAAATTCATTTTCAAAAATCAGTATCACATGTTATGCTTAGAACAATTGTGTTTTGTCAATTTTATAACAAATAACCATAAAAAATTTGTATAAAATAATATGGTTGTAGAAATTTTGAAATGTTTAGTGTACCTCAACATAGGAGTCCAAAGGGTTAATTCAGTCTAGCTTAATCTGTACAAATAGAACAAAAGTAATTTCCAATGTAACAATCTAATTTTATCTGTCCAATAGAAGTTAAATTTTAAAATCAAAAGTTTAACTATATTATGCTAAGTAAAATACAGGGTGTATCAAATACCCTTGACATATTTTTAAAAAATACACAAGGTAGGAACTAGAAATTCACATATTTATTACTTTATATATTAGAGTTAATTTTAGTACAGTCAATGAATTTCAATATGTGCAACTTTTGTGGCACGGAGAGCATCTGATTGCTAATCAATCTCGGCCAATGTGCGTTCCAAATGGATTCCGTAACACATGAAGTTGCAGCAATTATGCATCTTTTAATTGCTGCAATAGTCGGTTGTAGTGTTGAGTTCTTCAACACTACAACCGACTATCAAGGACACTTCCCTGACCTTTAGTAAGAAACTTTTTATACCAAGGTAAGATGTTGTTATGACTTGGCGGATCTTTTCCAAATTTCGTTATACTTGCGTAACAGGTTCCATTTTCAAATACCAGACAACACATTGCTCTCTCTGGTGGAGTAGCCATTTTACAACTTTTGTTCTCAGGGAACAACTAGCGCCACCTGTTCAACTTTTTTGACACAGAAAAAACTTTAATATAGACAATATTAAATATTAATGGGAAAACTTTAATTATCAATTAATTATTTACTTATTATAGGCACTTATCTCCAAATACTTACGCGAAATTTAGAAGTCAAACCCTTGATGGAGAGAGAAAACAAGAAAATCAAAATAATTTCAGCTTCTATGCGATTCAAGTGGTTCCAGAGTGATGAATGACTAATTATATTTACTACTCTCCTCTGCGAGAATCATGACCTTGGACACTCCGTATGTTTATAAGTATAGTGGAGTTCGCGACCTACTTTTTCCCCCATATTTTGCTCGAGATTTCGAACTGCGCAGAAGGATTAACTCTTCCCATTTCTCTTTTTGATATTTAACTATGGGAGAAGTAGCTAAGTTTCAGTAAATGATTCCTCTGCGGGAGTTAACCCTTCAGTGGGCGCGCCCGTGTACAAAGTGCAACATTTTCGTAATATTGAATGGTTTGTTTTTACATGTAAGGTTTGGATGCTGTAAGCAGTCAGGACCGGCGCTAGGGGCGGCAACCTTAAGAGGCGGCAAATGGGATGTAAAATTAACTAGTTTATGAAGAAAATTTTTAAACCAAGATTCATTTGAATACTTATGAAAAATTAACAGGTGGAATTTTAATAAAATTTTCTTTTAATATGTTTTACGAAGTTTTAGGTATAGGTACCCACTCACTTCAAAAATCCTCAAGCATGAGAACGACATAAGAAGGTTGAGGTATGTAGTAGTGGTAAAATAAGCTTCAGAGATAAATTATTGGCTACGAGGTGTTTCTACGAATTGTTTCAATAATATAAATGCTTGTTCAAAATTGTTTAGCCGTCCGAGGTACAAGTGACAAACTTTACGATTTCGGTAATGGCAATTTTTTACAAATTATTCAATTACTTGCTCAGTTTGATCCAGTAATGGATGAGCATATCCGCAGAGTGCTCAAAAAAGAGGAAGTTAAAGTCCACTATCTCGGAAAAGATATTCAAAATGAAATAATTATTCTTTTAAGTGAAAATATAACATCTGACATTAGCAAGATTAAAAAAAGCTAAATATTATTCAATAATTCTAGATTGTACTCCTGATGTCAGCAAGATCGAGCAAATGACAGTCTTAGTAAGGTATGTATCCATTCACAAATCCAATCCCAATGAGATTTCCATTAAAATTAATGAAAGCTTTTTAGGCTTTCTTCCGGTTGAAAGATCGACGGGCTCTGAACTCTCAACTCTAATACTTAAAAGACTTGAAACATTGGGATTGAATTTGCAGGATATGAGGGGACAGGCTTACGATAATTGGGCCAACATGAGAGGCGATAAATCGGGAGTACAATCTAGAATAAAAGCGTTAAATCCACGAGCATTTTACCTCCCATGTAGTAGCCACTCATTAAACTTGGTCGTTAATGACATGGCAAAGGCATCTTTCAAAGTCGCCAATTTTTTTAATATGGTCCAAAAAATATATCTATTTTTTCCCTCATCAACTTTTCGATGGACCATATTAATAAAATATGTTCAGGGACTAACTGTGAAACCCCTAAGTGATACTCCTTGGGAAAGCCGAATAGATGCATTAAAACCACTGAGGTATCAATTAGGAGGGCTATACGATGCTTTATTTGCTATTTGAAATAATTCGGAGATTGACAACTCTATAAGAGTTGAGGCTTCTGGACTATTAAGCTGTGTTAAACAATTTAAGTTCTTATGCTCCATTGTAATTTGGTACAAAATCTTAAATTGTATCAATCCAATAAGTAAGCTATTGTAGACAACAGACTATGACTTACCATCTGGTATGCCAACTCTTGAAAAATTGTAAAGACTTTTTCAAGGATCTTAGATCGGACACGGCCTTTAATGAAATGCTTTGCGATGCTCGAGAACTCGTCCACGAAATTGACATACCGGCTAATTTTGATCTCACCCAGCCACGTCATAGAGTTCGAAGGAGGAATGTTAATTTTGACTATGAGGCACGAGATGATCCGATAGAAGATCCTACTTTGAAATATAAGGCAGAGTTTTATTTTTTCCCATTTGACCAAGCTATCAATGCACTTGAATCCAAGTTTGATTTGATCAGTACCCACAGCAACTATTTCCATTTTTTATGCAATATTTATGATTTAAAAGATACCCCTCAAACCGACTTACTAAAATACAGTGATACCTCGACTTACGAGTTTAATTCGTTCCATGACGGAGCTCGTAACTCGAAATATTCGTATCTCGAATCAATTTTCCCCATTGAAACGACTTGAAATGCCATTAATTCGTTCCGGGCTCCCCCAAAACACCGCAATTTTTTGTTACATGTTTTGAAATAAGAAAAATGTGCTTATAAATGACAAACATTTTATAAAAACGCAATACAATAGAATGTACTGCAATAAATATGTTTTATTAATTGTAATGTACTACATTTACCTTGGAGATCAGACTTGGATATGCTTATGGAAGAGGAGGAGAAAGGCTGAACTGAAAAATTAAATATTATTCGTTGATTTTTGACCTTTTTCGCTCCGCTTTCCTCACTTTCGCTTTTATTACCAGCTACTCTCTTAAAGTGAACGAGTGAGACACAGAAGCTGGCCGATTGTTGCATCGTTCACTGTGGCTGTAATGTCCAGATTCTTCTTTCTGAGAATCCGAAAAACGTTTTCTCAGAATCCGTAGAAGGGGGAGAGCTTGCGACCCTAGGACCAAGGTCATCCCATCCCCTAGACCCCATGAGGAGTTCCAGGGTGGGCAAGGGAATTGAAGCTATCTCTCTGCGAGAGAGGTTGGGCGCTGTTCGGTTTCGGAGGACGACTCAAGTTTGGGCAGAGCAAGCTGCCCCGGGTGGTAATTGCTGAGTGTTAATATCTCGGTTTAAGACTGGATAATAGTCTCAGAATAATATGTATAAAATTGTATAATAACTGTACATAAAGGTTGTAAATATTATATGCTTCTTGTGTTCACATTTGATGAGCACGTAACATGCCATTCGCTGCTCAAACTAGCAGTGGGATATCTGAAGTTTGCTCGTAACCCGAATTTTAGCTCGTAAATCGAAGCAAAAAATCTACCGAGAGAATGCTCGTATCTCGAAAAACTTACGAGTCGAGACACTCGTAAGTCGAGGTACCACTGTATTATAAAGATCTAGAAATAGTGTTAACTGATGGGAATTCATCAGATATAAACGCGCTGGACCTGGCAGACCAGATAGTATCGGTTTTGGCCTTACTAAATAAAAAAAGAAAGTCCATTCGAGATTTTAAAATTCATTTCAAAGCTGGATTTCGCTCCAAATCTCGGTATAGTTTTAAGAATCTTGCTTACTCTCCCAATAAGTGTGGCAAGTGGAGAAAGAAGTTTCTCCAAATTAAAAGTAATTAAAATTTTTTTACGATCTACAACTACCGAGGATCGGCTAAATGGCTTGACAACATTAGCCATTGAACATGAGCTAGCTGAAGAAATTGATGTAAATAAATTATCAAAAAATTCTCAGAATTAAATGTGAGAAAAAACATTTTAAGTTTAACTGTATTTTTAATAATTAAGTTTTTATTTTTAGTGGTTCTATAATTTGTTTTTCCATCTTTTTATTATATGCATTTTATAATTATATACAGGTAGCCCTCCTATAGCACGGCATCTTACAACACGGTTTCGCTCTAACACGATAGGATGAATTGCGGGAACCCTCGTATAACACTGCAACATGTAAAACTGTTTCGCTCTAACACGATAAAAAAATTTGGAAAATCTTTATACAACACTGTACTTCTATAGCACTTTAAAACATGATTTTTGTTTGACACATTTAAAAATTAAATTACCTTAAAATAATGACGAGGAGGAATAATGATCGATAGTGGCTTTACATGAAAATGTATAAACAAATTATAATTTATTCATTTATAACTCTATAAAATTACAAGACGGCCTAAGCTTAGTTGAAAATCTTGGATGCAAACCCTTCCGCTGAAAAAAGCCAAAAATTCAAAAGGGAGCTGCAAAGTTGTCTATCTCCATACCGTGAATCTACAATGACCTTGTAAGAACCAGCAAATAAACCAAAATTACAGATTTTTTAAAGAGGATAGAAGGTGCAAAAATCTAAATGAAGAAAAAGGTTCTGAAAGTAAAGGTGATATCGTTCAATCGAAAAAACGTTCTCGTTTGATTGTACTGAGCAGTGATGAGGAACAAATTTATTAAATTAAGGTCGCATTAAATGAAAATAATATTTTTTGTTTCTTTTCGTTTTTGTGTTATACATACATTTATATTTTTAATAAAAATTAAGTTGTTTACATGGAATTTTTAAAAAAGTTTTTGTTTTTAATAAGTTTTCAGAACGTAAACCCCTGTTTTGAACTGTCTCTGGGTCTCATATAACACGATTTCACACAACGCGGCATTTTCTAGGAACCTATCTACCGTGTTATAGGAGTGTTACCTGTACTAGATATGTGTATTTTATTTTTTTCTGTGCAACCTTAATTTCAATTTAATGCCAAAATCATAAATCAAGAAATTTGTATTTTTGGCAAATCAAAACTTCAACATTTTTAATACCAATTTTTTTGCTCACGTTTTATTTTACTACTAAGCGTTGGAAGTGTTTAGGTTTCAAAGGGGCGGCATTTTTCCTTTTTGCCGGGGGCGGCGAAACTGCTAGCGCCGGCTCTGAAGCAGTTTCTATTTATAGCTACACCCTTTCTAATGCAGGTCTGATTTTCTGACCCTTGTATTCCTTTCCATTCATTGGTAGTCGTGATTTAACCGTGGTAAACCAACGATTATACTAGATTACAATACGATAAAAGCAGGAGTTTATGTACTCGATCAAATGTGTAGCTATTACAGGGTATCCCGCATATCGCGAAGATGGACAATCTCATTATTTTTTAGGTTTTTTGACATAATAGGAATCTGATAGTCTCCGTCCCTTAATAAGACGAAGACTTTAGCAGAGTTTCAGTGTAAAAAGTAAGGACACAGGTTTAAAAGCAAATAAATTAAGTTTATTAACATACTAGATTAATCTCATGTACAACTCGAATACTATCGAGTTGCAAGACTAACTAGGCAGCCTAGACCAGACTCTCTCTCTGGACTGCATGTTGCATTCCTTAAATACAAGTTATAGTCAGTGTTGCCACTGATAGGAAGGAAAGTAACATGAAAAGAAATTAACATACATACGTCATGCAAGACTATGACGTCATAAGATGTTAAACTTTCATTCTTATCTCACAATAGGCCCGCCTCTCACATCTTTACAAAAAAAAACTTGTACCAACTTTACAAGTATATTACAGTTTCACGTAAAACAAGTCTTTGAATCTACTTGCATTATGAACTAAACTAACTGGAAAACATTAAACTTAAAAATACATACATTCCTTGTACTTGATCATGGTAAAGTTACATAATCATTTAATAATGTACCAAAATACAAATTTCGGGTTAAACAAAGCTCTTTACAGAAATAACATTAAATTTGTTTCAGTACAAAAATACTTAACATTCTCAGAAATTTGATTAATTTAAACGGAAAAAACAACGACAGTCATATATACACTGCTGGCCACTGTAAATGCAACACCCTGAAGGAAACATGCAAATAACATGAAATTTACAACATGCATTAGCGGAGGTGAGATATGCAAATGATTAGAATTTCTGCGCAGACGCACATCACGCGCGCCTGTGGCGCCACTTCAAAGCGCTATTTAAGGCTTGGAGATTTCGACGATTTCAAGTTCGGCAATTGTGATTTTCTTGTGGTTTTTTCAAAAAAAACGATCAATTATGCCTCGTCGAAAACAGAGATCATCTTTTGATCAAGTATCCGAGTTCGACAGAGGAAGGACAGTGGCCTACCGAGATTGTGGTTTATCTTTCAGGGAAATCGGTAGTCGTGTTCGACGAAACCAAACAACTGTAATGCGTATATGTGATCGTTGGATGCAGGAGGGTACGACGGACCGGCGTGTTCGATCGCATCCACCTCAGCGCACCACTTCACGTGATGACAGACAAATTGTGCGCATGGTAGTGACGGATCGCTCATTCACATAACGAACTATAGAACAGCACATGCAGTCTGTAACGCATCATCCAGTGTCTGCGCGTACCATTCGACGCCGTTTACAGCAGAGTGGTCTGTCCGCAAGACGTCCATTGCTTTGTCTACCCTTGACGCAGAACCACAGACGTCTCCGCCGCCAATGGTGCGATGACAGAAGGATGTGGACGGCAGAATGGAATGAAATTGTTTTTACTGACGAGTCACGCTTCTGTCTGCAACACCACGATGGTCGCATTCGAGTCTGGAGACACAGTGAAGAGAGGATGCTGAACAGCTGCGTTATGCACCGCCACACTGATCCTGCACCGGGTATTATGGTATGGGGCGGTATTGGATATCACTCTCGCACACCTCTAGTACGCATTGCCGGTACTTTAAACAGCCAGGGCTACATCTCCGAGGTGTTGGAGCCAGTTGTCCTTCCTTACCTTCAGGGCTTGCCCACAGCCATATTTCAACAGGATAATGCGCGACCACACGTGGCACGCATTGTCCAACGTTTCTTCGTTAATCGCCAGATTGAATTGCTTTCCTGGCCGCCTCGCTCTCCGGATCTTTCGCCGATAGAAAACATGTGGTCCATGGTTGCTCTACGATTGACCCAGATTCCATCCCCAGCTGCCACAGCAGATCAACTTTGGCAACGTGTGGAAGCTGCTTGGTCTGCTGTACCCCAAGAACTCATCCAAAGTCTCTTTGAATCAATGCCGAGGCGTGTGGCAGCGGTGATCTCCAACAATGGCGGCTACTCTGGCTAGTGATTTTGGCAGGAACCACACTTCACAGAAGTCTATAAATTTAATCATTTGATACTTGGTCAACATGTTATCTACAAACTAAATTTTGTTGTGATATCTCTTGTCTTTCTTGGTGTTGCAATTTGGGTGGCCAGCAGTGTATTTATATACTCTTATAGGCATAACATCTCACAGTTAGTAAATTCTATAGATATTTAGAATGCATTTACAAGTTAATAAATTCTTTACATATTATACTGCACTGTTCATTTACCATCTGACAGTGCTTAAAAATTATGCTTGTTATCATATGTTGCAACATACACTCATGGACAAAAAAATTAGCGCACCAAGAAGGAGTCGTCAAAATGAAACGAAATTTTACATACGTAATGACTACTTTGATATAAGTAAATGATAAGAAAATCAAAGAAAAAGGATAATTTATTTCAGAGAAAACGGCAAAAGAACGGAGGAGTTAATACTCCGTTGGACCCCCTCTAGGGCGAATGCAGGATGCGATACGATCGGGCATTGAGTCATACAAGTTCTGTATGATGTCTTGAGACATTTCGTTCCATATTTGCTGTAACCTTGCCTCTAGTTCGATCAAACTCGTGGGATGCCCAACTCGTCGTCCCAAATGATCCCAGATATGCTCGATTGGAGACAAATCTGGGGATCGGGCAGGCCAAGGAAGGGTAGTAACAGTGCGGAGACAGTCTTGTGACACCCTTGCCGTATGAGGCCGAGCATTGTCTTGTTGAAAAATGGCTCCTGGGAGCCGTTGCATTAGTGACAACACATGTGGTTGCAGGATTTCATGAACATACCGCTGGGCTGTCATGGTGCCACGGAACAATACTAGGGGTGACCGCGTATTGTAGGCAATGGCACCCCATACCATCACACCAGCTGTGGGGGCGATGTGTCGCTGTACAGCAAAGGCAGGATTGAAGCGTTCACCACGGGCTCTCTACACACGAACACGATTGTCATCACTGCCGAGATTGAATCTGGATTCGTCGCTAAAGACGACCTGGTTCCATTCCGCTGCAGTCCAGTTTCCTCGTGCGTGGCAAAACTCCAAACGGAGGCGTCGATGGGTGGGCGTCAAGGGCAGCACACGTAATGGGCGCCGCGATACCAACTGTCCTTCAGTCAGGCGCCTTCGTATGGTTCGAGAAGACACAGAGGCCCCTAGTGATGGTGCTACCTGTGCCTGGATGGCGGCCGATGAAGCAGTTGGCTGTACGCGTGCATTTCTTACGATGTGGCGGTCTTCTCGACGACTGGTCTGTCGAGGGCGTCCTGAGCCTGGTCTTCGTGTACATGACATCTCTCGGGTGCACTGGTCCCAACACCTCCTCACAATATAATCAGAGCGGCCTAATTGACGAGCTACTCGCCTAGCTGACCACCCAGCTTCCATCATCCCGACGATTCTCCCCCTCTCAAACTGCGACAACTGCTTATATTGTCTTCGAACACGGCGTAATGGCATGTCTATCTCAGCTCTTCCTTTGTAAATGACTCAGCACACTCAAACAAGCTTTGGTTACCTGTTTTATACTCCACAGAGTACGACGTTCAACGCCCTCTACCGGCTATACGTAATGCGCAATCACGCTGCATTTCTAATCATTTGCATATCTCCCCGACACGTACCTTCATTGCAAGTTTCGTTACGATCCCGCAATTATTTTTTGGTGTGCTAATTTTTTTGTCCATGAGTGTATATAACCCCCCAAAAAACCTATACAATACATAGTAATAACATAATATAACATGTAAAAATTTAGTTTAAAAACCTCTACTCAATGTTATATTAGGTAAAGACTTTATCCACAAAGCTTTTCAGTCCAGCCTTGGGTAATGCTTTCGTAATATATCAGCAAAATTGCTTTTGCTGTTGACATATTTTAGTTTAAATAATTTGTCATAAATTAAGCTTCTCAAAAAGAGATATTTTACATGAATATGTTTCGTGCGTGAATTTTCGATTGGGGAATTAGAAAAGTCTATAGCTGTCATGTTGTCACAATATAAAACCTTTTCATATGGTTTACTTCCAATAATATGGGCTTGTGGCGGCCCAGTGGTACAGCGCGCTGGTTTTCGGTGCTGAGGGTGCTCAGATCGAGTCCCAGCGTTGCGCCACGAAAAATGCCTCCGTTCGTGTCGTCCCTTCATAGGGGGTAATGCTGTCCGCCTATATGGTGCCTCCACAATAAAATGGACAGTAAAACTGCGGCGTAGTAAGGGCCAATGTTTGAATACAAGTGCCTCCGCATTGGATTTAAAAAAAAAAAACAAAAAAAAAACTTCCAATAATATCTGTTTTAATGCACTCATCTAATATTCTAATTACACACACAAATTCTTTTGCCGCTTAGGTAAGGGCCTGTTCACATAGGAGTCCGTTGCGTTGCGTTAAGGAAAAGATGACGTTGAGACGAAAATAAACCAATCATATGCCTCCAAACGATTAGCAATGAAATTTTTAATGCCTATGATTGGTTTATTTTCGTCTCAACGTCATCTTTTCCTTAACGCAACGCAACGGACTCCTATGTGAACAGGCCCTAACTGAAACGTATTCGGATTCCATTGTAGACAATGAAATACATTTTTGCTTAAAAGTTTTCCACAAAATTGGGGCTTTATCAAAAAATAAAATCATTCCCCCATGGAAATCCTATCGTCACGATTAGTTGCAAAGTCAGCATCGCTATAGCAGTTTAAACTGAGGTTTTCAACTTGTGACAAATCTAACTTGATATCTCTGGTGTGACTGACATATCCCAGGAGTTTTAGCAAGATATTCCAATGGTACATACCTGGATTAGATTGGAATTGCGATAATATATTTACTGTATAGCTTATTTCTAGTCTCGTACGGCTGGCTAAAAATGCTAAGCATCCGAGAAGATTACGATAAGGCAAATTTGTCATTTCAGAAATTTCATGTTCAGTATTGGGTACTTGCATTTTTGATAAAATTGTGCCTTTAGCTATAGGTAAAGATGTTATGGAATAATGGTATTTTGCATAAGATTTAGACACCTTCTCAATGTAACTTGTTTGGTGAATGTACATCTTGCCTTCATGTTCTTCAAATTCAACACCTAACAACTTCCTGGTTTTCCCTAACACTTTTAATTCGAATTTAAGTTTGAGTTTTTCAATTACATGATTAATGCAGTCTTTAGTTCTTCCAAACAGTATGATGTCGTCCACATACAATAACAAGACGATGTTGTTTTCATAAGTGTAGACACAGTTAACCCAATCTAATGTACGAAAATTAAGGCTTTCAAGAGTACTTTGAATTGTAAAATACCATTCACGACCACTTTGGCGTAGGCCATAAATAGCCCGTTTTAAAAGGCAAACGTGGTCCGGTTTATTAGGATTGGTAAAACCTTGCGGTTGCCGCATGTAGATAATGCCATCTAAGGAAGCATATAAATATGCACACTTTATACCTATATGATAATGAAGCCAATGGTGTAACGATATTAATAACGAAAAGAATAATCTTATAATTGCAAAGTTAACGACGGGGCTGAAAACTTCATTATAGCTTTCCCCATGCCGTTGATTGAAACCTTGGGCGACTAAACGAGCTTTAAATTTTACAACTTTGTTTTCAGCATCGTTTTTTACAGTAAACACCCACCTGTTTCCTAATATTTTTGCGTTAGCAGGTTTCGGGACTAATTCCCAAACATTTCGTTCTTCTATTGCCTTTATCTCTTCTTTCATGGCATTGAGCCAATTGTTTGCTTCATGTGCTTTAAGTGCGACATTGAAATTGGATGGTATTTTTATATCGGATAGCCAGCTATCCGTCAAATTCGACTCTTTTGGTTGAACACCTGAATATTTATTTTTGCCACTAAAGTTAAAGTTCGTTTTATCGTACTTTAGACTGTGGGATTTACAATAGGTCTCGACTTGTTTGTAGCAGTTCAGTTTCATGTCGGTTCCTTCAACCTCATAAAATATATCAGTTCTACTTTTATCTCTTCGAGGAATGGCTGACCTTACCCATGTAACGTCTTGTTTGGATTCTGCTAAAGTCTGAGAGGGTGGTGTCTCTACCTCGCTTTCAATTTTAATGTCAGTAGGGGTACAAGAGGGACTTTCTATCTTTTGCTTACATTGTTTCGAAGTTTCCGCTACACAGAAATCATCTTCCGATTCAATATCCGTTTCTGATGTAGTCCGATATTTAAGTTTACAATGATACAGTACGTCTCCGCTGCTTTTCCCTTTTTCTTCTATACTAACATTAATGGTCTCGATGACCTTCCTCTCTGAGAGCAACCATATACGGTAACCTCTGGTTCTCATCGCGTACCCCACTAATATGCCTTTCTTTGACTGCATCCCAAATTTATTTCTAAGTTGTTTTGGAGTTCCCACGAACGTAGCTCCAAATTCTCTTAGATGTTTAACTGATGGTTTACGACCGCCGTATAATTCAAATGGGGTTTCTTTATTACCTTGATGACATACCCTGTTCCATACGTAAGTAAAGCAAAAAAGGGCTTCAGCCCCAAATCCATTACTAAGACCGCTATCTTTAAGAAGTGTTCTTATTGCGTTCATGGCGGTATAATTATAACGTTCGCTTACCCCATTCTGTTCTGGAGTGTAAAAATTTGTTCTCTCTGCCTGTATGCCTTGGTCATCTAAAAATTTCGCAAATCTTTCATTAATGAATTCGAGCCTATTATCAGTTCGTATATTTAAAATTTTCGAATTTAAAAACCGCTCTGCCCGTTTCTGAAATTTTGTAAAGCATTCGAATACATCCGACTTTTGTTTGAGGGGATACACCGTCACCTTCCTACTGTAATCATCTATAATTGTCAGGAAATACCTGAATCCTTCTCTCGTTTGTGTAGGGAGGAGACCACAGACATCCATGTGAAGTAATTGAAGTGGTTTGTCAGATCTCACTTTATTAATAGGATTGTAAGATACTCTGATTTTGCTAATTTACAGGACTCAGTTTAATTCTGCATTTTTAATATCTGGTAGACCTTTGACAGAATTATGTTTACTTTTGTTAAGAATGTGTTTACTTGTGTTAAGAATGTATTTACTATTAACGTGACAAAACCTACGGTGCCATAATTCTAAATCATTTGTGCTAAACGTTACCAAACTTTCAACTTTGGATGAAATAGTCAATTTTAGGATATTTGGGGTAAACGTAATATAACCCTTCCTTTCTACGTGCAAAGAAACTTTTTCTTCCGTCTTTTGCGTGTACTATAATTTTGCCCGCTTTTCCGATAAATGATCCTCCCTGTTTTTCAATGAGTGAATCGGATAACAAATTTCGCCTCAGCCGTGGGGAATACATGACATTGTTTAAAATTACCTTTTCATTACCAAAATGGGTAAACTGCATTTCCACTGTTCCTATCCCTTCTATTGGAGATAAAATATTATCAACAGCAACCGCCATTGAGGTATCAGATACCGCCTTAAATGATGTAAACAAATTTTTGTTACAACAAAAATGGGCACTCGCGGCAGAATCAAAAACCCATGCTCTTTTTAATTCCTCATTTTCATTGCAGCATGTTTCTATAATATAACTAGATGTTTGGTCTCGTTGCTTCTTCCCCTTTTTATCTCCCTTATTTTTAAGCATTCTTTCTTTACAATTAGCCATAAAATGACCGGTCTTCCCACATAAAACATTTTCTTTTCTGATATTTGCTAAATACATCTTTATCCTTAATATTTTTAGTTTTTGATGTAGAGCTATGCAGTGCTGTTAGTCCGTTATCCATAATACTCTGTTTAAGCCTAGCTTCCTCAGCAGTGGCGCCGGAAAGGGGGGGGCAAGGGAGGGCACTTGCCATGATCAACCATGTCTCAAGAGAGACTTTCTGGTCTCTGTATGCTTAGCGTTCACAGAGAATCTGTGAGTAAAAATAAAGACACATTTATTGAAAAAGTAATTAATAGATTTTCTCAAAACAGAAGAAATCTCTCATTACTTTTCTCCGATTAGAAAAATAACATAAAAGTTTATTTTTTATAACCGTATATATGTATTTTTAATAATAAAGGTGTAAAAGTTTTAATCTATTTTACTTTGCTCCCCTCTATATTTGACTCTTTCGGCGCCACTGTTCCTCAGCTAACAGTTCTTGAAGAACCTTTTCAGGCTTAAATTCTTCGTCGGACCACCTGTATATAGCTTGCACTATACCAGAAAAATTAGGGGGTAGAAACCTTATCAACTGGAAAGAGTAAACCAGTCAGAAATTGGTTACCTGTATCTTTGAGTTGATCCGTATACTCCTTAATCGAGCGGCGAATAGTCCTATGATTCTCCCTCCGAAGGTCGACAGCTGAAAAAGCTATCCATTAGTCCAATCGTTCGAGCTCGTGAGTCTGGACGAAAGTGATTAAGAGAATTTCCCAAGACAACTTGCCATCATCAGTTCCAGATATAAGTGGTCGAAAACGCTTCTCAACACTCAAATATTATCGTAGTGTACGCTTTTGCCTTTCTAGTAGTGTAATCTCGTCTCTCCTTTGGGTCGGCGTCTTTAGCTGGTTCAACCTCTGTGCCCGGTAATTATATTCCACGCGTTACGGTCCATCAGTAGTACTTTAGCATCTTCACACCATGACGAATAGTTGTCACCGGTGAGCTGTTCAATGCTTGCTTCTAATGACTGGCCCGCATCACTGTATTCATTAGTGCCTCTTCGGGTGAAAAACGTACTGATAAAAGTATATTAAACATAAAATTGCCTAACACCTGTGTCCATAAATCTTTGCTAACGGCCCATAACCTGACAGTCTCCGTCCCTTAATAAGACGAAGACTTATAGCAGAGTTTCAGTGTAAAAAGTAAGGACACAGGTTTAAAAGCAAATAAATTGAGTTTATTAACATACTAGATTAACTAACCTCATATACAACTCGAATACTATCGAGTTGGAAGACTAACTAGGCAGCCTAGACCAGACTCTCTCTCTCTGGACTGCATGTTGCATTCCTTAAATACAAGTTATAGTCAGTGTTGCCACTGATAGAAAGGAAAGTAACATAAAAGAAATTAACATACATACGTCATGCAAGACTATGACGTCATAAGATAGATGTGAGATAAGAATGAAAGTTTAAGGTCCTGTTCACATAGGAGTCCGTTGCGTTGCGTTAAGGAAAAGATGGACGTTGAGACGAAAATAAACCAATCGTATGCCTCCAACGCTTAGCAATGAAATTTTTAACGCCTATGATTGGTTTATTTTCGTCTCAACGTAATCTTTTCCTTAACGCAACGCAACGCAACGGACTCCTATGTGAACAGGCCCTAACAGAATCAATTCGCAAGTTGTCCTTAGATCCAATAAACCGGACAGTTTTCAAATAAGGCGATTTATCTGCATTCTTTGGCCTTTAATTATAGATATATCTCAATATTATCAACATTTTATATCTTGTCATAAAATGCAGATTATTATTTTCAATTTGAAAAAAAAAGTTTATTACAAAGGAATAATCAAGGTTGAAAGAGACGTTACACTGCCACGCTCGCCTGCTGGTGTTCCAAAAATTGGTGCGGCCCGCTGAAGGGTTAAAAGGATAAAACATAAATCGGATTTCTATTTAACAAAAAACATAATTAATTACATCTATAGTTGATCTAGCTAACCCTTTCAATATCACTATATTTTAAATCACTGTTATAAATACTGTTATAAATATATCAACTATAATTTTAGATAAAATATTTTAAACACTTCATTAAATTTTCATTTTTACCTTTAAATTTCATTTTCTCTTACCTAATTTTTAAGATCATCAATTAGCCATAAACACTAGTCATATGAAATTAAGTTATTAATTTTATGGACAATTTATCTCTCCTCAGTATATTTTAACGTCCGAAATTTTTTAAATATGTCATCGGCACAAAATAATTTTAATTTAGCGATGGCTTGTTACAATTGATAACACTTATTTTTGAACAAGACGAAAAGCTCTTAGGTAATGAAGTACGAAACGACAGCTTAAAAATAATCGGCTGACAGAAGTACAAAACTTTTTCATCCCGTTGCAGCACAACAAGGAGCAATGGAGAACTAAGTCGTAACCAGTGGTTCCCAACCTGGGGGCGATCGCCCCCAAGGGGCCGATTTGGGTTATCAGGGGGGCAATCATAAATAAGTGGGGGCGATTTTGGGGGCGATGAGTATTCAAAGGGGATAATTAAAATAGTACTGTACATTAGAAGTTGCCGGGTAGCACGAGTCACTGGCTATTCTCAGCCGGCGAGTTCACTGCATTCACACCTCTCCACAGTCGCCATCTATTGTTGCTCAGCGTGGCCGACTCGTGACACAACCCCCCCCCCCCTTCCCCTCCTGCATCACAATACACTTGTCATTGACCTACCTCTGAAGAGAAGTTCCCCGAGAAACTGGTCACTTGGGGAGCGTTCTTTTTTTATGAGGGTGGAACGTGAAAGCGAAGGTCAACGAAGAGGAAGAGATTGTCACCAAACACATCCCCCAGGTTTTCGCCAAATATCGGCATTTGTTCCAAGGAAGAGTCGAACAGGTGTTTTTCTGCCGATTGGCAATGGTTTCTAAGAAAAGGCAGTGTTTACAAGAAACAGATGGGGAGAATACACATCTGCAGTTACAATTGAAAGGAAATTTTAAACACTATATTACCTACTGGAACCTTCTGGATTTTTTATTAGAAGAGGTCATTAGGGTAACACACTTTAAATACCTTTTGGAATATGAACTGCCGTGATGTGCTGTATAATCTGAATGTTTAAATACTGATTTCTGAAGTCTATTTTCCAAGGTATAAATTGCACCCAAGCAAAACATCTTTCCCGTTTTTATTAACTTTTAAACTGGCCAAAAATAGGGCTTACTAAAACCAAGTTATTGAAGAATATTTCAAAGAGGGAGAAATTAAGTTTGAAAGAAATTTTCCTTATTCAAATTGCGGAAAAGGGGAAAATTTTATAGTGTTGATAAAGTTAATTGTGAATTTTCATTAGAAGAGGTCATTAGGGTAACACACTTTAAAGGGCTGGACTGTTTAAAATTAATAAAATACCAGTGTAGAACATTGAAATAATATTCTAGATAGAACATAATATAAGCTTTCAGTGGCAAAAATTCATGTATTTATGTTTTCTAGGGAATGAGAAATAAAACCTAAATGTGACATGATGTTAATTGCATCTTTAGTAAAATAGTAAGACTCCTGAGATCCCTTAAATGAAAACAAATTACCGAAAAGATCACGTCTCCTTGCGAAAGAAAAAATAACAGTTGGAAAACCCAAATGCCCGAAATCTGTATCTATATAATAAATTTTGTATGATCCAGTATTTATAAATAAACACGACTCGTAAATTTATTGAGGTTTTCTGAAACTCCCTTACATACTTCGGGAAGTAGTAAGTAATACGGATGTAGGGTAAAAAGTCCCAAAATACGTTGATTGCATGAAAATGGAAATCAAAACATGCGATGGTTTTCTTAAAGCCTAAATAGTTAAAACCTTCATAATTCTCTTAATGCCCAAAAGAGCGATAAATACTTTCCGCGGGAAATAGTACTGGGGTGTTGATTATCCCCGACCCCTAATTTTGAGAATCGACCTCCCCGAGGCAGAAACCTTAAAACTGGTCTCAGGTTTCTTCTGAAGGGAGGTCTGCAGTACATTCGTCTTCAGTCTTCACTAGTCTTTGTGTGCCTCAACATCAGTTTTTGTGCGTGTCTTTTCTGTTTTTGTGCGTTTGTTTTGAAGTGTAGAATTTCATGCACAATGGCTTCAAAAAAGAAGAAGTGTCGTCAATACTCAGCTGAGTATTTAAAATTCGGTTTTATCGCGTCACCACAAAATGTGCAATTTCCACATTGTCTTTTGTGCGATAAAACATTTACTAGTAATGAAGCCATGAAGCCTTCGCGAATGAAAGATCATTATCAAGAGTACACAGTGAGAAAATGAGTTTAAAGACTTAGTTATTTTCAACACCTCAAAGCTAAAGCTGATAAACGGCCTAATGTGAGTGAATTATTTAAAAAACGAGCAACCGATCTGACAAAGGTTTCTTGCTTCTTACGAGGTGTCTTTATTGATCGCTAAAATGTGGTAAACCTCCACCAATTGGCGAAACTCTTATTTTACCGGCTACCAAAAAATTGTTGAAATCATGCTAGGTGAGGGCCCTAGTAATAAGATAAGTCAATCGGTTCACTTTGAGCAACATCCTGTTCCAGGCGAATTGACGAAATGGCCACGGACGTTGAATCCAAACTCACCAGTTTCTTGAAAAAAAGTAAATTTGCATTGCAGTATGATGAATCAACTGTGATTGATAACAAAGCAATTTTATTAGCTTATGTGAGGTTTATCAATGAACAAAAGGAAATTACCGAGGAAATATGTTTGCTAGAACTTTGACCACTGATACAGAGGAGTCGTCGATTTTAAAGTGGTGAAAGATTATTTTGAGGAAAAAGAGATACCCCTAACAAACGTGAGCGCTTGCGCAACAGACAGTGCTCCTGCCATGTCAGGTCGTCATGCTGGGTTGTCTAGCCCACCTTAAGAAAGAAGTACCAGAGATCATCACTATTCACTGTGTCATTCATCGTCAACACTTAGCTGCGAAAAAACTGAGTGGTGTGCTGCATGAAACCCTACAACTGGTTATACTGGTGTCAACAAGATCAAAGCTAAGTCGCTCAATGACCGTCTGTTCCGACAACTTTGCCATGAAAATGATGAGGAATTCGAACGCTTGCTTCTACATACGGCCGTGAGGTTGCTTTCCAAAGGAAATTGTTTGCGCCGTTTCTTCGAATATTTGACACGGTTACTGAGTTTCTCGACACGTCTGATCCTGTTTTAAGTGAAAATTTAGAAGCAACGCAAGTTGGAACTTGCGTACCTTACAGATATTTTTGAAAAAATGAATGAAGTCACATATAAGGCTTCAAGGAAACAAGATGAAACCTTATCAAGGCCAAGGAATTATTTCATCATTCATCGCTAAGGTTTGATATTCACAAGTTAACTATTGGCCGTAAAGAGCTGATTCAGTTTCCGACCCTTAAAAAGTGTTCAGTGTCAGATAACGAGACTCCTGAACTCCCAGAAGACAAAATCCTAATTTTTACTGATCACCTTGACCAGTTAAAAACTGACATGGAATCAAGATTTGAAGATTTGACCAAGTTACAAATTCCGGATTGGATTCTAGATCCATTCTCGTTGAAGCTGTGGTAATCTTAATAACTCTTTGCAGACGGAGTTTCTAGATCTGAAGTATGAATGTGAGGCGAAAATCATTTTCAAGCAGAACGGTTACGAGTGTAGCCTGGGTAAAGCTTATGGACCACTTATCCACAACTGTGGGAAAATGAACCACTTCTCATCTCCGTTCCCGTCAACATATTTAGTTGAAAAGGATTTAGTTTCTGTTGTCCAGCTCTCACAAAACAAGAAATAAGTTGGACATTTGCCCTCAAAGGAGACTTGCGCCTGAACTTGACGAACATAAAGCCGGATATTCAAGCTTTAACTGAAATCCCCAAGCACAAGGCAGCCATTGAAAAGGTAAAATAAAACAATAACAATTTTTCAACTCTCATTATTTTTTCAAATTTTAAGTCTCAAATTCTTAATTTTTCCAGATTCCAATTAAAATGAAAACATGTACTCTATTTTTTAAGTGTACACCAATGATCTAGTTTAATTATTTCACGTCTTTGTTCTTAAATATCTGTAAAAAATGTATATTTTAATATTTTCTGTTTTATTTAGGAGTGACCGGATAAAACTGCTTTGGTTGTTTTTATATAAGGTAATAAAAATTGTTTAAAATAATAAAACTGCTTTATTATTTACACTTTACTTCAAATTAAAATAGGCATACATGGAAATGAAAAAGGGCGATAGGGGTTAGTCAACCTCTAGAAAGGGGAGATGGGCCACACAAGGTTGGGAACCACTGTCTTAAACGATCGACTCATTTTAACAGAATTTTCCCCGATAGCAGAATTGGCGCAGGTTTCTTGTAATGGTATGGAATGGTACAAATCTTGAACACAAACTATGCGGCGATGTTGCACAAATATTTTGAAGTAAATTTTCATCTTAAGAATTCGAAATACACTTGATAACCGTTGGGTTTCCAGGACAGGTATAAATCCCAACGAAAAGGCCTGGAGTTTCTGGACAGGTATAAATTCTAACGGAAAGTATGGGGTTGGCACAATAACCATCCTACCGTTTTATATGCGTTACTACACATACTGAATGATTTAAGAATGAATTTAGGATGAAGGCGTAATCACACACATATCATGATTAAGTATGAGGAAAGAACAGTCGTAGACCCAGAAATAGAACCGGGAAGAAGCGTTGATGCATAATGATTCACACACACACAAGTAACTCGTAGGAAGGAGATTGATGCGCGATATCTTCAAACTTATTGGAAATGCAGTCATGAAGCCGAATATAACATGTAGAGCACCCACATTATCGAAGTACAGCTAAAACCTCGTTGATCGGATCTCCGGATATTGCATGGATCAGATTGTAGACGACATTTTGGTTTAATGTTCACATTAGATAATTTTGAATTATGATAGCAAGAACGTAACTACAAGTACTGCAACCTATTCGCATTTTAGTTGATTCAATGTATAGTTCCTGAATAGATTGTACAATAAATAATGTATAAAATGATTTTTGTTGAGTTTAAGAAATCTTACTAGGCTTACCAATTCTTTGTTAATCAATGATGTGAAAAGTTATTTTTTATATTGCTTTAATGTCTTTAAACAATACTATGTAATTTTGTTACAAAGCATAGTTTTTTATCGTAATATACATAAGTCCTGCTTAGTTAAGGATTTTGTTTTACTTTTTACACGGATTATTCCGGATTTCGATTGTCCGGATTGCTTATGGTCCTAGTTAGTCTGGATAAACGAGGTTTACTGCTTTTTAATCATCATGAAGACTGATTTGCAGAGTGGCCATCGGACTTGCCGGAAAGTGGAAATCGAAAGACCGCGATTGCTGGACAACACAAAATTTGGGAAGAGCGTGGCCTTTTATTGCGGCCTTACCTCTCGGTCACGACTGCCAAAAGGCGGTAAGTCTTTTCTTCCAAGCATATGTAAACGGACTTTCTCCATTTCACCACCAGGGTTGGGAATTATTTAATTGGCCGGAATCAATCGCATAGTCTTATACCCGTCAGTGGGCAACCAGGGGGGGCAAGGGCCCTGCCCCCCCAAAGAAATAGAAATTGCATTATGAATATGATTTTGCATTATAAATATTTGTATCCGTTCATCTCGCCTCCTCCCCAAGAAAAAATCCTGGGTGCGCCACTGGTACCCGTGCGTTGTCATGCGATTTTTGAACTATTCCGACTGCGTCAAGACACGCGTTTTCTGCGTTTTATTAGTAAGTAGGGATTTTTAAACAGACTTTATTTATTATATAAAGACTTTATGAGGCCTATGTCGAACCATAAATGGTAATGTTATTGGGATTTTAAACATCGATTGTGGGGTTGGAATATTTTCTAGTGCTGGGAAGATTTAGCGGTATGTGCATTAAGAGGAAGTATAAAATATCAATTAAATTATTCCTAGGTCCCATTTTAGAAGAGTGTGCTTTATTAAGAAAGAGAATTTGGAATATGCATTGGGTTAAAACTAGGAGCATGCATTTTTTCGTACATATATATAATAATTCATACATGACTGTTTGTGTATTTGGCGGTTTGATTATTGTCCCAAGTCCCCCCCCCTCCCCTCTACTCATAAAGTAAAGTTAGTACTGACAATACTTCCAAGAGTAGTATTGTTGAAACTAGTAAATAAGCCAACAGTCTCGGTGTACGCATAACACGCACTTTGTCTTTCTCACACGGACACCCCAAAAGGTTACGCAATGTAGTGGTTCATTTGAGAATGCTTTTATTACTTTAAGAAGTAATATTTAAAAGAGTCGAAATTCGAAATGTGTGCTTTCAATCGTTTGGCTAGTTTTAGATATCACATCTACTTGTTGGCTTGTCTCTTTTTATGTTTAATATTAGAAAAATTCTTTATCATACAGTAGGATTAAAACGTATAAGATTCAAGCTATATTTAATCTTAAACAAAAAGGGTATAGAATAAAAAACTATAAGAAGTTTTTAAAAAATCCAAGAAAAATGAGCAGATTTCTAAGGGCCTGTTCACATAGGAGTCCGCTGCGTTGCGTTGAGGGAAAGATGACGTTCAGACGAAAATAAACCAATCATAGGCGCTAAAAATTTCATTGCTAATCGTTTGGAGGGTTATGATTGGTTTATTTTTGTCTCAACGTCATCTTTCCCTTAACGCAATGCAACGGAATCCTATGTGAACAGGCCCTTAGGCTTCCAAAACCTTTATTTTCACACATCCATATTTGTGGATGCAGAAATGAAATTTAAAAATATTTTTAAAATTTTTTTAATACCTATTTTACGGTATAATTTCCAAAGATGAATTTCTGGTCTGAAAAACAAATCTTTACATGTCCAATTATATGGCAAACTCCTAGAAAATATAATAAAGTTCTCTCGGGATTAAACGGAAATATAAAAGTTTTGGCTCAAAACAAAAGTTTCATTAATTTGGATCTTAAGTGACGAGAATATTTTTTGTTTGTTTGTTTTCTGGTTGCCGTAAAACTGAAATCAGTTATCAGAAAATAGAGAGGGGGACACCGCAGGTGCGGAAAACGATATTTAGAGGGGTAGAGGATATATAACGGAAGGAAAGCAGACAAAGAAGTGCCTTGACCAGCTGGGTGTAATGAGCTGCGTAGGCGAAATGAAAGATGAGATGTGACAAGTTGGGGAGTTGACAAACAAGAAAAGGGGTCACCAGATGCGGATAACGAGCTGGGAGAAGGTGAAATTGGATGCAAAGAGGAGGCTTAGTTGTGATAAGAAAAGGGGTTAGGCAGTTTTTACGATGTGGGACTTTGTTAAAAAGCACAGCAGGAGTCGGAGAATAGCGTGAGAAGTTGGGAGTGTGAGAAGCCCCAGAAGGGTGCACGGGCTTAGGCCCCCTTCAATTTTGATTGGAGAGGATATTAATATAAAAATAGATGGTCGGCCAATGAAGTGGCCCCGGATCGACTTATTGGGCAGGAGATAGCCACCAATGGAGGCCTGAATAGGTAATTAGAAAAGTTTAGCTCGGGATGAAATGTGGTAGAGAAGTTAGAGATTAGTTTGAGAACTCAAAAGAGACGCAGGCAGCTTTTACACGAGCACAGAGGGCCGCAGTGAAGGCGCCCGGTGGAGATAAAGCCCCAGAGTTAGACGGAAATTGAGAGGACAAGCTGCATACGGACGGACCTTAGCGAACCGAGCAATTAGAGAAATCACACAGTACGATACGACAAAATTCAGTAAAGAAAGAGCAACAATTGAATAATGGTAACTCAATGTATGTCAACACACTACTCATAGCAGATAAGAAACCTAAAGTGTATAAGAATAGTCAGAAAGGTGTGATAAACATTCGTGATCAGGCAGCCGCGTCAGGACAGTCGCATACTAATGAATCAAATGCACGAAATTCACGCAAGAGTAATATACGCTATCAACGGCGCGAAAGAAATATTCAATTTATTGTAAGAGAAATTGTAAGTTTGCGACGATTAAATTCAATCAAGGCATTAAATAAACAATTGAAGGGGAAATTTGAAATTATACGAATTTACAGAGATAGAAACACGTTATTGAGATTTATAAAGTCACCGCACACAATAATAAAAATTAACTTAAATAAAGTAGTTAGATCACACTATTAGAAAATGATAGGAAGATACGAAATAAATAAATAAATAAACAAATAAATAATAATAATAATAATAATAATAAATTCAAGTAAGAAAGAGATCGCAAAAAATAACATACGTAAACAAAGCAACAAATAATGGCATAGTAAATACCTAGAAAGGTGTCAAATGATTAATTTGTTAAGTAAGCTAAATGACTTATTGAAGTATCAGCGACCAACAAAAAGTAATTAAAATACATTCGAATAAGATTAGAATTATCTCACAAGAATAATAACACGAGGAATATTAAGTTACTAATGATAAGTGCTAATGAAAAGTTAAAAAAAAACAGAAAAATACTACACAAAAAAAATATGAGAAGTAAAGATGTCCCCATTAAAAAAAAAAAAAAACACGCACACAGAGGAGGTGAATAGGACTGGTTACTTAAAAATTTCACCCGTGCAGTGAGGGGGTGGAGCTCAATAGAAAGGGCAGGAAACATACTCTTGAATACATAATGAGGAAACCAGGATAATAGAATACTTGAGCGGTAAGATTGGTAAAAATGCACGCGAATAAATTAACACTTAGGAAAAATGAGCGTTGTAAAATAAAAGAAAATACAGTAAAAGTAATCAGAAATAGAAGGTGAGATAAAGTACGCAAATGAACCAAGGCAATTAGGGACAATATAATATGAGGTTTGATGGCAACAGTACAAAAAAAACATCAATGACTTAATAAATAAATAAGAATACCATGAATAAATAATAATCTCTAAAGGTAGGAGGAAACCATTCAATGCAATAATGCAGGTACAGTCCACCTCTGGAGAGAAGAGACCTGGGACCGGTTTTAAGGTTGCTGCCTCCGGGAGGTCGATTCTCAAAATGAGGGGTCGGGGATAATCAACGCCCCAGTACCATTTCCCGCGGAAAGTATTTATCGCTCTTTAGGCATTAAGAAAATTATGAAGGTTTTAATTATTTAGGCTTTAAGAAAACCACGCATGTTTTGATTTCCATTTTCATGTAATCAACGTATTTTGGGACTTTTTACCCTGCATCGTATTACTTACTATTTCTCGAAGTAATGTAAGGGAGTTTCAGAAAATCTCAATAAAATTTAGAGTCATGTTTATTTTTATAAATACTGGATCATACAAAAATTTATTATTATAGATACAGATTTCAAGTATTTTGGTTTTGCAACTGTTATTTTTTCTTTCGCAAAAGGAGACGCGATCTTTTTCGGTAATTTTGTTTTCATTTAAGGGGTCTCGGGAGTCTTACTATTTTACTGAAGGTGCAATTTAGCATCATGTCACATTTAGTTTTATTTCTCATTCCCTACAAAACATAAATACATGAAATTTTTACCACTGAAAGCTTAATATATGTTCTATGTAGAATAATTATTTCAATGTTCTACAACTGATATTTTAATTAATTTTCCATCTTTAATTTTGATGAAAATTTTAAAATTGTGTTTTGGCTTGCATCCATTGCGCGCAAGACTGTTGCAAAACTATTGGTTCTAGATTCCCAAAAAATATTGATAAAGTTGTAAAACTAATGTACACTCATGGACAAAATAATTAGAGCACCAAGAAGGAGTCGTCAAAATGAAACGAAATTTTACATACGTAATGACTATTTTGATATAAGTAAATGATAAGAAAATCAAAGAAAAAGGATAATTTATTTCAGAGAAAAAGGCAAAAGAACGGAAGAGTTAATACTCCGTTGGACCCCCTCTAGCGCGAATGCACGATGCGATACGATCGGGCATTGAGTCATACAAGTTCTGTATGATGTCTTGAGACATTTCGTTCCATATTTGCTGTAACCTTGCCTCTAGTTCGTTCAAACTCGTGGGATGCCCAACTCGTCGTCCCAAATGATCCCAGATATGCTCGATTGGAGACAAATCTGGGGATCGGGCAGGCCAAGGAAGGGTAGTAACAATGCGGAGACAGTCTTGTGACACCCTTGCCGTATGAGGCCGAGCATTGTCTTGTTGAAAAATGGCTCCTGGGAGCCGTTGCATGAGTGGCAACACATGTGGTTGCAGGATCTCATGAACATACCGCTGGGCTGTCACTGTGCCACGGAACAATACCAGGGGTGACCGTGTATTGTAGGCAATGGCACCCCATACCATCACACCAGCTGTGGGAGAGATGTGTCGCTGTACAGCAAAGGCAGGATTGAAGAGTTCACCACGGGCTCTCTACGCTTTAGCATATATTACTTAGCTAGTGTCTTAAAAACAACATCGTTAACAAAATAACGGTATTATTGTTCTGATTAAGTGGTCAGAAGCAATTTCACTGATTTTGTTTGGTTTTCTTTCGCAATTCCTACTGTTTGGTTTGTGTTTCTTATACTAATAGATTGCAGCGTGAGTATTATTTAAATATTTTTATTAAAGCAGGAAATCAAAGTTTTAGATAAATAACATTTAATACAGTTGTTACAATGAGTTCACATACCAATAAAAAAGACGATAATATGTCAATTTGGTCTGATAGTGATGTTGGTAAGTAAGAGTTTACATTAAAATATCCATTTCACTGAAACTAATGTATATAAAAATATGGACTTAATTTCCACTTGTTTTTATTTTTTATATGTTATTTTTGAAAGTGGTATAAGTCCATTTGGAGCTAAAAAAATCGTTTATTTTTTAAATAATTTTAATAATTATTATTTCATTGTAAAATTTAAAAGGTGTATAGTGTTAAAAACATCACTCGAATTGATTAACGTTTGCCAATATTTTTAAATTCATTCAAATACAAACCTTTAAATATCTCGATACGTGAAAAATGGACTTATGCCACCTTCAAAAATAACAGCTCATATGTTAAAGCCATTTCAGTTTAGACATATTTTTAATTTTCCAGATCAAATAGGTTCAACTGGCAAGGTCGGCCCTGCCCTTTAAAGTGTGCTACCCTAATGACCTCTCCTAATCAAAATTCACAATTAACTTTATCAACACTATAAAATTTTCCCATTTTCCGCAATTTGAATAAGGAAAATTTTCTTCAAACTTTAATTTCCCCCTCTTTGAAATATTTTCTCATAACTTGGTTTTTGTTAACTTTTAAACTGGCCAAAATTATGGCTAATAAAGACGGGAAAGATGTTTTGCTTGGTTGCAAATTTATACCTTGGAAAATAGACTTGAGAAATGAGCATTTAAACATTTCAGATTATACAGCACATCACGGCAGTTAATATTCCAAAAGGTATAATAGTTCCAATAGTGTTTAAAATTTCCTTTTAATTGTAACTGCAGATGTGTATTTCTCCCCATCTGTTTCTTGTAAACACTGCGTTTTCTTTAGACTAAACCATTGTCAATCGGCAGAAAACACCTGTTCGACTCTTCCTTGGGACAAATGCCGATATTTGGCGAAAAGTGGGGGATGTTTGGTGACAATCTCTTCCTCTCTCGTTGACCTTCGCTTTAACGTTCCACCCCTCATCGAAAAAGAACTCTCCCCGAGTGACGGGTTTCTCAGGGATCTTCTCTTCAGAGGTTACCAGTAGTAGTCATAAGGAAATTAATATGCAATTTAAAAAATAAATAAATAAACAATTAAATAAAATGAAATACATACAGATGAAACATTAAAATAGATAACGAAATGTAAAAGATAATTAGAACGATGTGAGTTAAAATTTAGTTGCTATGCTTAAAATCAATAAAATACGACCATACGATTGAGAAAATAACAAACGCATAGACAATAATAATAAAAATATACATAAATAAATAATAAAATAAGATAAATAAATAAATGAATAAAGATTAGCATGACTGAGGGAGAATTCGGGTCTAACACGTGCAACGGCAACAGCATATCACCAACGTTATGGACATAGCGAATAATACAGCGGAAATAATACGCAGTAAATATCATGTCAAATACGAAGAAAAACAGTAAAAGCGATAAAGAATTCAAGTTTGAAAATTACTCACGATGCGTGCAGATAAAGGAAAAAATTAATCCAAGCGTTAATCTAGCAATGGCCGCCCAACACACATTCAAATCCCCGCGCTCTAAAGTCTGCTATCCGGTGTCAAAACGCGTTACCACACGTTACGCGCGTAACTGGAAATTTTGCCGCTGCTAATTGATACAAGAGATTACGAATTCGGAAGGGGACGAAAGTCCAAATGTCTGTAACCGGTTATTGCTCGGATTCTACAATAAGAACGAGGAGAGAGCTTTTGTCCGAATTGGTGGACGGGTGTTGCCATAGCGACCAGACGCGGGATATGAAAAAAACGTAAACATCAGATGTTCGGAGCATAAAAAAATAGATGAATATTGAGTTCGCGACGGAATTTGTTGCGTTTGCAAGAAAATGATGGATAGTAAATCACAGGCAGGGAGGTTAGGAAACAAATTAGAATAGATATATTTCTACTGTATTATTAAGGGCAAATACAGTTGGTTCTCTGTTTAACGACTTTCAAGGGACCGTGAAAAATCGTTCTTAAGTAGAGATCGTCCTTACACAGAATTTGTGAAAAAATAACATTTCCCTTCACACTTTACAGGCTTAGGACTGTCAATATATTTCTTAATATATTGGCGGGATTAAAAATGTTATTTTTATTATCATCATTATTTTATTCACAAAAAGTTATTTTAAATTACATTAAAAAAATAAGAGTACAAACAATACAATAAATTACGTTTTAAAAAATTCAAAAAGTGTTGATTGCTTCATTCGCCTTGTTTTCGTTATTCTCTTTTCCAGATTTTCTAAAATGTTAAATGAGTCACCTTCCGTTTTTGATTTAATATAGCGTCGGAGAACATCTAGAGCAGAAATTGCATCTGTGTAAGACGGTGGCAGTGTCTCGTTTTCCGTGTCTTCAATTTCACCTTCTTCGTCTGACACTGTGTTTTCGTTTACTTCATAAATTTGTTCTACATTTCTGAAATCTGTTACTAAAACATATTTATCACAATTGTAGAAATCTTGAATTGAAACATCCTCATCTTCAACAAGACTTCTCCATTTTTCAGGGGTAATGTCATCTTCGTTGATTTCTACATCCGTACTTAGTTCCACTACAAGTTCTTTGTGAATTCCAGCAACGCGAAAGCAGTTTTTTATTGTGGATGAAGAAACTTCTTTCTATGCTGATGTTATCATTTGCATTGCTTCCAAGATTGTAAATTTTCTAATTTTTATACTGTCAGCCGAATTGTTTATTAATTTCCTAATTAAAGACTTTCTGTAGTATGCTTTCACACTGCGAATGATACCCAGGTCTAATGGCTGCAACTTGCTAGTGCAATTAGCTGGTAAGTAATGGATAGTCAAATTTGTAAGTCCAGGGATATGTGGAGTATGTGCAGTGCATCGGTCGATTAAAAGTAAAACTTTTCCCTTTTCTCGATGCATTTTTGCATCAAATTTTCTAATCCAGTCAATAAAAATTTGTGATGTCATCCACGCTTTATTGTTATTGCGGTACTCACAAGGTTTCCTGGTGATATTCTTAAAACACCTTGGTTGCTTTGATTTGCCTATAACTAGTGGTGGAAATTTCTCAGATCCATTTGAATTAGTGCACAGTAAAACAGTCAATTGTTCCTTACTGTGTTTTCCACCAAACACTTTTCGCCCATATACGTTAAGGTTTTATTAGGCACCATATTGTAGAATAGGTCCGTCTCATCTGCATTGAATATGTTCTTCTCATCATATCCATCTAATATCCCCTTCAGCACTATTTTCCATTCATCCACTATTTTTTCATCTACGGAGCAACTTTCGCCAGATATGCTTTAAATACAAGCCCGCATCTTTCTTTGAACTTTGTTAGCCGACCAGCCGAAGCCTGAAAATTTTGCATTCCAAACTTTTTTGTCAGAATAATAGCATTTTATTTAAATATCACTCCGGAAATTGGAATGTTAGATGCTCTTGCTTGATGAAACCATTGCAGGACTGCCTTCTCAAACTCTTCTGATCGGCCACATTGAATTTTCTGCCGTTTGGATTTGGATCCCAAACCAAATTTTTGTGCTGCTTCAAGAATTTTCTCTTTGCTTGCTAAAATGCCTATGAGAGTAGACTCGGGTAGCTGAAATTGTCTTGCAAATTGGACTTTTGTTATTCCAACACTTTCTTCCCAGTTTTCAATAATTTTCACTTTTTCGTGTAGCGTAAGATGCTTTCGCTTTGATGCCATTTTGCTCTGCTCACCTCGTATTCGTACTAAAATGAGCTCCTACACACAACCATGAATTCTCTAAACATGAACAAGTGCTTCCCAGAAGGAGTGATAGAGGGGTGCTTTTGGACAGTTCGTAAATCACATGACAACATGGTAGGTGCAATAGAGTGATTCCACACCCGCACTAAGAAATTCGATCCACCAGGGAAGAATGTTCGATCTTCCGAGAAACAGTAACCCCCCCTCCCCCGGTTTTTCCACTGCAACAAGTCTATGATTGCAACAAACATAAAGGAAATTCCGGGTCTGTTATTGAAACCAAACTCCCCCACAGAAAGTAACCCTCCTGTAGATAAAATGAAGAAAAAGTTTATCATGTAAGAAAAAATCGTCGTTAAATAGAAACAACGTCGTCTTAAAATAGAATTTTTTTACGTCGGAGGGACCGGGAACGGGAAATACCGTCTTTAAATAGAGATCGTCGTTAAGTAGAGCGACGTTAAACAGAGAACCAACTGTATTTGGTTTGTATGCAGAATTAATGAATTGACGGAGTGAAACCATAGAAAAGAGAATTGTTTGAAATATTGGGCCTTGGTAGAAAACAAAATTTTCTCTCCACAACAGTGATTAAAGAACTCGAATAACGAAGCGTCAATTCTAAGAACTGGAATGACATTCGACAAGTATACTGAATACATGGACAGTATAATAAAAATGGTTTATTCAGGAATTAATGATTACATATATTATTGAGTGCATATACATGTGAATTATTGTTCTTCATTGAATATCGAACACACCTGTTTACATTAACATTGATTTATTATCGACGAGTCACGGGACAAAAACAGTTACAATTAACATATAAGGAACATCATTATGTTACGTCTTTTTGGTAGCCGTCTGCTACATAACGTCTTTCTCTCGCGGCGTCTTTTACTCTCTGTCTTAATGTTTTCTCGTAGATCGCCGAAGATCCCCGTCAGGCGGGAAAGCTTCTGATTCGTCGTTCGGTGTTGCCACAGCTTTCTTCCAATATCACAATCGGGCATCCTGGCACGACAGGTCCTCCTGTCGCTCAAGAAAACCAAAGGAACCAAACCTAAAAAAACAAGAAAGGGGAGAAAACAAACAAAACAAAAACATGGCATGGTCGTCTTAAAGCTACATCATCGTCGTTGTATAGCAATTGTTCGTCATAGGTGCCATAGTCTTTGCCGTCACTGAAACATTATACAAAACAAAGAAAAAAGAAAAGAAAAAAAGAGAAAGTCATTAACAATAGTTCAGGATCATGATAGAATGTCCATTGTTCAAGTCCAAGTCGTCATCGTAAAGGAACTGGAGGTATAGTTACTAGCTGTTTGGCCAACTTTTGAGTTGATCAACGGCAGTAGATGTCAAATTGGGACCATCGTGCAGACCAACTTTTCGGACGTCATATCGGTCATGTGGTCGAACTTTTATGATTTCGTAAGGCACAAAGAATTTGGGGCGCAATTTGAGCCCAGAACCAAACTGGTTACGTTGAACTGCTACGTGATAGGTAGTTGTTTGTTTTCGATGTTTGTTGTACTGCTTCTTTTTTAACTCTTGTAATTTCAAAATGTTCCTGGCGTCGTTGCGAAGGTGATATGTGGCTTGAAATGTCACGTTGATAAACTCATCTTCTAGGTCAGAAACCTGCTTTATCAAAGCTAGTCGTTTTTCTTCATTTTGTTTATCTCGAGCTGTCAAGTCTTTTTCTAATTGAGTCTTTAGTTCTTGCATATTCACTTCTAAACGTAATTTGGAATCGTCAGTTAACTGTAATTCGTCTTCAAGTTCTTGAATTTGGTTGTCTAATTCGATGTTAAGATCTTCTAACTTTGATTGTAATTTTTTCCTTGATTTATTCAGTTTTTCATGAACCATTTGCATATCATCTAATTTGTGGTGCAGTATATCAATATCTTTCGACATCGTCTTCTTTTGTTCTTCTAACAAGGCGGAAGCATCTGCTTCCTCTTCAGCTTGCTTTTTATATTCTGCAACCTGGACATTGGCAATATCTAACTCTTTCTCAATGTTCTTCCTTGCTTCTACTTCTTCAAATACTTGCTCTTGTAAACTTTCACATTCACGTTCAAGATTGCGCTTAGTCTTCTCTAGAGCAACTTTAGCTTTTTGCACTGAATCTAACTGTTCATTTAATTTTTCAGTGTCAATTGTATGTTTCTGCTTCAAATTACGAATCTGGTTTTGGTGTGCAGCAGTTTCGTCTTCCAAGTTTCTCTTTAAAATATGGAGTTCTTCCCCCATTTTAGTTCGCAAAGCTTGTTGTGTAGCTGTTGAATCCATATAATCAATAAGTTTATTCCCCAAGTATTCTAACTCCTCATTTAAGTTTCTTTTCTGCTTTTCAGAGATTGCTAAATCTTCTTGCAACTGAATCAATTCAGATTCCAAAGCTTTTTGTTTCTTTTCAGCTTCTTTCGCTTGAGCATTCAGTTCATCTTTAACTAACCGAGATTCTTCCACTTCTCGCTGAAAATCTTTCAACTGACTCTGCAATTTTTTGAGTTGGTGGGTTTGGTCAGTAATCATTGTAGCTTCACTACCTGAATCGTGAAGCTCGTGAAGATCAACATTGTTTATCTTTATGGGATAACACATATAATTGGATGGTGTAGGAACATGTAAGGCGTCATTAGATGGAGTAGTTTCCGAAGAATTTTTTGGGATAGTCTGTTCAACGCGCTGCGAGAAAGTTGAGGATAAATGTCCAAAAGAATTGCACGTAAAACATTTTGGAGTCGTATGCTGGCAACTGGAACTTTTGTGGCCATTGGAACCGCAATTATAGCAAACGGGGGGTTTTGGAGAATTATTAGGGAGTTTTCTATCGTAGGTGTAATTTCGTTGACGATTATCATATGTGAATTTAATATAATTAGAAGGTTTACTTAATTTGGACGTTGAAAGAAATTTCTGATAAACTGTCAATTTTTCTTTGAATTCTGAAACAGATTTAGCACCATATAACAAAATTTTATTAGATGTAGAATCGGGAATACCGTTGATAACATAATAAAAAATTGAAGAAATGTCAATTTGACCTCTTGAACCGATTTCTCGCATAGCTATGAAGTAGTCGTGTTAGGATTCATTAGGTTTTAACCGTCTTTGCAGCAACATCGTATGAAGATCGGCGCTATTTAATTTGGAGGAAAATTTCTAGTAAGTTTTCTTTTGGCGAATTTCAAGTGGTTATGCCATGAAGAGAATTAATAAATGTTTTTGCGGAACCAACTAAACATTTTTTCGCAAAGACAATTTTGTGGACATCATTTGTGATGCCATTAAGATCAAAAAGTTCTTCTAAATCCTGTATGAAAATTTTAACGCTGTAAGAATCGGACGAACCGTTAAAATTCTTAATGCACTCAGCAAGGTCACGTAACGATAAATGTATTCCACTGTTAGAAGCTGGAAAACACTGCGAATCAACATCACACAAAAAAGGATTTATCTGTCTGTGCCCGAAAGAGTTGTTTTTGTTAGAATGTGAAACTGCGGTTGGAAATGAACTTTGAACTGGCACCTGGCTAGTCGCCAAAACCGTAGAGCTTCTGTTGGCGTCGTGTGAATCATTTTCGGTTTCACTCATATCCGAGAGCATAGGGGGGGGGGGGAAATAATGCAAAGTTATTTAGAGCATTGAATATAGTTTCACAGCTCTGAGCTGGGTCTGTAGAACAATCAAGATGTAGCAAATTCGCAATACAAATTAAATCGGTGCTGGAAAATGTTTTAAATCTTTTATCCCGTTCGTCATTGACATGAAAAGCTTTAGGGAAAGCAGAAAAAATGCGGAGTTCTTTAGGGTTGTCCCTCCCAGCATCATTTTCAAATATAAACTGATGTAATAATCTGATTGCTTTTGTTGACCCTGATTTAAAGGCTTTTGAAATATGCGGAATATCATTTAGAGTACTCATATTGAAAGTAAACAGCACAAAATATAAATATGCAAATATATCTTCAAAAACAAAAACAAAACACTTCTTGTATCGGAATTGAAAATGCACACATTCATCAGAAAAGGATACTTTCCTTTCTTAAATACTTCTTAAATATGTTCATATATCTTCAAAAACAAAATCAAAACACTTCTTGTATTGGAATTAAAAATGCACACATTTGTTAGAAAAATATAATTTCTTTTCTTAAATATTTCTTAAATATGTTCATATATCTTCAAAAACAAAATCAAAACACTTCTGGGACATTTAAATTCAATTGTTCATCCTCAGTAACAACAAATAGATGATCGTAAAAATATCTTCATTTGACAAATTAAATTGAACTCACCGGTTCGTCGTAGATGAGCAAGAATAAATCGGAGTAATCCGGAGTAATCCAGAAGTAATCCAGTCCGTTAATAACGTCGTAGGATGGCTTGCTAGGGGATAGGCAATGGTGGCCCAGAACGCACTTTGAGAAAAATGCAGCGGCCGAGTCCTAATGTGAATTATTGTTCTTCGTTGAATATCGAACACATCTGTTTACATTAACATTGATTTATTATCGACTAGTCACAGGACAAAAACAGTTACAATTAACATATAAGGAACATTATTATGTTACGTCTTTTTGGTAGCCGTCTGCTACATAACGTCTTTCTTTCGCGGCGTCTTTTACTCTCTGTCTTAATGTTTTCTCGTAGATCGCCGAAGATCCCCGTCAGGCGGGAAAGCTTCTGATTCGTCGTTCGGTGTTGCCACAGCTTTCTTCCAATATCACATACATATAGTGTATGATTGTTGATTATTTTTATATGAAGTGTATAGCATATATTTTTTTAGTGTTTTGGTATCTAAGAAGACGTAAAATGTTAAGCGTTATTATAGTAATCTTTAAAGGGAGTCCTCCTTACAGATTAAAGGTTATATAATGGTAGATTTGGTGTATAACAGTGAAAAGCATTATCGTTCACGTGCAAGGTTATCTTGTGAAAAGATGAGGTGATTATTTTTACTTGTATTAATGTGTATTAGTATATGAAAATGTGTGAGATATATCGCAAAGGGATTGTCTATAGTGATATCAAGTATTATGCGAAAGTTGCAAATAATAGCATATATAGGACTAAATGAGTGTCATAATATCGTACGAAAATTGTGGAATATACGAGTATACCACGCAGTATACAATAAAAGTACGGCATTGGGCATTGAGCAGGAAGGCTAGAGAGAATAGTGAGATCAAAGAGGAGAGAGTAAGGGAACAGAGAGTTTGATGATGTTTAGGTAGACAGCAAGGAGTAATGAAAACAGAGAGTTGGCGTTAGGTTGGTGTGGCATTAGGTTGATATCAGGCGTTAGATTGAGGTGAAGTGAGGCAGATGTCGTGGATGTTGTGTGATGATTTTTTATTTTGAAAGAAAGGGGTGAATGTCGTGGAGACACGACACGTTATCAGAAAATACAGAGATGGACACCGCAGGTGCGGAAATCGATATTTAGAGGGGTAGAGGATATATAACGGAAGGAAAGCAGACAAAGAAGTGCCTTGACCAGCTGGGTGAAATGAGCTGCGTAAGCGAAATGAAAGATGAGATGTGAGAAGTTGGGGGAGTTGAAAACAAGAAAAGGGGTCACCAGATGCGGATAACGAGCTGGGAGAAGGTGAAATTGGATGCAAAGAGGAGGCTTAGTTCAGATAAGAAAAGAAGTTAGGCAGTTTTTACGATGTGGGACTTTGTTAAAAAGCACAGCAGGAGTCGGAGAATAGCGTGAGAAGTTGGGAGTGTGAGAAGCCCCAGAAGGGTGCACGGGCGTAGGCCCCCTTCAATTTTGATTGGAGAGGATATTAATATAAAAATAGATGGTCGGCCAATGAAGTGGCCCCGGATCAACTTATTGGACAGGAGATAGCCACCAATGGAGGCCTGAATAGGTAATTAGAAAAGTTTAGCTCGGGATGAAATGTGGTAGAGAAGTCAGAGATTAGTTTGAGAACTCAAAAGAGACGCAGGCAGCTTTTACACGAGCACAGAGGGCCGCAGTGAAGGCGGGTGGAGATAAAGCCCCAGAGTTAGACGGAAATTGAGAGGACAAGCTGCTTACGGACGGACCTTAGCGAACCGAGGCCGTCGTCTACGCCAGATAGCTATGAGTATGAGAGTAAAGGCTCGACAGATGGCGAGATGAAGTGAGATGGAAGTTAGACTGGAGAAATAGATGCAAGCCCCCTGTACCGAAGTGACCGGCCGATTAACCTGCCGACAACCGAGAAAGGAGCTGACCGAGCAATTGACCCCGCCCAGCCGAACGAGTGTGTATCGACGGAACGAGTTCCCTGACTTATGCCGCCAGCGTATAGTGATTCTGCCGCTTCTCTGGACCAGAGACGTCCGATGAATCCCCCCCCCCCACAGCTACCCCGGCGAGGCGCACCTTGACGGAGAAACTATTGTTGTAAGGAGAGGTCTTTGGCGTGACGGAGTGTCTTCAAATAAGGTAGGAGAGTTTAAGTTTTGCTAATTCTGCCAATGCCCAGTACATAATAGTAATCGAAGGTAATTATTGGGATTAGCTTAATGTGAAGCGTCGCTTAATGTGTCTTATTATATATACATAGATATCTATCATAGAATATTGGTTGTATAAGTCCGTAATAATTGAATTAGTGTGTTATTATGATATTAGCCATGTGTTTATGTTATGAATCTTAGGATAATTAAAGTGTGTCATTGAATAAATAGATGATATGATGATTATGAGTAAAGTATATGTGGGATTCTTAATTAAGAAGAATGAAGTATAATTAAATGACAGTAATGAATAGGTATTGATGAGAATAAATAATGTATTAATATGATATAGGAAGAGTGAAAATTAGAACTGTATATGTATTGGGTTACTGAGATAGAGGAGTCGAAAATCTGTAATGAATAGTATTGTTTGTATGTATATTATGAAGGTTTAATAAATTGATTTGTATGTATACATATGAGTAATCACTTATAATTATCCCAATTACTAACCCCCTTTAAAAACCACGGTGACAATCAGTTATCGGTATATCATAAGAAATTGAGACATTAATTTTACTTTCAGTATTTTGTCAATTTTTATAGAATTTTAGGAAGTAGAAAAGTATCTTTTTCAATTTAGAAATTTCAACTCTATCAAATTTCTGCAAGTAAATTGATAAACTCTAACCATTCGAAAATGACAGATATTCCTAAGACTAAGTTTAGGAGGAACTTGCAAAAAGCTTTTTATTTTGTAAAATGTATGTTCCAGCTGACCCATTTCTTGAGTATAACACGTATAAAGTGAAAGAATTACAGTATTAAGTACAGTATTGTAATTATTAAGTATACACATATACAAAATATTTATACAATAATGATTCTTACAAGACAATTCTGGGTGCACGAACATTAAAAAGGTGGTTTCTTAATAATCCACTGCAGTTATGTGCTAAAATCTGACTATTAGTATATTATTCGCACCTTTTACGCTATCTGGTTAGCAGTTGTGTTGTTATGTTAGAAGTTAGATATAAAGAAAACATTTTCCGCATATAACTTCTGAAATTAAAAAAAATGCAGAGGTGTTGCCATTTAAACGCTTTATTTCTTCACGGGGTAAATAAATGTAGGTTTCAATAGGACGTATAAAAATTTTGGCTGTAATTTCTCGTGAGGTGACGAGTTGAACTGTAGTCGATGCCGATCAAAATGTGGCAAAATTCGGTCGATTCTGATTTTCCTGGAATCCAACAGATCCTCATCCCATTCTGAGTAATGCGGATGTAACCAGTACGTTTGTTCTTTTAATAATGACATCACGGATTACGGGTTCTATAAAAAGACTCTAAGAACTGCAAAGAAGTAAACGGATTAGCAGTCGCTCAGTACAACACACAACATGACAGACCCGGCAATATTTGCCCATGCTCACGGTTTCATGGCTCTTGGAAAATGGTACCCTGCAGAAATTTACTTAGCTCGTATACAAGAGCCAGATGACGTAAGAGGATTCACAGTGGATTTAAGTAATGTGTTTGTCGGCTTTGGGGATGTGAAACAAAATGTAGAATCTTGCTATAACTACAGCGGAATACATTTCCCTCCTGTGTGTGGAGGTGTCAGCGTCGAGTCACTTCCTTTCCGGGTCTTTGAGTTACGCGAGAATCTCGGAGGTGGATTGATTGCAGGCAAAAGCTGTCAGCTGTTAACCTTTTTAGAAGGCATAGACATTAAGCCAGTTGTAAATTTAAGTAATATCTTTTTTTTTACTTTCATGTCATGTGTATATTTTTGCATGAGTTTTGAAAATATTTTACGTTTGTTATTTTTTTCGTACTAATGTTATATGAACTTTCGATTATTTTAGAGTCAACTCTACCAAAAATTCGAAAGTTGCCAGAAGTGCGCTCAGAACCGCCAACTGTCCATGGAGGTGTTCACTTTCCCCATATGAATGGAAACTGCAGCCGAATTGTGGCATGGAAGTATGCTCATTTTTTAAACAACAGACAGAGGAGATTTGGATCTGTGGTACGAACTATCTAACTATAAAACAAAGTTTCGTTAAAGATGTAGTAGGTAAGTGAAATTTTCCTATGCAATATTTTTATAGAGAATAATTTCATTAAAATTTTTGAATTAAATAAATTATTTATAATTACACGTTCGTAATTTCATGCGTACGTAAATGCTTACAAACAATTCATCATTGCCCTTTATAGAGATGAAAAATTTCCATTGAACTGCATGTGATTGTGTCCCCTACTCAGGAAAACCACTATATTAGTTGTTAGAGAGTTTTATATTGTTGTTGAATAATAACGGTGAGCTTGTTTGAGTGAGGGCATGTACCTTTTGATTTCGAGAAATTTATTTCAACACAAGAAAAGTAATGCACTGTATGAGGAATTTGCATTATCTGATAAATGATCAAAATAAGCTCGAGTTATCCTCTTGAGGTAACTAGGAGAATCAAATAACCAAAACACAATTGAAATTTTTTTGTTTGTTTGTTCAAAACTGACTTTTCAGTCATTAATATGATGCATTACTTGTATTTGCTCGATACCTTTTTTTATTCAATATCAATTATGAAAATATTCCCATTTCCGGATTTTTTTCTTTTACTTAAATGGCTGATTTATATAAACACAGGAGCATTGTTTGATATCAATGTTCATTCATTTGTAGTAACAGCTTTTCAGTTAAATTTCTGATTTAAGAATATTCCTCAGTAATTTAAAATTAAACTCATTAGAATTAAATTTCAGTAATTTCAAAATTAATTACATGTATTTAGTTTAGTTATTAAAATATTAAATTTGAATTATTAAAAACGGTTGAGATTTATATTTAAATTTAAATAGAAATTCATGAGATTAATTTATTATGAAGTCAAAATACCTTTCAATGCTTTATTTACATAACAGTAACATCAAATATCTTATAAATTGTTCTTTTTCAGCTTCTTAATTAGGGCCAAGGAGAACGCACACCAAGATGGAAGACACAAAAAAGAAAACTATTATATTAACTGGCACACTCTAAACTCATTAATTTTGTTTCTTCCCAGTTTGCATTGAATGAAATCGTGAAAACGAAGTAAAGAAATCTTTTAAACTATATCTAATTAGCAGTTAAATTCATAGGTTCAAAGGACTAGATGAAACACAAGTAGTGGAAAAGAAAGCATAAATTTAAATATAAATAATCATAAAAACTAAAACCATTTTTATTTCTAAGCATTAAGCTTCCGCTATTTCCATTTATTTAGCTTACGCAAAGAACAGAGTATTATTTTTACATCTCTATATTCTAAAAAAAAACTAACTGCCGCTGCCGCAGCCGCCGCTGTCAAAAGCTTGTCACGCTATCTCCTCCGAAACCGCTGGGGGTATGGGGTCGAGACCGATACCAATCGATGCAGAATAATGTGGGGAAGAAAGTAAGACATCTCTCATATTCGTCGGAGTTTTTTTTATTTTATGTTTTGTGGGAAAATATTGACTTTTTCATGTTCAGATTACGATAACTCGCCAAAAAAGGATCGTAGAATTTTTTTTTTACAATCTAAGACTACAGACATTTTTCCTTCAAACAAGACCTCATTTGTTTAAAAATAATTTAAAACAGACTGATATTTTTATTAAAATTGAAAACCCACTTTTTGGAAAAATTTATGCGTTTCGAGATATATAAACTCGATGCTCTCAGACTTATTATATTACAAAGAAAATATTTATATCAACTGGAAGATGAAAGCTTTCTCATTCATATAAACTTCATTTCAAGTCTCTATCTTAAAATTTCGATTTTTAATTGAATTTTAAAGAAATACTTCAAAAAAATCTTCTCATTCGCTTCCTTTGCAGAAGGACATGAAAGAAGATCCGATTTTTCACCTATCTTCATCCGGGCTTCGTCCATTTCGCCGGGAGGGGGGGAGCTTCAACTGTAAACAAATGAATGACTCAATCGCTGTAAACAACTATTGAGTCATTCATTCACTTGATTCACCAGAGGAGCGAGCGTAGCGAGCCTAGGGGCGATGCCCCTAGTAGTATTAAAAATAGAACATGGTTTCATGTTCTTTAAAAACACTTTGTTTCAGCCCTTGAAATAATCGTGAAAATTTATATTTAGTCAATTTATGTCAATTTTTTTCTCTTGTTCTTATTTAAAGAATGGTTTTTGTTTCTTTCTTATCAAAACGCGAAAAACATTTTCATCAGATTTCTCCAAAGATAAATGTATAGGGTTTTTCAGAAATGATGTACTTCTATCTGGATTATTTTATGCTTTTGTCCGCTCCTGTATATCAATGAAAAATCAGGACATAAATTGCACTGACTTTCAGCATAAATGTTGGGCAAACAGACATATACTAATATCCACCAGAAAATATATAAATTGTGAATGAATGTCATCATTTCTTATCAGGAAATAGGTCACTTTCATTGCAAAATAAGCTTTACAAAATAATCATTGTAAAATAAGCATTGCAAAATAATCTTTGTAAAATAAGCATTGCGTAATAAGATTTTTTTTTTCATTTTTGTTGAGTCTGGAAAGGTTTTAAATACTTTTGCTGTTTGTGTTTATACGCTTTGCGTAACCTCAATCCATATCGGTTATATTATATCAGAGAGTATTTTACATATATTATGAAGCAACAGGAATTATGAAATTATTATGAATATGAAAAAATCTTTAAATTAACATTTTTTTAGATATATTGCCCATTCGAAACTTACTTCGTATTTCAGGCTTAAAATGGCTACTTTTTCGAAGGATTTTTCAAATTCACAAGTTTCAATTTCATAAGTTTCACTTTATAGTAGAACAGTATAGATTTTCCATTGTAGCGTAACGTGTTTCGCTTATCATATAAAAAAGATAGTCCCTTATGTATGATATATATACTGGGGGAGCCAAAAGTTCGTAAAAACTTTAAAAATTCATGCAAAGGAAGAAATTATGATAAAGAAGTGCACTTTGCAAGAAAGGGCTTACAAGGTAGTCGGATTATTTTTAGCAACAAAATGAAAATTAAAAAAGTACCTAGTAGAGTCAATGGTCCAGCTTTGTGAGCACTGCTACTTTCCGTGGACGATTCCGCCGCCATATTATTCATAATAGTTTTCCACCGCATTAATGCGGCCCTCTGCCAACGAGGGTCTTCCTCTTCGTGGCCGATCCTCCAAATCCTCGTGTATCACGGTCTCTTATTGCAAGATTGATTAGCATAATTCTGCTGAATCTCTCGCATGTCAGCGCCATCTACCTGTGACTTTTTAAAACTTTTTACAGACCTGCCAACTTTCCGGATTTATCCCGGCAATGCCGGATTTTTAATGCATCTTCCGGGTTTCCGGAATGGACACTTATTACCGGATTCCGGAACGTAAAAAAATAACGCTGGTTTTAACAATCCCTCACAGTAATGCAGATGTGAGAGGATTTTTAGTTACATAAAAAAAACTACCTAATCAGTCCAGGTCATCTGTGTCAAGAGAAACCTTAGAAAATTTGCTAATATGCAAATCGAACCCACAAGGACACTGTTATAAAGAACAATTTGACAATGAATTTTTAAAAAGAGCAAAATCAGGTATAGTAAATGTCACAAAAATTCCAAAATTTTCTGCAACTAATTAAAACAAACATTATAAAGAAATAGAAATACTCAAAATATAGACTGTTGGGGTCCCTGCTAGTGTAAATATGATGTGCATTAAAATGTATGATTACAAATTTCAAATATATAACTTTTGTTTAATATTATAATTTCAAGATGAGCTGAACAATACGGAAATATTTTTAAATATGTAATATTATTAAAGACATCCTATAAACTATAAGTATACATTCTTTTATTATAATTCTTTTATTATAATTTTTTACTATACTGTTTTGTGTTATGTCGATTATTTTATGTACGGTAGAATATTGCAGGATTTTGCTCTTACTGAGGTTGGCATGTCTGTTTTTAACTTTTTTGGCTCACCCTATATATATATATATAGTATATATATATATATATATATATGTGTGTGTGTGTGTGTGTGTGTGTGTATACGTACATACATATATTATACAATCAGATAATGGGTAGCAGTTTGTTTTAATAAATCTTTATGTACAAATTTCATTTTATACACAAATTTGTATATTATTTTATACTAGTAACAAAATGTGGAAATGAGTGACAAAATCTTAAAATGTCTAAAAATGTACTGGCTACAGAATTTTAGCATTCAATGATTTATTTTTTGATGGATTTTATAATAGATTTGATCCTAAAATTTTCCCATAAAAAAGTAAAAATATGTCTTTGAATTTCAGTGATGGATGATTTTTTTTTAAATGGATTTTTGCAGTTTTATCTACAACTAATGTATGTTATAAATTGTTTCAATTGTTTTAAATTTCATTTGTATTTTTAGTTGTTTTAACTGCATATATTATATATAAATTCCTTGATGTACTATATATAAGTGAAAGACATTGCATTTACATTATTTCATCTTTGTTAGCATATCCGTTTTACCAATGAACTAACTTCATATATATTTTTGTAAACTTCTGTTTATGTGCCTTTATAAATGTGAGATATTTTACTATATATTTGACAACTTATCATTCTTGCAAATGAATTGCATATGCGCCTTAATAAATATGTGATTTTTTATTGCATTATCACTTTTACAATGAAATACTTCTATATTATTTATACATTCCTTGGTGTACCTTAAACAATAAGTGGGTTTTTTTTTTTTTTTTTTTGCATTTTTGACAGCTTATCACTTTAACGATAAAATGCTTTTATATAATTTTCACAGTCCTTGGGGTGCCTTAATAAATGTGTGATATCTTATTTAATATTTTTTTTTCAGTATATCAGTTTTACAAACAAACAGAAAACTTTATGTATACACGAGCTTCAAATGCTTTGATATGCCATGCGGGATGTTTTTTTTTATACATTTGAAAATAAATTAGTTTAAAAATTTTAAGTTTTTGTTTTAAAGTTTCTTAAGAGTTCCTGTCATTATTTCTCACTTGGTAACATCATATTGAGAGATGCGCTGATTGATCATCTACTATTGCCATTTTCAAATCCTGTTCGCCTGAGGATTTTTTCAGATCCTCAAGCGAATTTTTTGCCAGGATATTTCGCTGACCGGAGGGTGTTCAACCGACGTATTCGTTTCTAGTTGTTCGACTTCGGATCGTTCTCTTTCGTCACTCTTCACTTCATATCGTCTTCACCGCTTCAATCGCTTCATATCGTCTTCACCGCTTCAATAAAGCACAGTCCCTTTTTCCAAATTTTGATCTAAGAATAAACAAACTAACTGATTTTCTCTTAAACTGCCACGCGTCGAACATTAAAGTTATTTTTAACATGATTCAGAATCCCGTGATCTTGATCCCCTTTCGAAAAATCATACGACTTTTGACTAATATACCACATGTCAGTCAGATGTCTGTTCCTAACAAAATAAAAGAATTTTAGACACCTAGCGTCAGGGTCACGAACCCTTGGTATAAAAGGTTAAGCAGCGATTTCTACGGGTTTTTCTGTCTGCTTCCTTCGCCCTCTCCTGGTATCGTCCTTGTTTTGCTGTTATCTTTGCGCATCTCTGCTGTCCGTCCGTACAATGTAATGTCCAGTGTTAGTCAAACACCATAGGTCCGGGGGTAGTTTGTGTTTAATCGTCAAAGTATCTGATGTACAATTGCTGAAATGTCCTGTATATGTCTTCGTATTCCTGTGAATAAAGCCGTTCTTTGGATTTGAATGTGTATGTGTTCCTGCTACTTCCATCATGTGTTTATCAATCGCGAGTCCACAAGTGTCTCCACCGCCACGTCTACAAGTATCGAATTTATGACGAACTTCTACAAATGGATGACATACGAAGATTGGGCTTTTTGTTTTATTGTAACATTCAACAATTGTAAAAAATAAATAGAAAAATGTTTCCCCAGATAGGGATTCCAACGGGGAGTTACATGACCCTGTTTTACGAGAGCGAGGAGCGAACTGAGAAGCGTTAACTGAGAAGCTCCCTCTCTACGGGCGTCGCAGCACCCCCTCGATACAATTTTCTACACACCCCACCTTGAACAAAATGTTCACCTCTAATTACACAATATGTAGGGTATATAAACTACTTAATAAAATGTCACTAACACTCAAAATACAATACAATAATCAAATTTACATCAATACGAGAACAAATATTATTTTAAACTTACTGACAAAAAGAGACCTAAATTTATGTACACAGTTCTTCAAAACAAATTTAAAATTTTCATAATCTAAGAAAAGGTATTAAAGTATATACAAAATATTAATCATTTAATTCAAGAGGATATATAAGTTGTATGGGACGTTTATACTGGCCACTTGAAGTACGAACAAGACAAGATCTTACGTGTCCATCACGACCTACGAATACTTCATCGATGATACCTAAAGGCCAAAGTAATTTAGATTTCGCTGACCCTTCCAACAAGACCACATCACCAGGGCCCGATTTAGAAAATTCTGGACTATAGGCACAAATTGAGAAGGGGGCCCCCTAACACTGATGTGGGCATAAAATTTCCAAAATTGACACAAAAAAAAATAATGTGAAAGTACCATTTTACCAAGAATTGGCTATTTGAAGCGTAGAAGCCTAGAACATTATCATATAACAAAAAGCAATAGAACATATTAACTTCACCATTATAACACCAATACAATGCAACCAGAAAAACTTATTAATCCCTTATATACACTATAACATATATATGATGAACTATACATATAACTGTAGATATGATGAACCAATCAATCAAATTTGAAAGGAAATTAAAAAAAAAATCATTTTAAGAAAAGGTAAAATAAAAAAATTTTGAATTAGGAATTTTTTCTTTTAAAATAAAAATTTTGGGGGGCCCCTAGGCCCGGGCCTACTGGGCCTAATGGAAAATCAGGGCCTGCACATCACCTTCCTTTAAATTATCTTTAGGAGAAGGAACTATAAAATTATGGGCATTTATTAATTGAAGCAGATAATTTTCCTTCCACTTACGCCAAATTTGCTTCAAAAGTCTAGATTGGTACAATTTTCTGCGATTTAAATTTTCCTTTGTGGATAACTCATTGTTGAAAAGATCAGCAAAATGCACAGGATAACTATAATTTTGACCAGAAAACAAAAATTGAGCCGGAGTAAGAGGCTGTGGCTCATTTAAATCATTACTTACGTACGTAAGTGGCCGATTATTTAAAACACATTCGATTTCTGTGTGGATAGTCATCATTTCTTCAAAAGATAATAAAGCCTTGCCTAGGATCTTTTTCAAAGGATCCTTAACACTTTTCATGAGCCTCTCATAAAATCCACCCCACCATGGGGCACTAGGCACAATAAATTTCCATGTTACGCCGTTAATAGCAACAAAATCCTTCAAATTTTTGTCTAGAATTATTTTTGAAAATTGTCCTAAAATGTCATTTTTGTTTTTGAATGTTTTAGCATTATCCGAAATGATGACTTCACAATTTCCCCTTCGAGCCAGAAATCGCCTTAAAGACAAAATAAAACTTCTAGTTGACATGTCGGAAATGAGTTCAATATGAACTGCTCGTGTCATTCCACAGGTAAACAAAGCAATGTAGGCCTTACGAATGTCCTTATCTGATTTCAAATAAACAGGTCCTGTGAAATCGACCCCTGTAACTGAAAATGGCGGCCTTTCCAAAATCCTGTCCTTTTGCAGCTGAGCAGTTACCTGTCTCGCAGGTTTCAAAGTATACTTCTGACAGATCAAACATTTATTCAAATTTTTCCTTACCTCTTGCCTACCCTTCACAATCCAAAATTTTGTACGAATTTTTGCCAAAGTAGCTGACACCCCACCATGTAAAATTTTGCTATGTTCTCTAATTATCAATAATTCTACAAATTTTGATTTAGGCAAAATAATAGGATGAATTTCATTCTCAGATAATTCACCCTGCTCAATCCTCCCCTTTAAACGAAGTATTCCGTTATTGTCTAAGAATGGGACTAAGCGAAAGATTTTCGATTCGGTGGGAACTGGCTTGCCAGTTTTCAAACAATGCAATTCCGAAGGATAGGCTAGAGACTGTTCGAACTTTATCCAAGTATTTTCTGCAATTTCTAATTCAGTTGCAGTAAGTGGACCATTTTCATATTCTAAATGCTTCAATTTCGCGATAAAACGATTAACTAATGCAGTAATTCTTAAAACTTTCATTAAATTAGAAAATTGTTCAAATTCAAAATAAACCCTCCGTTCTCTGAAATACAATTATTTTGCACAATTACTTCACAGTTTTTTCTCAATTCAAGATCACAATTAGGTTCAAAATAATCAGAATCAAATTTTTCACAAGGGGGCCAAAATTCCGGTGGTTGTCCCAACCACGGCGGTCCATACCACCACAATGAACTTTCAGCCAAGTCTGTGGCGGACATACCCCTAGATAGCACATCAGCTGGGTTCTGTTTACCAGGGCAAAAATGCCATCTGCCAGGTTCAGTTAAAAACTGAATTTCTTCAACCCTATTTTTTACAAAGGGTTTGTATTTGCTACATTTACCCTTAATCCAAAAAAGTGTTATCTGAGAGTCACTCCAATAAAAACATTTAGCATCAAATTTCAAGCATTCTTTCACTTCTTTAACTAACCTAGCAGATAACAATGCTCCCATTAATTCCAGCCTCAGCAAGGTTATAGTTTTTAATGGTGCTACCCTGCTCTTTGAGCATATGAAACTTGTGATTACCTTACCGTCAGCAGAAACACTTCTCAAGTACAGCACAGTTCCATAAGCTGCTAACGATGCATCTGAAAAACAATGAAGTTCAAATGATACAAATTCACAATTAAGCTCGGAAAGGTAGTATCTTGGAATCTTGACATTGGTCAATTGTTCTACATCCTTGCACCACAAGTGTCACTTATGAGTCAGTTTGTCTGGCAATTCTTGGTCCCAGTCCAAACCCAATGTCCACAGTTCTTGAAGTAGACACTTCACCCTTACAATGAACGGTCCGAGGAAACCAATCGGGTCGAAGAGTCTACCGACAATTTGTAGAATAAAGCGTTTGGTGTCTATTCTGCGAGATACGAATTTCACAAGTTCTGTGGTGGAAAAGTATATCGTATCACTATCTGGATCCCAGGCCAAACCTAAGACCTTCGACGATAAGCCAGAACGAACAAGAGTGTCCGTCTGTTCGATTTCAATGTTGTTGGCTCTCCACAATTCACGAAGTTCGGATGAATTAGTTGTCCACTTTCTGACTACCATTCCAGCATCGCTGAACATTTTTATACTTTCTAATGAGGTTTTCAGAGAATCTGAAACCTCTTCTTTTCCTCCTATTAGATCGTCGACGTAGACACAATTCGAAAGTAGATTCGATGTAGCTGGCAGTTGTTCTTGGTATTTCTGAAAATGGTACTTCAGAGTGGCTGCAAGAAGGTATGGACTCGATGTTAGCCCAAAGAGAACCCGCGTGAAGTTGAGCACAAATGGTTGTTCATTAGGGTCATCAACCCAGAAGAAACGAGTGAATTGGCGATCTGATTCATCCAATTCTATTTGCAGAAAAGCCGACTTTACATCAGCTGTGAACGCAACAGCATTCTGGCGAAATTTCAAAAGCAATTGGAATATGTTGGGATGCAAGTTCGGACCTGCGTGCAAACAGTCATTGAGAGATATTTTCTCTTTGTCATGTGCAGATCCATCGAATACTATGCGTACTCGACTAGTTGTTTTGTCTTTCCGTATGACAGCGTGATGGGGCAAATAAAATGATCTTTCTTCCGGATTTTTTAGAGCAGTTTTTTTCAACGATACCTTCTTTCAAATATTCATCAACAACACCTTTGTACTCATCGAAAAACCTGCTATCCATCTTAAACTTGCGAGTCAATCCTTCAAACCGTTTACGAGCAACTCCTATATTATCCTCTAAACCATCCTTCACACCCGACCTCCACGGCAATTTTACTCGATAGCGCCCATCAACAAAACGAATCGACTCATTGAACTCTCTAATCATCTCCTGATCCCTAATATCAACACCTGAGTCACAATCCTGTACACCTAAACTCTCCAACTCCCAAAACCTTCTCAATTCTGCCGAAATTGACTCTTCTTGATTGAGGACCAGATTGACAGATGTAAGTTCGTCAGCCTTACCAAATCTTCCATGAAGCGACCACCCTAAACAAGTTTCAACTGCCACTAACGAAGAATTCACCTTTCGACCCTCTAGTTAAATTCAGTAGTAGTCCGATCCTATCAATAGCCGAAATAGACTTGTCTGATGAACTCATCTGAACATGTCAACACAAATCCCTTAGAACTTCATTTTTCCGACACCTCTTTACTAGGAAGTTTCACGAACAGCGTTTGAATATTTCCTGACGACCTCTAGCGCCTTTCAACGATAAACTCCTCTCCGTTCACCCATTTTTGAAAAAACTATCTCTACTCTGCCGACAAATTTCGGTACTAGGAGCTTAGCACCAAAGAATAAATTTCAAATTTTCGGAACCCAAAACCTTTAAACATAGTCTCTCCGACACACTTTGCGAATAAAAGTACGTTGTGCGCCGTTATCAAACAAAACTAAGGCTAATTCGATTTTTTCCGACCCACTATTTCTGCTTTAAGCGCACTGCAACAAAACCCCACTCAAATCATTTACCACATGGTTTAATGACACGTCATTCTCAACCTCCACTCTCGGCTTCTTGTCATTCTTGAGTTTAAAGCAAATGGCTTTGGCGTGGCAACCCTTACAAAAGCTACATGTTGGCCCCTTGCATCTTTTTACGAAACAGTTAATCTTACAACACATCAGACAACGTTTTTCACGGACTAGCTGATCTCTCCTTTCCTGGAGAGTCAAAATATCACACTCTGAGCTCCCATGCTGTGAGTCATTGCAAAAAAGACACCTGCTAGAACTCGCGCTCTTCGAAACATTGGCGTGAAGTTCCAAAGCTGACTTATTTGTGCGATTCGGCTGAGATTTAGACCCCCCTCTGAGTAGCAATGGGGAGAATTGAGGGGTGGAGTGACCTTAGATTCGCTGAGCTTTCTCCCTCGCACTCACCGCTTTGTACAAGAAGCTCATTAACTCTTGCAGATCATGACATTTATCTGCACTGACTTTAGCAAATTCTAACGTTATATCATGTGGGAGATTTTTCAAGATTATGTTTGTCAAAAGAGTAGTGTATGTTTCGGAATCTATTCCCAGACTTTGCAAACACCGAATCTGTGTTTGACAATCGAAATACAAGTTACGCAAAGCCTGAACGTTAGAAGAATTTTTGACTGGTTTAATATTAAGCAAATTTGAGATGTGCGAGTTTATTAAAATATCCCTTTTGGCCAAAAGTTTTCAGAAATCAACTTGATTGCTTGCGCGTAAATTTCTTTATTAATTGAAAACCCCTTTATGCTGCAGAGAGCCTTCCCGCCTAACATGGACTTAAATAGCAAAACTTATCAACTTCACTTAAATTTGGATTATTGTGGATTGAATTTTCAAATTGATTCCAGATTCAAGAAATTCGGACGGCTCTCCATAGAATTTTGCAATAGACAATTTGGGAAGTTTAGCAGTAATTTCTACACGAGTTTTCGATGGTAACGAATTTTCGGTGGTTCTATGTTCAGTGGTAGAAGTTTACCGATTTAATTTTATTTTGCAATTTAATTTTTGCAGAAATTACCTTTTCACAATATTCATCTACAGTTAAAACTTCAGCCCTTATTTCATCCTCATCATTAATTAGTTTATCTATGTCATCATTTAACATACTCAAAATTTCACTTATACTAATTAACTGTTCAAACAAAGACTCACAGACATCAGGATTCAGATCCGGTTCTAACAAATAATTATCAATTTTGTCAATTATCTTTGTTAATTGTTCTCTATGAACCTCCGTTTGGTTTTGAGCTTTATCAATTTCGACATTTTGACAATCGCTAACACAAACAACAATATTACAAATCAAAACCTCAACTACAACAATTTCTAACACAATTACTACAACAATTTCTAACAATTAAACGAAACCAAACTAACGAAAACAGAATGGCAAAGTCAACAAAATAACTAACGACAATCAAAACAAATGTCACAATAAACCAATTCAACAAAAACTTTCAACAAAAATTTCAACAATAATTTCTCACCCAAAACGACGACTTGAACACACTTCGAAAACGAACCGATGAGCACAAAAAAAGTCCGATTACGACACACTACAAAATTGCCGCCGCATGCACCACTATCGAATTTATGACGAACTACTACAAATGGATGACATACGAAGATTGGGCTTTTTGTTTTATTGTAACATTCAACAATTGTAAAAAATAAATAGAAAAATGTTTCCCCAGATAGGGATTCCAACGGGGGTTACATGACCCTGTTTTACGAGAGCGAGGAGCGAACTGAGAAGCGAAAACTTCTCCCTCTCTACGGGCGTCGCAGCTCCCCCTCGATACAATTTTCTACAACAAGAGTGTTTGAATCGCACCCGTGATGTGCCGTTATTACAAGAATCATCTCCTTCACTGCACGATGTGAATGTTATCGCATACACACACACAAACAGACATACACTCATGGACAAAACAATTAGCGCACCAAGAAATAATTGCGGGATCGTAACGAAACTTGCAATGAAGGTACGTGTCGGGGAGATATGCAAATGATTAGAAATGCAGCGTGATTGCGCATTACGTATAGCCGGTAGAGGGCGTTGAACATCGTACTCTGTGGAGTATAAAACAGGTAACCAAAGCTTGTTTGAGTGTGCTGAATCATTTACAAATGAAGAGCTGAGATAGACATGCCATTACGCCGTGTTCGAAGACAATATAAGCAGTTGTCGCAGTTTGAGAGGGGGAGAATCGTCGGGATGATGGAAGCTGGGTGGTCAGCTAGGCGAGTAGCTCGTCAATTAGGCAGCTCTGATTGTGTTGTGAGGAGGTGTTGGGACCAGTGGACCCGAGAGATGTCGTGTACACGAAGACCAGGCTCAGGACGCCCTCGACAGACCAGTCGTCGAGAAGACCGCCACATCGTAAGAAATGCACGCGTACAGCCAACTGCTTCATCGGCCGCCATCCAGGCACAGGTAACACCTTCACTAGGGGCCTCTGTGTCTTCTCGAACCATACGAAGGCGCCTGGCTGAAGGACAGTTGGTATCGCGGCGACCATTACGTGTGCTGCCCTTGACGCCCACCCATCGACGCGTCCGTTTGGAGTTTTGCCGCGCACGAGGAAACTGGACTGCAGCGGAATGGAACCAGGTCGTCTTTAGCGACGAATCCAGATTCAATCTCGGCAGTGATGACAATCGTGTTCGTGTGTGGAGAGCCCGTGGTGAACGCTTCAATCCTTCCTTTGCTGTACAGCGACACATCGCTCCCACAGCTGGTGTGATGGTATGGGGTACCATTGCCTACAATACACGGTCACCCCTAGTATTGTTCCGTGGCACCATGACAGCCCAGCGGTATATTCATGAAATCCTGCAACCACATGTGTTGCCACTCATGCAACGGCTCCCAGGAGCCATTTTTCAACAAGACAATGCTCGGCCTCATACGGCAAGGGTGTCACAAGACTGTCTCCGCACTGTTACTACCCTTCCTTGGCCTGCCCGATCTCCAGTTTTGTCTCCAATCGAGCATATCTGGGATCATTTGGGACGACGAGTTGGGCATCCCACGAGTTTGAACGAACTAGAGGCAAGGTTACAGCAAATATGGAACGAAATGTCTTAAGACATCATACAGAACTTGTATGACTCAAAGCCCGATCGTATCGCATCGTGCATTCGCACTAGAGGGGGTCCAACGGAGTATTAACTCCTCCGTTCTTTTGCCTTTTTCTCTGAAATAAATTATCCTTTTTCTTTGATTTTCTTATCATTTACTTATATCAAAGTAGTCATTACGTATGTAAAATTTCGTTTCATTTTGACGACTCCTTCTTGGTGCGCTAATTTTTTTGTCCATGAGTATATATATATATATAGATATATAGTTACGAATTCCTAGTTTGGGTTCGGCGATTGAATGGACTTTAAATACGATAGAATAAATACAAAGATTTATTTACAGGAAGTCGAAATACTGCAGTTTATAGATCGTTAGAAACTGACTACAGTGCTTCTAACACGATCTCGGCCTAAATCTCAGCAATTCTAAGAAAATCTCACCGCTAGTAACGATGCTTTTGACAAGCTCGAGGCACAATTCAAAATTGAAATCTGAACTCTGAATCGAGGCTGTATTTATAGCTTCCTGAGAGTCTGGGGGTTTCTACAATGTTCCAGAAAATACCAGGTTTGGAAAAGTCGCTAAATTTGTCGCCCAAAAAAAATAGTCACCAAAACCGTCGCCAACAAGCCAATATCTCTTCAATTTGGCGAGATACCATAGAAACCCTATGTTAAATGCATGGTACTACAGAAATTTAGCTAATACGATTATTTACATGGAACAAATGATAATAATGCATTATTTTACAAGCAAAATAACAAGTTTAATGGTAATTTAAGCTAAATACATTCATTAATTTACAAAATTCGCAACATTGCCCCCTCTTCAAAGACTGCACGTCTCGGGCAGTACACTTGAGGAAAATGCAAACTTACCTCATCACACTATTTACAAAACATTAACAAAAGAAATAAATCAAAATAACGTAAATTAAGCATTACAAAATAAAAATTAGATAAAAGAAGTATAGTAGAATTAAGAACACAACTATTTGCAAAACTATTTACAGAAATGGATGAAACCATGGTTTCAGCTTATCCCTACCTTAAGTTGTGCTACCATAATAAGGGGCTAGGCCAGTGGTACTCGACCTATGTCCCGCGGGACGCATGCGGCCCGTCAAGCAAATATGTGCGGCCCAGAACACATTAATTTTTATTTTTTCATTATTAGAAACGTAATTAAAAAAACTGTCATTCTAAGTTTATTTATATTTTTTAATATATTTTTTATATTTTTATAAGCATTATAATAACGTGAACAATCATCTCTCGTTGAGATCTAACAGAAACTGTCGCTTGTGGCACTTAACTATAAACTCCATAGTCTTGGCTCTTGGCCAACAAAAAGATTTTTGCATCTAAACTTGCACCTTCATCGAAAACACTACCGCCCTATGATGACATGTTTGACATGTCTAAAGTTAAGTAATAAGATATTTGAATATTTATCTGTGATAATAACGTTTATGCGTGATATTTTTATGCTTTTATTTTAAGTGCCTATTACGCGAAACGGATCAGCCTGCTTTGCCGTTTTGAACGTCTTGTTTCGTTATAATTTAATACCCATAATGGAAGGAGTTTCTTCAAACGGCAAACGAAAATTGTCTGATGAAAAGAGAGTTTTTCAAGACATTTGGGAAGATGAATATTTCGTTGTTAAAAATAAAAATCATTTGGTCACATGCTTGATCTGTCATGAGAATGTTAGATTAAAAAAAATATAACATTGTTCGTCATTATACTACGAAACACAAAGCATTTAATGACACTTTTCCTTGCGGCTCTTTGATAAGAAGTGAAAGTTAACTTTTGTCAAGAAATCATTGCAACAAGAACAAAATATTCTATCAGTGGCGATTTCACAAGATTCATCGGTGACAAGAGCGTCCTATGAAATTTGTTACATACTTGGAAAATATATGAAACCATTTACTGACGCAGAAGTTGTAAAGGAATGCTTTCTCAGTGCTTCCAAAGTATTATTTGATAAATTTAGCAATAAAAATCAAATAATAACTCAAATCAAAACCATGCAGCTTTCTGATTTTACCTGCGATAGACGCATTGAAGATATTGCAACACACGTTTTCAATCGCATCTTAGAAGACTTGAAAAACTGTAAATATTTTAGTTTGGCTTTCGATTCTAGCACCGATATTTTAGCGACATCGCAATGTTCCGTTTTCGTTAGATTCTGTACTGAACGAAATATTATTCACGAAGATTTTTTGAACTTTCTTCCTATGAAAAATCAAACCAGAGGCACGGACTATCTCGATAATATTAGTACATTCCTTGAGAACAATCAAATTGATATAAAAAAATTAGTTTGTATATGCACGGATGGATGTCCTTCAATGACCGGATCTGAAAAGGGATTTATTGCCCTATTGAAAAAGAAATACAATTTAACAAATCTCTTGTCTTTTCACTGTATCATACACCAAGAGAACTTAGCAGCAAGTATCTGTATTTGCGAAATAGATGCCTTAATGAAGACCGTATTAAATATAGTGAATTATATCCGAGCACGAGAATTGAACCACAAAAAATTTAAAATTCTTTTAGAAGAATTAAACAGTAATTATAGCGATGTCCTTTTACATACCTCAGTTAAATGGCTAAGCCGAGAAGAATTCTGGCGCGATTTTTTTTCTTTCAGACAAGAAATTATTTTGTTATTAGAGCAAAACAACAAAATATAAAGCGAACTTAATAATGATGGATGGTGGTGTCTTTTAGCTTTTCTGTGCGACATCATAGAAAAACTTAGTGAGCTTAATCGTGGGTTACAGGGTGAAAATAAAATCATTTCGCAATTGGCGAATAAAGTATTTGCTTTTGAAGAAAAATTAAACATCTATCACGAAGAAATAAAGAACCAACTATTGCTTAACTTTCCAACCGTAACAAAAGCTAAACAAGATGGAATGAATATTTCCCAAAAGAACTATGAGATATTTTTAAATTATTTAACTGCCTTAGCCAAGGAATTTAAGACAAGGTTTCAGGACATACATTGTATCAAGAATTGTTTGTTGCTTATAGAAAATCCCTGGCACCTAGAAACAGCAACTACAGAGGCTGTTCACACATTTTTTAGACGATGTATATTGTATTCACAAAACTAAATTACATAAAATTCTTGTGTTTTAAATGTTCTATTTGACATCCCTTATTCTGAACTATCTTTCGACACCGCAATTTCCAGGATAATAATGCCTTTTGAAGTGTCAGAAGAGGTATTCTATCCCATTCCTCCTGAACAGCTTTCCAGAGTCCTGTAAGGGTTTTGGGACGACGTTTGGATAATGCAGATTTTAAAAGTCCGAAAGCACAAAAATCCATAGGTGATACATCGGGAGATTTAGTAGGGATATCAGTGAAGGGTATGCCTTGATACCAGTTTTTTGTTCCATTTCTTTTAGGAAATTTACAGTGGATTTTGATGTGTGACTGCTAGCTTTGTCCTGATGGAGTCTCACAGATTGATGGCACTGTGGGTAAAGCGATGGTATTTCAGTCAGAAAATTGGCGATAAAATATGTTCCTGATAGTATTTGGAGTTAATCTTGACATTTTTTTCCACTCTCTTTATTTTTAACTTGCCATTATAAGAAAAACCAGCAACAATCATGAATCCCTTAGAAAAACTTTCTTTCGATTTTTTGAACCATGTACTTAAATTTTTTCTCCCCTTTTATGATAATAATTGGCTCTTTTTTTGTTGCAATCATTTAAATACACCCATGATTCATCTATTGTGACAATTGTTTTCCATTTTTCTTTGGATAAGTGTTTCTCATATAGAATTCTGCAGCGTGTCCTGCGTTCATCGATATGATTTGGAAGAAGACGATGCACATTGCGTTTTTTCGCTTTCTTAAGATTTAAATCAACGTTTATCATTTTGTTTACAGTGGACACTGAGCATTTTAATGATTTTGCAACTGTCCTTTGACTAGGGGGATTTTCTTTTAACATTAAACAACGTACCTTTGCAATAGTCGAAGATGTCCGTTTTTTCCTTGGATACTTGTTTGGAATTTTTGTCCCACTTGAGGCTCCAATTTGACGTTTTTTTCCCTTTCTTGTTGACGACATTACCTATCGAAGCTTTAGATATCACAAAACCATGACTCTCACATCGTTTTTTGGATAACGGAGTATGCATATTTCTCTTCGGAAAGAGCATAAATGTAGCCTTCGAACCACTGCTTTGTTAAAAACGCCATTTTGAATAAAAACAAAACTTTCAAGCCGCAGACGATAATTTTGACTTTTAAAAACATAGTACAATTGCAATTATTTCTTTTGCAGCAAACGATTTTTTATTACCGCTTACCAAAATCGTCTAAAAAATGTGCGAACAGCCTCTGTATAACACAATTAGCTGAATTCGGATATGATTATGTAAAGTTATTTGATGAATTTATCGAGTTTAAGAATGATACTAATCTGAAAGCTATTTTTAAAGAAAAGAGAGAAGAAAACGAGTACACAGATTTTTGGAAATTAGTCCCTGAAAAATATAAAACTGTACAAAATTGTGCCTTTCTGTTGCTCACCTTATTCGCATCAACGTATCTTTGTGAATCATCCTATTCTAAAATGAAATATGCGAAAAACGTATACAGGAATCGACTTACTGATTCTCACCTTGATGACATATTGAGGCTAGCATTTAGCAATTATAAACCCGATTTGTCTGATATAGTAAAAAAAATGTCTTCAGTATCAAAAGTCACACTGATTTTTAAATAAACAATTGGAAGAAAGTTTAACTGTGAGTTTTATTTATTTATTTATTTATTTTGGAATATGTATTTTGAAGTAAACAAATATGATGAAAAAAATCATATTGGGAAATACGCTGTTAATGTTTGAGCTAGTATTGACTGGTATGATGATAAATAATTACTGTTATTCTGCTTTAATTTTAGAAAAAATTTGTTGATTTATCAGGTGGTGTGCATCCTTATCTTTAATGAAACGGAGTTCAACCAATAATGTTTTTCCCTATAAGGATTTTTTTTGTCATATCACTATAACGTTGCGGCCCTTTCAATTTGGAAATTGTGTGAATGATGCCCGAGGCAAAAAAAGGGTGAGTATGGCTGGGCTAGGCGATCGTAATGCCCGACTCTAGACCTAGAATTTGTTGACTTCTGGATTCGAATGACGACGTAGTTCAGTCTTTTTAGTACTGTATAATGTCCTTCCCAAGATGATTGTACTACAGGGCAAACTTCGGGCAAAATCCTTTCCGTCAATGCGGGTTCCAGAACCAAACCTTGTCACCTTCGTGAAATTCATGTCCTGTAGTTCTCGTGCTATATCTGATCTTCAACTTTTCCGTTGCAATGTGGATCCGACCTCGGGCAAACTCATGAACGTCTTCCAACCGGGCCTGGAGATCCTCAACATAGTCCACAGGCGAAGAAGGCGCATTCAGAGGACCCCGAACAAAGGATCACAGGGCAAACGGAGTTCACAACCGAAGAGCATCTGGGAGGGCGTGAAGCCGGTGGTTTCAAGGACGGCACTTCTGTAAGCAAGCGGGATCAAACGTCGTTTCTGATCTAAGTCTTGTTGATTCTTCGAAACGAGGGGAGAGAGGCTATTAAGGATCGTTCGATTAAACAATCTCTCCACCATGCCGTCCGACTGTGGATGTAGAGGGGTTGTTTAGGTCTTGTCTATTTCCAGGAGTTCACAAATTCTTTTCAGACAGTAGAAGTGAAATTTCCCCCTGGATCGGAATGAAGTTGAAGTGGTGTCTCATATCTAGAAATCCAATTCTACAACAACACTTCTGCGACAGTCATCGCTTCCTGGTCGGGAATCGGGTAAGCTTCTGGCCACTCCATAAAATTATCCATGACAGACGAAATGCATTTCATGCCATCCTTTGTCTGTGGAAGAGGACCCAAGATGTCGAATGCTATTCTTTCGAATGGTGCTCCTACATTATATCGCTGCAGCTTTCCACGGCTACTTTTATTCGGTCCTTTACGAGCACCACAGGCATCGTAAGATTGTCACCATTTTTCGACGTCGGTTCTCACTTTGTTCCAATAAAACTGATCACGGACTCTTTGGATGGTCTTCATTACTCGCATTCATTATTACGCCCGTTGAACTATTGTGCAACTCCTTCAATACATCATGTATTCTTGATCTTGGGAGTACTAATTGCCACCTTGATCTTTTGCCATCTTCGGACTCCCACTTTCTATGCAATACGCCGTTCCGAAATTGAAGAGAATCCCAGAGAGCGCAATAACGTTTAGTACCAAGACTGAAATTAGAGATGCTTTACGAAATGGGCCTTGTACTGGACGACTCCATTATTTCGATAATCGGTTTTATGTCAAGGTGCTTCATGTGTGCTTCACAAACCTGCACATCACTCCACGGATCTAGTTGTGATGTAACCGAATCCGTGATCTGGCGCACGATTGGTCTTATCAGCTCGTATTTATTCTCATCTGTGGAGCAATGACGACAACCTTCCAAACAGGGTTTTCTTAATAAGGCGTCTGCATTTCCGTGTAAGGATACTTTGCGATATCGGATGTCAAAGTCATACTCCTGGAGTTTTTGTATCCATCTGGCGATTTGTCCCTCTGGGTTCTTGAAATTCAAAAGCCAGGTGAGAGATGCATGACCTGTTCGGAGCAGAAATTTTCGCCAGTAAAGGTAACTGAAATTTCTCAACAGCAATAAAGCTGTTGAGAAACAGCAATGAAAGCAATTCTTTTCTAGTGACACAATAGTTTCGCTTGGGCTTCGACAGGCACTTGCTCCAATATGTGATACATTCTTGGTCTTCGATTTCCTGAGATAACACTGTTCCTATGCTCTTATGGCTAGCGTCTGTATCTAAGATGAATTCTTCGTCAGGATCCGGATAAGATAGAATAGGCGCTGATGTTAAGGCCTCTTCCAATTTGTTAAATGCTACCTCACATTCCTCAGACCACACAAACACCTGTTTGTTTTCAGTCAGCCTATGAAGTGGTCTCGCTATTAAAGAAAACCCTTTAACAATCTTCTATAATAGGTGCAAAGTCCCAGGAAGCTTCTAAGCCCGTGGACGTTCCGAGGTTGGCTCCAATCTTTAACCGCTGCTGCTTTTGAGGGTCGCTTCTAACGCCATCAGCCGAAATTATGTGACCGAGGTAGCTTACTTCACGGCTGAACAAATGGCATTTGGCCGGATTTAGCTTTAAATTGGTCTGTTTCAATTGTTCTAGCACCTTCCTTAGGTTGTTAAGATGTTCTTCAAAATTTCACCCCACGATAATTATGTCATCTATATAAACAAGACAGGCTGCAGGAGAGAGTCCTTTCAACACTGTCTCTATCAGGCGCTCGAAAGTGGCAGGTGAGTTGCAAAGGCCAAATGCATAACTTTTAACTGCCAAAGTCCTTGTCCTTCAGCTGTGAACGTTATGATTTCAGTCTTCGGGATCCATTTCAACTTGCCAATAGCCACTTTTTAAATCCAGTTTAGAGAACTACACTTTCCCGGAAAATGTGTCTAGTGTCATTGATTCGGGGAAGAGGATAACTGTCCTTTTTGGTGATGTCATTCAATCGTCGGTAGTCCACACAGAATCCCATTGAACCATCCTTCTTCCGGACCAAAACGATGGGAGAGGCCCAATGACTCGTCGAAGGGTCAATGACATTCTTATCCTGGATATCTTTCAAGAGATCTTTTACTTCTTCCACTTTAGACAATGGTAGCCTTCGAGGGTGTTGTTTGATAGGAGGATGGTTTCTTGTGTCGATTTGATGTTGTGTTAATTTTGTTCTTCCGAAATCCTCAGATGTTTTGGAAAATAGCTCTTTTATTTCTTCAATAACTCTCCCTGCAGCGCTTTTCTGATCGTGGTGTAATTCTGTGATCTTTAGCAATTCCATCGTTAAACTTTCGGAAGACACGTTCGATGTCTGGTGGAAACTTCTCTCGACACAGCTGACTGGGGCACATGTGGCTAACACCTCACTTTTCTTAAACTCTAATTATAATTTAATTTAGTCTAACTTAAACCCTTTCTTCTTATTTTTTATTATTATTTATTCACATTATCAAATCTGCTATAATATTGCGAACGGTAACCATTAAACATCCTACTGTTGATACCGAGGACAAGGAGCTCATAATCTAAGGCACATCGCAAGCTATTCCTACGACGATGACTACGACGACGTCGGTTGAGGATGTGGTTCAATCTCTACAGAATTCTGGAGAGGACGTAACCCTATCGGAGGATATTTTAGAATTTTTGAATTATCTTACTCCAACTCCCGATATTATAAATCAATCAAAAATGGTTGATTAACTGTTTGATAATTTGAAAGATTACCTGTCATAACTTGTAAAATAAAGTTTTTTTTTTAAGTGAACCATGGATTGTGTAAAATTTTAAAAGGGTGCCGGTGCTTATATATTTTTGAAGCTGACAGTACCTGACAGTAGAATTACATATGCACTATTTGCTTTAAAAAATACTTGGGGCTAGACTTCTTTTTTAATGAATACGATGCACATTCACGAACACCACTAAAACCGAAAGGTATTTCCATTATTTTGATACCACCTGTACATCTCCAACGCACCCAGGAACTTTGGACCTTCGTTTTCTCTAGTAAGCTGCAGGGCCCGATTTAGAAAATTCTTGACTATAAGCACAACTCGGGATGGGGGCCCCTTAACACTGATGTGGGTGTAAAATTACCAAAATTGACACACAAAAAAAAGTAATCATGAATCATTGTGAAAGCACCATTTTACCAAGAATTGGCTATTTGAAGCGCAGAAGCCTAGAACATTATCAAATAACAAAAAGCAATACAACATATTAACTTCATCATTAAAACACCAATACAATGCAACCAGAAAAACTTATTAATTCCTTATATACACTGTAACATACATATGATGAACTATACATATAACTATACATATGATGAACCCAGTCAATAAAATTTGAAAGGATATATATAAAAAAATGAGGGGTGCTCCCAATATTCGGGGGCCCCTAGGCCCGGGCCTACTGGGTCTAATGGAAAATCAGGGCCTGGTAATCTGGAGGGGAAAGAACTCTCAAAGCAAAATTTCTTCAAATTTTGTGGATGAATCACAAAGTACAGTTACTAATTTCACAACGAAAACAACCGGTATTTGCGTTATACTTTCCTGAGGAGTCCATTACAATGGAAAAACCGGGGTCCAGTGCTGCTGGTTACGCTGTAGATGTCCATATTTTTAGGGTCGATCTCAATTTTGTGTTTGTGATACCTATAGTGACTGCGATTCATCACAATATTATGGCTGAATTACTAAGCCAGAGTAGGAAATCTGCCCAAAATAAATTTTTTTAGGGAAGAATTCTTTCGCCGTATGGCAGATGTTTTGATTGTTGATTGCTGTCCAACCGAAGTTCATCGTGATTGTTGACTAATAGTTCACTCATGGCTGAGTTTGTTTCTTGAGATAAAATAAATTTCATGCAAAAATATGTGTCATTATATGTTGTCTGGTGATATAATTCGCCTAAATGTAGGGGGCACGAGGTAATTTGCTTATTTTTTTCGGCACTTTAATCTGTAATATATAAATGTTTGTGACATCTGAATTCTTTTTTCGTTTCAAATTACATTAAGAATATAAAACATTTTAATAGAGTTCTGCATTTTCAAGTATGCGTCTGTTCCTTGAATATTAAAATAGGGGGATGTAGACTTTCTATATTTAGTAACCTTCCTAGTTAGATCATTTTGTGAATGTGAACTGAACTTTGTAAATTTTGCACATCTGTTGCAAAAGGTGACCGAGGGCCTCGAAATCAATCAACCAACCAACCAACCATAATATGTGCCTTTTATTGATTTTTTAGACGTTTTTTGTAAAATTTGCATATATATTCTTTAGGTTTTGGTAATTTGTGTTTAGTTGTCCAATGAACGATTTTTTTTTTTTGTTTATGTAAATGGAAATTAATGTGAGTGTAATTTTATGTCCAGCAATCGAATGAAAATATATATTCCCTTGTTGAACTTTAGTTATAGCTTTGAACTACTGAATGTGTCTAACATACTCACACATTTGAATCATAGTGTTATAGTGTATGCTTTTAAAAGGAATATTAATGACAATGTAAATATATTTAAACTAAACAGAGTTACATTTCAGAAAAGGATTCTTTATGTAATTCGGACCTAGCCAAATTTCAAGTCTGTGTTCGAGGCTCACTCTTGGCATGGATGTTTGTAGCTGTTCGGAATCAGCTTTAAGCAGTAGTTCCTGATCTAATTAGCCCTTGTGTTGTAAAAAATTAGCTGTAGTGCTCCAAACCAAACCAAACCTAGCCAAATTTTCATTTGATTTTCCTAAAGAGTGAGAAAATCTTGGTGCTACAGAGATGAGTTTAAATCTGCCTAATATCTCTGTTACATAGCATTACTAAATATGAAGTGAAGTTTAAGTAATATGTTAATATTTTGTTGCTGGTTTAAATAATGGGAAATGCTTCATGAAAATACCAAACAATATTTAATACTGGTAATCGAAGTGTTACTGTGATGTGTGGAAATGGAAATAAGGTATTTTATTATAGAAAATACAGAAAGTCTGGCAGATAAGTTTAAAACTTTAGTGTAAACATATATCTTTTTTAGTTGAGGTTAATTCAGCATAATATGGTAGTCATATCAATGACTTTTGTAGATATTTTGGTGGCATATGTGTCAAAATATTGTGTATAATTATTTGATGAACATGATTAAAGTTATACTCAGTTATTTTTTTTTCCTTATATGCATTTATGAACTAAGCTGAAGAAATGGAATCCTGTTAGTGGAGACAAAATAAATAAAAAATCGAAGCATCCAGATAACTATGAGGCACAGTAAGAGTAAGAAGTACCCAAGAGTTCCTTCCTGTACATTTAAAAAAGATGATTTGATAGTGAAGCTTTCTTTTATTAATGTCTTATAATATTATATATATGTCTGGTAACCTGTCAGACTTTACCAGGAGACCAATAGCCTGTCCTTTTACTTTCCTGTCAGGTTGTTCTGGATGATGGCTGAATGAGTACTGTGCTGGTATTTGGTACCAGTGTCTGTTGGTTTGAGTCCCTTGTATAGCAAAAGTTGACCACAGCACTCTCAACTAACCTAACCCAGTTTCTTTGCCTCTGGGTTTGAATACTTTCTCAAGAACAGCAATGAATTACTCAGTTATATCATGTAAAAGCCAAAGACCGGGGATACTCTAGATTTGTGTGCATGGCCGCCATCTTGGATTTTTCCACCAGGGTTTGGCACATTTCGCATGGCGATAATTATCGCGTTCTGGTAAAAATAACCCAACGTCAAATTCTCTAATTTTAAGATCAAACAGTTATTTCTGATGTGATCTTTTAATTACAGTATAATAATTTTAGGTCAGATCTCGGCTTTGACCTGGAAATCTGAGTCAAATTGACTATACTCAAAAGAGTAAATTATTTTTAAAACTAAGAGTCTTTGTTGAAAATTTTTTAATCCATTATCAGTCTTTCGTCAACTTATTAAATTTAAGTTGCTTTTAATTTTGTTTATCGATTGTCAATTAGTATACCATAATGATACACCATTTCATTTATTTGAAGTAAAAATTATCTGCCATCATTTTTTCGTAAAATGTAAAATACAGTATACATTTTAAATACAATATATTTAAAAATATTTTATAATTCCAAGTTGTAGTGGATTACAAATAAATTTAAATAACTGAAGTTCAACTTCTCTCTCCCCAGGAACCTAAGTTAAGAAGTTAGTTAAGGTTAAGTTATTGGTTTAGGAAAAGGTTTTTTTTTTCTTATTTCCAACACAGCAGGATAAATGGTCAAATAATCCTTGTCCTGATTTTATTGTATGCACCAAATATTTGGTTAAGGTCAAATCTGAAGTAAAATTTCATTACCACAATGCCCTAACCAAAAAAAAAAAAAAAAAAAGAGGATCTGGTTACTCACCATAAATTTATGGGTTCATAATTATTTTACATTTTTCAAAGCTGAATTTTAGATAATTTTTAAATTGCAAGTTATTTAGGTGATACGAAAATGCTGTATCTTTTTTCTAATTAACAATATATTGGCATAATATTTTGGTGATTCATTGCTATTAGTCAAAGAGTTAGGGCAAACTGAATACATGGCATTGAAATTTTATCTGTAAGTAAAATTCGTTTGACCAAATTTTTCATATGGATCAGAATTTGAAAAGGTAGTTTTTAATTAAAAACGCCAAAAAAAAAAAAAAATCTCAGTCCAACGATTAAATGATTTTTCAAAAATTCATAATTTAAACTGGTGGTTTTTATTAAAAAAAGTTAAAAGAAAAATCCAAAATTTCCAATATTTGAGAATGATTTTTTCAAAAAAATTTCCAAATTTCAGAATTTAAAAAAGTGGCTTTTATTAAAAACCCCAAAATAAATCTAAATCCAACGTTTAAATGATTTTTCAAAATTTTTTCTAAGTTTCATAATTTAAACAGGTGGTTTTTATTAAAAAAGCTAAAAAAATTCAAAGTCCAGCGTTTTGAAAACACCGCTTAAAACACATTGGCGAGAATTTTTCCACTCCTCAAAACACGGTAAAATCACCAAGTTGGCACAAAAAAATCCAAGATGGCGGCCGTGCACACAAATCTAGAGTGGTTCCCAAAGACCTTTAAACGGACTTATCCATGCATTCAAAAATCAGATTAAAAAAAGGGAAAACTTCAGAAGATTGAAAGCTCTTACCTTAGTATTTATTCCTGAATGTACAACAAGAAAGTCTATCAATGGTTCTATTTCTTGGGCTTGCTTTCATCTGTAACTGATTCTTTTCCATTTCCAAAGCACTAGCAATACTTTAGATGAAGATAAAATTTGTAGTCTATATATGTGTTTCTTGTTAGTGTTTGGACACAGTTGGAAAGAAATCTGTAATTACAGCCAACTTATCCATTTCAGGATTTTCCACATAATTATCAGGTAATATTAAACATAGAGAATCCATCTTAAGATTAATCTATTTTCATATAAAATTCTTGGCTGTACTTCATACTCTTTAACTCTAATAATTTTTTTTTTAAAAATAGCTGAGCATATGAATTTTGAATATGGAGGAACATTATAACACATGCAAAAAACTACAAACAATGTATGTATGCAGTACAAGAATTTGAGTAGCAAACATTGAGATAGATTTTTAACAGAAGGGGGAAGAGGATTGTGTCTGACTATTATATCATCAACATTGCAAAATTCTAAAAACTTCCATATCTATGTAAGCTAGATTGTGTGACAGAGCTAAACCAAAGGATAAATTGAACAGAGTTATCAAAACATGTTCTTTAGTAAGTCTTGCTCTGGATGCTGATTAGTGATTTATTTCTGAGTTAGTGTAAAATAGATCAATCCTATTCAGAAGTTTGCTAAAATGTGTGAGGTGGAAACTTCAAATCATAAGTCAGAGGGATTTTAAGTGATTTATACCCTTTTCTAGTTACTGCAGGTATTGTTAAAATCAAATAATAAAAAAAAAATTGGTATTGAAAAAATTTATTCTCCAAATTATATAAGATTTGAGTATTATATTTATTATTTCTTTATGGAATTTTAATGCTGATGAGAGTTTGATAAAATATATGTATATATATATTATTTTGCATTTAGTTTATCTTTTTTGGTTAAATTTTATATATTAATATTGGACATGAAATTATTTAAAAATTTTTCCTTATTATTTTATATCTTTCAGTTCATGGACTTTTATTTCTTTTTATTCAGTTAAAATATTTAAAGAAAATCACAATATGCAGAAATATAAAGATACCTTGGTTTCATATCATGTTCTAGAAAAGTCCTTGAAATATCCTTAAAATTGTCTTACTATGAAATATTTTGTAAAACTAATTCATGCTTAAATGTAAAATCCATGTCCTTAATTCATTGTCGAAAATATTTGCTTAATATGAGAATTCTTGTAGAGTGTTATGAAGAACTCTAATTAAGTAACAATTTATTCATTTGTCTGTCAGAAAAAGAGAATTTGAACTGAATTTAGATTGATTTTATTAATTACTGTGATGCATCTGAGAAGATATTGAACAAATCAGGGTTAATATGAAGAATATGATCTGGTCATGATACGCTTGCCAAATGTGGTTGCTACAGCAAATTCTGTTCTACAGCAAAGTATTATGATCTTCATATTTACCAAAATCTGTAAATAACTGTGCAAAATAACAAATAATTTTTCTGTTATACATTTCCAGGCTATCAACATCACGTCAAACACTAACATGGGTATCAGACTCATTTTTTACAAGGTAATTATACAATTTTTATAGTGTTTTCAGTTTGAAATACAAAATTTTGTACATTTCAGATTTTTTCCTGTTTTAAAAATGTCTTGAATCTATTGTGGGAAATATTTGCTTTATATGATAATTCGTATAATGTATGAGGAGGAAAGAATCTTGTTTTGTTGATAGGGGATGGAATGAAATGAGTAATGTAGTAGAATTATGAAGAAAAGAAAAATTGTCTTGTTGATGAATCATATTCTGTAGCCATCACTAAAGGCCAGAATTTTACTTGGTATACATACATATACACACACCAATAAAAACATTTTATGGCATCTATAGCATTTTATTTTATTCTAGCTGCTGCACGACCAGCATGGTCACTTTTAATTTTATATTTTCTTTTGCAAAACAACTCAACTGAAAGTAACACATGTAAGGAATGTTACCATTGCCTGTCATCATAAATATATGTTGTTAAGGGGTAGTGGGAGCTCAGCCAAAAAAATTTATAATCATTGCTAAATTCACTATAAGGCTGATTCTAAAACATCGTGATTAAAAAATGTGAATTTCCATTACTTTGGAACAGAATTAAAGATAAGGTTGACGTCCCCCCCCCTCCTATGGTGTCAAATGGTAAAAAGATTTATTAATAGGTCATAAAAAATTGATCAATTAGACCAAAATGCTGCAAAATCGAAATAGGTCATGAAAAAGTTATGAAAGAAATACCTCCCTAATATCATGAAACTAAAAGTCATTTACAAAAAATTTTGTGTCGCTTCTGGGATTAAAGTTTATGAGTTTTCATCTATGTGAAGTGTGTGATCATTAAAATTAAATTATTTCCTTATTTGGTCCATAAAAACATGAATGAGTAGATCTAAAAGAACTTAAGCTTCTCTTTGTTATTTTTGGAAATATGTCGTACTCTGTATCAGGTATGTGAAGCTTTGATAGGACTGTGGGCCACCAGTCCTATCAAAGCTTCACATGTGAATTTGAAATGTATCTGAGGGCTGGACCTTTTTAAGGCTCACGTAGAAGCATGCAAAAAGCAGTAAATCTTCATCAATTTTTTTTTTTTTTATAAAGAAGGCCATTACTTTAAAGCCTGAACTAAATTTAAGTTTTTAATCATTATTATGACACATAAATAACTATACAATGAACCTTAGATATTTAATAAGAAATGATGGTTTCTGCTCAGTAGTTTTGAAAGGACAAGTTGTATTAAGGCCTTTTGTACATTGATATTACTTATCTAATATTTAATTTATTGAAAATCCCTTTTTTTTGTAATCACTTAATGTAATATTGAATAGCTGCAAAATTTTTATCTAGTTTTTTGTAATTGACACATTTGATTGAATATTCTTATATTTATAGTATGCTGAGTGGACGAATATCAACTTTAAAAGATGAAACTGGAGCAGTAAGTATCATTTAAAGACATTTAAATTCTGTTCAGTAATATATAATAAAGAAGATACACGATCCATTTAATACTATGTACAGTTCATACATGTAAATCAACTTCCATGTTACATGAAAGCTCTGTAATTTTTTTTAATAATACTGAAGAAATTAATTAAATTTAAATGTCTATAAATGTGTGTGGTTGCATGCATAATAGTATGTTCAAAACATTAAACTCAAAATGAAAAGTATTTATTTTTCATAGGGATATTAATTTAATTTCAGAGTATGCCTTTCTTTGCTTTATCACACTTATTAATCACTAGTTCTATACTTTTTTGATGCTGAGTGAAGGGCTGTATGTAGATTTTGGAGATAGCAAGGTGCATCTTCATATCTCTCATTTTTTTTTTTTTAAATCTCCAGTGAATTGAAAATCATAAATGAATTATAGGGGCAAATAATGTCCTTATATGTGATATTGTGAAAGTAAAGACCAGTTTTTTTCCCTTAATTTTCTTTGTTATTTTAAGTATTTTTTCTATCTTTGAGTCAAACATTTTCTTTATATTATGCCTCTCCAAATTGCATTTCTCTGAAATAGTCTGATCATGAATTATATATCTGAGCTTGTAAACAGCCTTTTGTGAGTTTAAGAATATTATCTTTCATACATTGATGTTTGATTTATGAATTCAGAATATGTCTGTTCTGCACTACTCAGCTGCTAATTTAGCTATTATTTGAGCCACATTAATCAATTTCATCCTCGTTTTGAATCTTTTCTTTTTGCCATTTTGTTACTGAATGATTCTTAAAGTCTCTGTAAATTTAAGGTTCACAAAAAGAATATTTTGAACCAAAGGAGGACTATAGGTATAAGACTTCAATACAGTGACATTTTTTTTCATGAACAACTTTTGCAGTCACAGGAAACAAGAACAGAGCAACCAAACCTTTTAGAATTAGAAATAAAACTGAAGAAACATTGCCAAAACATAAATGCAAATTTTGACCCTCTTGCTAAATGGAAAAAAATAGTGATTTTCTTGATCTGTTCTGTTCTTCTCCCCCCCCCCCCTCCCCAAATAGAAAATTAGACCTTGAGATTTTGACTTTGATGTACTATTTTGTAAATTGAGAATTCTTTGATAAACTTAAGGTTAACATTTAAGCTAGTTTTAGGTAATTTGAGAATGACGGGATGTTAACATGCTACATACATATTTTTGTGTATGCCTGTGTGTGTGTAAGAAAGACAGATGATATTTATGGACCCTAGTGTGAGAAGTTCTAAATTTATATCTTATTGTGAAGAAAAACAAAAAGGTTTTGCATTAGTACAATAAACTATATGAAGCAATAAACTGATTTCTTATGAATTTTCATCACACCTCTTAATCTGCCTCTTCTACTTAAATACTCATGCACACATGTATGCATACTGTACACACATATTTTTCTGTACATTTTATTGTTTCTTAACTTAAAGAGAAATTTCTGGAAATTTTCTTTAAACAAAGTCTTGATTACTGCATAATTTTCTGGCATACATTCATCTGTTATTGAGATTGGGCAAAAATGCGAGTGATGCTCAGATCATATGTGCAATTACTTTAATAAATCTTTTTGATTATGTACACATGTAGCATTGTTTTCAAGTATGTTATAGAGACCTTGACTTAGAGATGTTTTAGTCATTCCTACTCTAGATAGTGGGGTCAAATAGCTACATTTAAAAATGTTTTATGTTTTAAAGTGTATTTTTGGTAGAGATTCTTTTAATACACTATTTTTAGTGTTTTAGAAATAAACTTTCATTTTTTTTCAAATGTTTGACATGTTTGATGTGTACTAAATATGCATTTCTTCTGTTCTAGATTTTTATAGACAGAGACCCTGAGCTTTTCAAAATAATTTTGAATTTTCTCAGAACAAAAGAAATAAACCTTAGGTAAAAAAACTTAGTTCAATAAGAAGTTATCAAACATTTTGATCTAATGTTAAAAGTTTGTGCCTATATATTATCACTTAATTTATGTATTTTCTATTTTGTATCTAAATTTTTAGTACACTTAAAAAGGTTCCATGATCAATTGCTTCACTTTCTGTAATCTCACTTATGCATTTTACTGGATGAGTTTCTTAATTGAAAAGTGCATGATATTCTAGACTATATCATTAAGGCATATATTGATACTAGCTAAAAACCCGTACTTTGCTACGGAGTACATTCAAATTAAATTCAACAGTCAATGTATGCAATTAATGCCAAAAAAATTTTTTTTTATAAAGAAATCATAATGGATATTTTTATAGGCAAAATAATGTAGAAGAAAATATTCAAATTAAATCTAATAGAACATACTAAAGAATATAGTACAGTTTGAGGAACATTTCTTTTACTGTATTTTAATATTTTTTTGGATAATGTCGAATTATCTGCCGCATTAGAAAGAAAAAAAAGTATTTTTTTGTCAATTTATTTTGTTGTTATGCACGTGACAATAAATTAATTTAAAGTATAACAAAAAGAAAAGAAACCACATGATCAGCATTTAATAAATTAAATTCTAAAAATTAATCATTAAAAATTCACCCAAAAATAAAATGGAGGTAAAGATTCGAAAAAAATTTCATTTTAAAGGAATTTTTATGATCTTTCTCGTGATATAAATTTTATAACCCTGCGATTATTATTTTAAATGCAAACTTTAAAGAATGTTTCAAAAACAGCTTAAAAATTTAATTTTTCAAATCTAAGAAGAATTTTTCAAATCCCTCTTAGTGCACCCCTTCACTATAAGAAGAATCACCATGCAAAATTTCAGTCCTTTAGGTCCTGTGGTTTGGTCTGTGCGTTATATGTCAGTCAGTTACGGAACTGTTATATATATTTATAGATTATTTCAGGGAGAGTGTATGCATCTGTTATTAATATACTTTAAACCAGTGGTGGGCAATTGTTTTGGCTCAGGGGCTTCTTTGTGGAAGTGGAGGTTAGCGGAGGGGCACACCTTTTAAAATTATTTCATTTATTAGTTAACTTTGCATTTCAGAAAAGTTATAAATTCTATCACAAAAATCAATAAATATAAATTAAATAAAATGTTGGCAGTTTTTCTGGCTGTCTCTGCAGGCCACAAAAAAATCTATAGCTGGCCGCATGCGGCCTGTGGGCTGCAACTTACCTACCCTTGCTTTAAACTAAAGGTAAAGTTAAAGTTTTAAAATATGAAGTTATGTATAAAACTGCCACAGTGGTGATCAGAATATGAGATTTCCTTATATTGCTTATTTTCTTGTGGTTAAGACTTTAACTTAAGTCTAGAGATCAAGGGTTTTACTCTCATGCCTGGCTGGTAGCCTCTTGATCTTGGGAAGAACAGTAGTGGACCACCAGAAAATTAATGACAGAAAAACCATGTTGGGAAAAAGCATCTTAAAAATGTAGTAATTAAATAAATGTGTACCTTACAGCCTGTGCTATCCATATTGCTTAGGGGTTAGTGTCTTGGGCTCCCCCAAAGAGGACTTGGATTCAAATCCTGGATAAGGCATGGATGTTCATGTGCTGTCCTCTTATAGGGAGCAGTGTTGTTTCACTGGTATGTTGCTCATAATTAAGCAGCCAACAAATTCATGGTGTGAATGGGTTAATGTCCCCAAGACAGATTACCTTACCTGTTGTGTTGAAAAAAAAAAGCAAAAAACTTACATTCTGTGTTGTCAAGGTAAATAACTGTTATGTGTATTGACTGCAAAAATAAAGTGGGAGGAAAATCAAAGTAATGGTACTAATTTAATGTAAGGGATGGTCTCTTCTACCATATTGCACACTTAACTGAAGTCAATCAAGGTAAAAACCATTCTCCTGGATTCTTTAGATCCAAACTGATTTGTTGAATCTTGGTACCTAGTCACTTGTTCACACTTGAAATCATCAAACTTTTCAGTATGTGCCTTTGAACATATATTGCTTTGGTATGAAGTTTCGAATACATCAGCATGCTTTTTTTTTTAGGGTGGCCTCTTCTCTGTTAAGGGCTTATTTCAATATATCTGCATAGTAATTCAAGTAGCTTTAAAAATCTAGGCAGTCATCTGATGAATGAGGGCCTAATGGCTAAGGTAATATCATTTGGTGCATTGTGGGTTTGAGTCCTGCTGTTGGCATGGGTATTTATAGCTGTTTGGAATCAACTTTTAACTGTAGGCCCAGGTATATTTATCTATTGGGTAGCAAAAGATGATTATAGTTCTCTTGCTCTTCATTACTGGCATAAAAATAAGCTATGCAGTGCTACACTGTAAGGACACTATCTGAGATCCTGTGTAAATCTGTAAACATAAATAACAGTTTTCATCCATGAAGGATACATTGAAGTTTTTGTTTAAAATCTTCATTGGTAGATGGTGATTCTTAAACTTAAAGAAAGCATTGTTCACATGTGTGGTTAAAACTTTGTAAATTCCTTCAAAAGATGAGGGATGATTTTCAGATTACTTATCCACAATAAAAAATAAGAGTGACTACTAATTTTGAACTACACTAGTTATCAAAATTTAAGGAAAAATCACAAAAAGAGGGATAACATGTTCAAAACTAGGCCAATTTGTTTAGAATTTGAATATGTTAAGTAAAAGGTGCTGAACAATACTAGGTTATTCAAAATAGTGGTGCTGCAGTCGGAATACATCATTTGCGAGGAGCATAAAAGTGCATGTCTCAGAGCAAGGTGACAATTGTCGCTGCGAGGCTGAGATTAGACATCTGGCATAGCCAAATTGTAACAATGACCTCCAGGCATCATTTGACTGAAGAACTGCGGTGGTGAGCTATTGGGAGACTAGAGGCAGGACAAAGTCAGACAGAAGTGGCCAGATGGCTAAATGTGAGTCCATCTGTTGTTCATAGACTTTGGTAACAATTTTTAACCATGAATTCGGCATCCAGGAGGTTCAGCCAAGGACAGCCATATGCTACGACAAGTGCCGATGACCGATATATGTCATTATGTGCACAAAGGAATAGAACTGCAACTCTGTCGGCAAGCTCCCTCTGCAGATCCTCCCTCGCTGCAAGCTCTGGAAGGTTGGTATCAACGTCAACTGTGCATAGAAGGCTTCATGAAGGTGGTCTTTTTGCGAGGCGACCAGCCATTTGCATCCTGCTCATGTCACGCCATAGGCAGGAACGTTTACAGTAGGCACGTCAACATGTGCACTGGACACGTGATCAATGGAGGGCTGTTCTCTTTATGGATGAGTCCAGGTTTAGCCTCCAAAGCGATAGTAGGCATATTAGCGATAGTAGGTTTGATTTGGAGAGAACCTGGAACTCGTTTTCATCCATCACACATCCGTGAAAGAGATGCATACAGATCAGGCTGTGTTTGTGTTTGGGGTGGTATCTCTTTGGGTGGACGTACAGACCTCCATGTCTTTCCCCATGGAAATGTGAATGCTCACACCTATAGAGATGACATTCTTGATGCTTATGTGTGCCCTTATGCTGAGGCAATAGGTGATACTTTCGTGCTACAGGACGATAACGTGAGACTGCATAAGGCTTGCATCGTGGATGCTTATCTTGAGCAGGAAACAATTCAGTGCATGGACTGGCCATCTCGATCACCGGATCTGAATCCTATTGAGCATGTTTGGGATGCTTTAGGACGACGTATAGCTGTTGGCACTAAAAGTTTGTAGATAGGGTGAATTAAAATTAACTTATTAGCAGTCAATAATTAATTAAATTTAAATATAATATCAGTTAAAGTTACTCATAATTAGTGGTTTGTACATTTAAGGAATTTGGATTGAGGTGCGTTGTGAAAACCTCAATTATTAGAAATATTAAATTTTTATTAAACCGCAATAACTCAACACATATAATTAACTTTACACCAGGTTCTTTTACTGTTTACTCCACAGTGGTGGATATGAGCAAAGATAAAAATTAAATTAAATCAAAATTATAGTAAAATTAAAGATAACTACTTCTTTCACAAAAATGATTTTAACCAGAGTCAAATAAAATCTGCCACTCATATCCTGGTTAATATTCCTTTATTATATGATTGTCCATTAAACGGACGTCCATACTCAAATTCGGTGGTTCAATACAAAGAAAAACGTTTTTACACTGAAGAATATTAAAGAAAAAAGCAATTTTGAATTCACATAGAACATTGGACGACTAACGCCCTCTACACATGCAAAATACAACTAATTTCCGTTACAACTTCCCTATTATTGAAGCACACCTAAAAAAAAAATTATTTCTTCTGAAGGAAAGACTTAAGAAACTCAAATCTGCTGAAATAAAAATATTCAATATTGCTGAAATAACAAATAATTTAAACTCAACACTGGTAAAAACGACAGACGAGTGATCAAGTTTAAAGTAACAATTTATTTAGCCATTAGTTGATTCACACATACAATACAGTCGTACCTCTATATATCGAACTTCCATATATCGAAAGTCTCTATATATCGAACAGTTGGTGAATCCCCGTTTTCATTAGGTAGAGAAACTATCTCTATATATCGAAAGAAATTTCTATATATCGAATTTTTTTTCCAAAAGATTCTTAACGTGGCACGTGATTTTCTTCTCCCGTAAAGAAGTCCAGGGCATAGAAACAAGGCAAAAAGTGTGTAAGGTCTGGGAAAACGATGTGTCAGAAGTCACTATAAAAAATTGCTTTCAAAAAGCTAGTTTTATTAATTAACCTCTAATCGAAGAAGAAAATGTAGTACCACAAATCGAACAATGTTGGGAACAGTTACAAAAGCGATGTCTTAGCAAAGATGAAACTTCCCTTAGAGATTTTTTTAGACGTTGATGAAGGCATCATTGTTTCTGATTACCCCACAGATGACGACATCGTAAACTCACTTCAGGAAGAACAAACTGACATCCAAGATGAGGAAGAGACTCTAACTGAAGCAGAAATTGTTAATCCTTCGAAAAAAGAAATGCGCGCAGCATTTGATGTAATCCGTCGTGGTCTTCAATTCAAGGAAAATGTCCCGGAGGCTGTATTTAGTGGACTTAATAAGTGCGAACACTTTTATGATGAATTTTCTTCTAAATTTATTGTGCAACAAGGCATTCGAAAGTTTTTTACAAAAATTTAAATCAATTGAGTCTGTATTTAAGGGTATGTAAATTTTGTTTGATAATTAAATCTAGTATAATTTATTGATATTTTTTTAATCGATAATAATTTTCATTTATGAATGTACGTAATTTGTAGTAATGTGATTCATGTTTAAATTTGTTGATATGAAAGTGATTTTGTATATTAGAAGAAAATGCACATTTTTCTTGCAATACAATTATCACCAATAATTTAAGCATAACCGTTTCTATATATCGAATTTTTTTCGGGAACCATCGACTTCGATATATGGAGGTCCAACTGTACTTACAAAAATTTTAACAATCATCCCTAAATATTCAAATTCTTTTCTAAATTAATCCGACAATCAAAAATTTTAATGAATACAACACTATTTTGGTAAACTCAATTCTAATATTGATTCGACACAATTAATTACACAAAAATCAATGACATAAAAAGTTAAGTGGCTGGTGAATAAAAAAACCCCTTTGCAACTCTAATTGTAATTGCTAGCATTAATAATAAATTAAAATAAAATGAAATGAGTCTAAGGGACCCTGCTGCAGCGTACAAACAAATAAAAAAACCCAGAAAGATAGAAAGAAATTAAGGAAAGGAAAGTGGGTTTCACCCATGTTGAATGCGGGGAACACCGGGGTCAGGCTGCATCTTTCCTCTCAGGGGCAGCTTGGCCGAAGCCTCACCTCTTCAGCATACTCGAACAGAATCCCCGCTTCAAAACTGCTGCTCTCCCAGGTCCACCACTGTACTCCTTGTGGTCGTGCGCAGTGCGCCGTAAGGTGGAAAGTAGTGTTACGGAATTCAGCCGCTAGAACCTGGCGGCTCTCCCAACCAAAAAAGAATTAGTTAGGATTTGGGGGCAGGAATGCCCCAAACTTTCCTGATAGCTAAGAGTGCAGAGTCGTACTGGCTAGCAGGGAAGGTTGGACTCTTAATCTTTAGATATAGTCAGAGCAACGCTAGCTAGCTTTGTTGTGTGATATGCAAGATGTTAAAAAGACGTACGAAGGTTTAGGTAAAATAAAAAATACATTTATTTAGTAAAAACGACATTAAAGTGTCTTGTTTACAGACGCACTACACAGCTCGTAGTGTTATTCAAAAACGTTGGCTTTCGGGTGTTCTCGCCGAGGTGTAGAAGAAAATAAAATAGTACTCACAGTTGGTCGAGGCAAGGTTTTACCATCGTGGTAAAAAAACACTTAAAGTAGATAGTGCCTTCCTGGCACAAAAACCATCCCGTGGCTACCTGCGGGCATGCAAGGTCGAGACGACTAGAGCATCAGTGCACTGCTGGCAAGTTGGTCGCCGCCTCCTAATACGGGTCCTCTGTTGAGCCTGGCTTTCAAAACGAGCTGCGCTGAGTCGTGCTAGATCATCTCCTTATCGGTTCCCAGCAATTATCACTCACCCGCACCGTCTAATACTACCGTCTACTACCACGTCGAATACAACCGTCTAAGTGAACGGGCTGGGTATTTATACCGGCGTCGACCGCCGCGCTCCCTCGTGGCAGGAGAATAGCAAAGTTAATTATGCTAATTTTTACGTGATGTGTGTTGACGTCACTCTTAACTGATGGTATGGCGTCATCGTTGGATGAATGACGTCGTTAAGCTGGCATGACGCAACTGGCGTCTGACGATGCTTACACATTGCTGTGGAGGTGGGAAATGATGTAAATACATCGCTCTTGCTACGTGGCTGGAAGGTTAGGGGAAGAAGAGGAAAGCTAATCGGGATTTTCCCTAACAAGTAGTTCGATCGGGCACCATCAATTTGGGACATAAACTTCCAGGAAAAAGGATGCAGGCCACAAATTTCACCTTTTGGATCTGTAGTACAATTTTATTTTTGATTTTGTTAGAAGAATACTTACTAACCTTTCTTTTTACATTTAAATAAAAAGAACTTAAACCGGTTGCAAACGGCGTTTTAAATGTCAGCCGTATTCTAAATCGTAAACATGTGCGTCCCATCGGCAGAGTTGAGATGTCTTGACTCGTGCTAAACGTAGCAATATTAGCCGATTGGTAGACGTTAGATGACGCAACTAAAGGGAATAGTGGCCAAGATTTAAGTTGAAAGATCTCTAAAATCCAAGTGGCAACCACTCCTGTAGGCTGTTATGCAAAACAGCAGTGCTATAAATACTCGCTCCGAGTAAGTACGAAGCGGAGAGAGGGAGTGAGCGATAGAGCGCGTTTTGAATATGCTCGCTGTCGGTAGTCGCTGTTCTTTTCTAAAAGCCTGAGCATGTTAAAGTTAAAAGCAGTAGGTGTGTAGCCGACTTAAAATGTCGCTTTCTACGAGAAGAATATTTTACCCTTTTTTAAACCTTTACTAATGTCTTCGAGGCAAAGCTGTGCACGTACTACGAAGGGATATATATTTTTTAGTAATGCAACTTTAAAGTATTTTTGTAATTGTTTTTAACGTCAGAGCTTGACGCCGAATAAATATGCAGCATTTTTAAAGAAGCCTTCGTTTTTATGTTAATCCCTAAGAACTTTTTAGCACAACATTTCAAAAGACAGGCATTTCACGTTTTTCCACTGTAGCCTTTTAAAAGGAGTTTTTAGGCACCATCAACTGATACCACGCTCTTCTGCTATTTCATCAAACAAAATTTTGTTTACTATCATAACCAATTCTAATCAAGAATTCAACAACAGATTTTCCACCTCATCTCTTTTTTCCATAAAAATTCATCCCCCGATGCCGCCATCTACATGAACATGTATTCTTGCGCGCTCTCTCTACCACTTTGAGCCAGGTCGATGTCTGTTACCCCCTTGCATTCCAAAGGCCTGCAAGATCGCTCCCCCATCTAGGTTACCAAGAATTTCAAAAGCAAAAATGGCATAATCCGAAGTTTCGTATTGCTGGGCAGAAACCAGTAACAGATAAGAGATAGGATAAATGCTTTCAAGAGAAAAACTTTTAAGTAAAATTCACCAGCCAACAAAGAATAGCTTCACCCCAGCCACTTTACAAACATATTTAAAACATTAAATCACTTTAAATTTAGTAGAGGCTTAAAACATTCTTTAATTAAATCTTTTATTCAGAGATACTACACTGAAGTGCCACTGAATTAGGGATACCTACCTAGTAACGAGTTGGGCCTCCTCTGGCCTTGATAACGGCTGCCACACGACGAGGCATAGATTCAACAAGTTTCTGGAAATGTTCCACGGGAATGGCTTGCCAAATATTGGCTAAAGCTGTCCATAATTCAGTAACGTTCTTTGGTGCTGTGTGATGGCCTTTCACGCCTTGTTCCAAAACATCCCAAAGATGCTCAATAGGATTTAAGTCTGGGCTTCTAGGTGGCCAATTCATGACAGAGAAGTCAGAGGAATGCTCATCCAACCAGCCAGTAGCCAACCGAGACTTGTGAGAGGTACAGTTGTCTTGCTGGAAAACTCCATTACCGTGCGGATAACAGAACAGCATAAACGGATGGAGGTGATCACCCAACAACTCTACGTACCGAATTGCATTGAGGGAGGTTAAAGGCACTTTTCCTATACCAAACTGACATATCCGATTTGTTCATTGTATAGATATGCTAGTTTCTATAACACCATAATTGTCTGGTGATTTCTTTTTATGCTATTTTATACCTACCTATGTGTTGTATAATGTGTATAAGTTTCATTAAATTCTATGTGTAAGTTTTTGAGTAATCGCTATTTTTGTGACTTTTCCTTAATTTTTGTTAACCAGTGTAATTAATGTAGTTCTTCATCAGGCTAAGGAGCAATATGTATGTTTGTCTCTATGGACAATTCGCAAATGGGAGGATTATCAGGCTCTGATATAAATAGGGGAAATAACAGAAATTTGTAGGAGAATGTCCTGAGAGACAATGGCAGAAGCAGAGAGATGAAAAGGGCAATGCTTGGGGAACAAGAGAGAGAAATTTGATGACAATAAGCCCATGCAAAGGGACACACCCACTAATGAAACAAGCAATGAGGCAGGATATTTTGCAGTCTTGTATTTAGATTTTGTTCTTAATATGAGCTTCTCAGCAAGACATAGTTGATGAACACACTCTCTAGAGATAGAGCAGTTCTTTGTGTTGAATTGGATAATTTTTGTAGACAATATTTTTTCCATCATTTATCTAGCCCACTATGGAAAGAACTGGTATTTCTTTTTAAATGTTCTTCAAGTCTTACATCTGAAATTGATGATGAAAAATGAAGTTTTTAGTAACTTAACTGTATAATTTGGTATCACTCTTCCATAAATGGTGTTTTTGTTTATTTGTCCTTAATAGTATGATTCTTAAAACTTTACTTTTTTCAGTAATGTTGATATCCGTACTTTGAGGCATGAAGCTGAATTTTATGGTATATCACCTCTTGGTAAGAAATCTTTTAACTATTCTACTACATACTGTGTTACTGTAGTGCTTCAGAATTTTATATTTATGAGACAGAATAGTAAAATTTTCCTGATCAATTTGCCTAATAATTGTATTATGTAAAAAGATGATATTAAACATGAACAATTTTAAAAAGATATACACGACACACATTCACACACACACATATATATATCAAATAATTTTTGATAAAGAAATGCTATAAATTGTCTTGTAATGAACATATGCTTTAACGTTATCATCTGTCTTTGAAATTGCACGAAATGAAGGATTGAGTATTGAAATGATTTGATTCATATATGAAGAAATGTAATTATTTTGCATTTTGATTTGACCCTTCCTTGCATTGAAAGTAGCATTTTTTTTTCTCATTTTCTAAGTTTGCATTGTTGACTTTGTTTATTTTTAAAAAATAATACCAGTGTTTGTATAAATTCAGAAGTTGCCATTATTGTATTCTCATGAAAAAATTTTCAGGAGACGCATATTGTTTTAAAATGTCTTTCTGTGTTAAATGTTACTACTTTAATTATTATTTGAAGTCAGCTTGCAAAATAGTTTCAAGATGTTTGATATATTAATAGTAGGACCAAATATATTAATAGTAAGTTAATAGTATTTTCTCTGCTGGACTTCTTTATTCTGTATTGCTATTTGAGAAAAATACTAGTAGGTTTCGAAATAGTATTCCCAATCCTCTGTATTTTGATTAGGTGTTCTTATGTGAAAACTGATAACAACTGATAAAACTGAAGCATGATATAATTCTTATTTATGAACATACAGATATTTTGAATTTCACTTAATAGTTTAAATTACCTTTTTTTGCAGTGAAACGCCTTATGTTATGTGAAGATCTCAATCATTCTTCATGTGGTGATGTACTATTTCATGGTTATTTACCTCCAGCTGGTTAGTATTAATGTCTTTTTGTTTACTTTGCTCTCTATGTATATTTATCTACTTGATTAATAATATGAATAGTTTATTTGTATCCTGGGATTCATTATATTGGCACCATCTTTATATATAAAAGGCAAAGTCTGTGTGTGTGTGACCGAGTTTTTGTCTGCTCGCGGCGCAGCGCAAAGACGGTAGGTCGGACAGTCTTGAGATTCGACACGAAGATGCCTCCCGAGGTCTCATTATGCACCTCGAAGCCCTTTTTTCGATTTTTTAATTAGATTTTCCGTAATTAAATATTTAGTCGCGATTTGGAGCTCCCGGACGAGTAAAAGCCCCGTAAATCCTAACGTATCCGTCCAAGAATTTTTTTTTTCGGACGACCCTATACGGGAAAGATGACACTATACTGAAATCACAATTAAAATTGTCTGTCTTAATTTATCGATTAATTGTGATTTTTTTTAGATCGCCTGTACGCACCCGTTTTTCGGAAAAAAAACGCGATTTTGTCCGTGACCCTTTTTTCCAAATTGTCGAATCGATACGTAAATGTCGTTACATTTTTACGAAATTTTTATCTCAGAGACCCTAGACATCACAGTTTCGAAAGCCAGAACCAAAATTAATTTACAAATTGTAGTTATTTTTTAATAATTTATTTTATGATTCGGAAACTCTTGCGAGAAATCTCATTTTGGAGATTTCGTTCTTCATTTCCGGACGAAGGTAAAATAGGAGAAAAACCAGTTTTTCGACGTCATGCACGTGATGTGTTGGGGCATTTGTTTTCTATGAGGGATTCGGTGGTTAAAGGAAATCGATTACTATTGCAGTGATAATCGATTAAAAAATCACATTTAGTAATGCCGTAATTTTTTTGGCCAGCACTTAGTTAATATCATATAATTTGTGGTGTATTTGTGGAAAAAATCTATGAAGATTTCAAAGAATTTCAGCATGTGGAGGATGTGATATATTCGCTTTCAAGGAAATCGATTACTATTGCAGTGATATTCGATTAGTAATCCTATGTCAAAAATTTTGCCAAAATGTGCCAGAAAGGATTACATTTATATGGGTAAAATAATGTATCGTGGTGAGGAAAAGGATGACAGCGACGCCCATTAACAAAGGGTTAAGGCTACTAAAAAATTGGTAATTACATTACCCGAGCAACGCCGGGACGGGTACAGCTAGTGTTTTATAAAGAGTAAAAGTTCTATTTTCTCTCAGAAATGATATCTGTGAAGGAATTCATGGAATGCCACAAACACTTTTTGTACTAAAATAGTGTACATAATAATGTAATTCAGACAGATAATAGGTATAGACCAAAGTTATTAGTTATTCCCTATAAAAGAAAATTTATAGATTTTATTGACTCAGCTTCTGCAAATATCTGCTTTATCATGCTTAATTAAACAATTAAATTATTTTTCTTGAGAAATGGGATAAAATATTAATCATGTCTCCTGAGTACATTAAGTTGATTGTAGATCAGTTTGTTGTCTTATAGTTTTTCTCTCTTGCATTAGAATCCGTTGGTTCGAGTCTTACTGTTGGCATGGATTTTTGTAGCCATTCAAAATCAGCTTTAAGCAGTAGGTCCCGGTCTAATTAGCCCCTGTGTAGCAAAAAATTAGCATAGTGCTCCAAACCAAACCTCTCTTTCTTTTTTGTCATGTATGTATGATTAGGGTCATGTAAATATCTAATCAGGCTACTTGTTTTCCAAATGTACTCCAAAGTGGAATTAATATGAAGTGTTTCCATCTTGAAGAGCCCCATCAATATCACTTGACTCTTAACATTTACTGAATGTCATTTTATTGTCTTAAGGGACATTTTGGGGAGATGCCAAATTTTCTGGATGTTTGAAGATGCTTAGAATTTTGTTAAAATATGCAAGTATATGGGTAATTAAGTATGGTTTTTAGCACTAAGAGAAAAAAAACACGAATCAGTAATGATAAATGTGTATGGAATTATGCTTTATAATTTTTTTCTGTATGAGTTTATGTCTCAGTGGTGAAATCCAAAATGATATTGGGAACTTATGGAAATTTCCCACTCGTGTGTGTTTTCTTCTCTGTTGCTAGAAAGTTATGTTTTATATATATATATATACTTGTATATGCTATAATATTATGGTTTTTAGTGCATGGTAACTATAAATTTCCTTTGTAAATGCCACACTAGCATATATGTTAAAAGTAACAAAATTAAATTTTATTTACTATGGCATACATAAGTGAAAAATTTCAGTAGGATGCATACTAAAATAAGCATGTAATAACACTTATTATTATTTTTTAAGTTTGTAACTGTGACAGGATAAAAGTTTTAGTACCCCACTCCCCTTTAAAGAGTGCTCTAGTGACTCCTTAAGGAACTTTACTGAGATTGATATCTCTGCTTTAGACCTGATGAGCTAGTAGTAAAGGGGTAAAGAGAGAAAATTGTGCTGTGCTGTTTTATTAATAAAGTTTACCATATTAATATTGAATATAGGAAAATCTTAAAGCCATAATGTGTTCTATTTTCTCATGTTTATTTAGAACCTACAAATTAGGACCCCATACATTTAATATAGGAAGTTTATGTGATCCTTGTAACTGTTTATGCATAATTATGTTCTAAGGTATTGTGGGTACCTTAATTTCAGTAAAGATGTTTGAAAATTGAGGTTTAATTTGATTTATTTATATGATAAATCCTAAGTATGTATGACTAACACTTAGGCTTTAAATAAAAACTGCTTGTGAAGTACATTAAAATTATATTTCATTAAAATTATTACCTAGTAATGTTTGTTTCTCATTTTCCATATTTCATTTCTCTTTCAGCTGTACCCCCAAATAATCACTTGATGAAAAACATTGATAAGAAAGAGCCTAAAGTTGAAGATACTAGTAATAATACAGCAAGAACTGAAGCAAGTGGCATTATATCTACCTCTAATTCTTCTGGAAGCTGCAGCTGTGGTGATCCTAGGCCTGGATTAGTATTTCGAATAATTCCAGAACATTCTCATCATCGGGCTATTTCTAGCTCAAGGATACCAGATATTTGGCAGACTGCATCATCATTATCACGTAGTTCTTCGGATATTAGGAATATTGGAAGAGGACATTCCAGGGCATCATCTTTGGACATGAGACATTCAAGAAATTCATCTGCAGATTTAAGCAAGAGTTTAAAAATTGATTTTTCCTCTTTTTTTAATCATGGTAATTTAGCATCTTAATAATACTATGTTGATATAATTTATTACTTTTATAATTCAATTAAAAAAATTTTTAGGGATTTTTTATAACTGTTATAAATTAGATTGATATACACTTAAGTTTATTTCTGCCAGAGAAAGGGTCTCAAACTCTGTGTTTAACTATTGAAAATCTCAATTTAAGGATTAGCAAACCTCTTTTATTATGGTATTTGATTACAAATTCCATTAAACATTTCTAATTATTTAAAATTTTATATAACAATGTTATCTAATCACAATGCACAACCTTTTTGTTACAGATTATTAAATCAAAATTTTGTTAACATAATTGTTTTCCAAGAATAATGTAAGCACGAAGGCAGTGGCAGTTGATGTATAAAATTTTTTCATATGGTCTAATAATGTTTAAAAATAAAATACTTTGAAAAATATAGGGTGGTTTAAACATACAGTATTTTGAGATTTAGGTATAAAAAGAAGGAAAAAAAAAATTATTATATAACTACAGAGTTAATGATACCATAGAAAGTTGACTAATGCTTATAGTCCAGTCAAATTGTGTTTTTCGGAGGAAAATTTTGGGGTAGTTTTGATTTCTTCCATTTTATATGTTTTTTGGGGTGCTGAATACGAATCTGAGGTTTGTTAACAAAATTTCGTGACGCAACATTGAAGAAAATGCAAAAAAAGGTAAAAATTTTCATTTTTTGGCGGTTTTTTGCTTATAACTCGGAAACTATCAACTTTTCGTATATAACCCCATTTATCAAAATTAAAGTACATAAAATTTCCTACAAATTTCACTGCTTAGGTTTTTTTCTCCGACGGACCGTTTGGGCTCAAGCGCTGTTTGAAAATTGGCGTATTTCGGCTGTCTCATCAAAAACCCACTTTTTCCACTCCAAAATTCTAATTTATTATTAATGGCTGTCAATTAGTGAATTCCTCCCAGTTCTCTGCACATACCTTATGTAGATCGTATATGTAGAGGTACAGGTAATTTTTTCAAAAATAAAATAATGTTCGAGTTATTTAAAGAAGTCCGAAATTGTACAAATTAGTTGTAATTGTTACAAAAAAGTTGAAATTCCAAAGAAAAATCTTGAAAAATTATTACATTTTATTATATTGTATTACAATACATATGATCATATATTACATTATTATATGAGCCGTTGTCGTTTAGAGAGTCCTGGCACAGGTTCGGGTTGTTCTGTAGTCAGAGTCGGGGCTTGTTCATCTGGAAAATGAAAGAGGTGGTGAGAAAACAACAACTTGTGATCATATCTTAAGGAGAGATGAGTGATTACGAAATAGATTGTGAGATTAGACATACTTTCCGCATCATGTAAGCGTATTTCTTCAGTCTGTTCTTCAGTCTGTACCTATGACGTGAAAGGTGCTGTATCCGTCGATTGTATGTACATTAAAATCAGCATTATCGTACACCTGCTGTGAAAAGCATGGCTGGTTAACTTTCAGCGGATCGCTGCTGACAGCTGATGCTTCCAGGCGGACATCCTCTGTGTAAGTCGAACAAAATCCCAATGAGGAAACCACATCGACTAATTTCCTTGAGCCGTACTTCTTGTACAGAAACACTGCCAACCCTACGAGGACTGGTGAATTGAATTATCTGGGCCTCACTGCTGCTACAAGACTATGAGCCAGTGCTGTGTTCTTCTTCTTCCACATATCATGGTCCCCACGTTTTTTGTTTAGTACAACTGTTTCCATAAATGTACGGAGACTTTCAGTAATGAGTTCCTCATTTCCTTCCAAAAATTTATCAGGTGAGGGGTACTGTGCGGTCTCATAAACCTGGCTCTGGATATCCTCAACAACAATTGCAGCAGCCGTCTTAATAATCCGGAGTCTTTCCTCTTGTTCATTTTTAACGCCTGCTGGTACCAAGCATCATTTAAAATTTTATACCCTGTGTTTTTGAAACACACTACCAGCTTCTTGTTTGGAGAAAAGGTCATTATTATATCACTTCCATATTTTTTGAGTAGATGAGCTTTAACTGTCTTTATGTTGGACGATAATCACCCTTGATTTGGTCCTCCAACTCGTCTAGCGTAAACTGACATTCTCCATCACTATTCTCAAGATAAGTGTAGACATATTCCATTGCTGCTTCAACATGATTGGCGAATGGACCCCTTTTTCTCTTCTCTTGAATTTTTGGGCGATTGTACAATTTTCTCATGCATAAACTATGATACTGACAATCAGAAACCACCAAGTCTGAGACAGGCAAAAGACGTTTGATTATGGCTTGTCCATACTCATCACCACGTTCTTCTGCCCTTTTTATGATAGTTTCCTTGACTTTCAAAATTCGAACCTGATACACAATATTACGATTGGTTTTCTTTTTTCTTTGTTGTTCTATAAAGTCAGGTGTTATGACGAGGCCACACATAAAACAATGAGTTTTGAAATTGAAATGCGCTTCAGTAGAACGTCTTTTCACTTGCTCTCTACCCTGTTCCGCCTTCTTCAAATGAGCTGCAATCATTCTTTTATTAATGTAGTTTGTACGACATCGCTCATGAACATCAACTGCAGATTTTTCACGTAGCTGAACATGCTCACCATCCTTCATCTTCTTTCTTGACTCGATAAACGTTTTCAAACCTCTTTGCCGCACCGTTATCACCTTCTCTACGTTATTATCCAGCACTTCATCACAAATAAAACACACATTTGAAGCCATTTTTAACACTACGCGTAACTATAACTTTTGAATCGTGTTGTCGTTGGATTCTAACACTGAACTACTTACTTCCTTCGCACTGCCACTGGTAGGAATCGGATGGCCGGTGTTTTTATTTTTTTATTTTATTTTATTTTTTTTTTAAGGGGGGAGGGGAGGAAACCTCGTGAACAATATGATAGCGCATACAGATTGGTACAGCGTTCTCTGCATCTGCCAGTGATTTATGTCTCTATGTACTCTCTACTATGCGCTGGATCGCCTCCTCTGGCGGTCCATCAAACAAAGAGAGGGGGGTCAGCGGGTCAAATGGTGTCGAGCGGGGTCGGGGGAGACACCACATCAAGACACCCGCAAGAAATCTTGCGTGCGGGAATGGGGGTGGTTCTAAATACCGTGTCTAATGTTACCGTGACTAATGTGATGACAGGAGTCGGGGAGAGAACTCTGTACCAATGTGTATGCACCATGAAGGGACTTGAGACTGGGTCAACACCCCTATATCGGATATAGGGGGTGTTGATTGGGTACGCATGTACACGGTGACGTAGTTGGCCTTGAATCGTCTGTGAAGGAATCGAATGGAAGGAAAGAGGGCTTTTAAACCAAACGGGTCAGTTATAAAATCATTTGGTGAGGCTCGCCGAGAATAAATAACATGAAAAGACGTACAAGACGGAATTATATTTGCACAGAATTTAAATACAATGTGATTTTGAAAATCCTACATTGTATTGGAAGGAGGAATTAAATGACAGCCTTTAATGATAAGTTTTGGAGTGTAAAAAGTGGGTTTTTGCGGAGCCAGCCGAAATACGCCAATTTTCAAATAGCGCTTGAGCCCAAACGGTCCGTCGGAGAAAAAAACCTAAATAGTGAAATTTGTAGGAAATTTTATGTATTTTAATTTTGATAAATAGGGTTATATACGAAAAGTTGATAGTTTCCGAGTTATATGCAAAAAACCACCAAAAAATGAAAATTTTCACCTTTTTTTGCATTTTTTTCAATGTTGCGTCACGAAATTTTGTTAACAAACCTCAGATTCGGATTCAGCACCCCAAAAAACATATAAAATAGAAGAAATCAAAACTACCCCAAAATTTTCCCTCGGGGGCCTCTTTTGAGCACAAATTGACTGGACTATTATATATAAGGTGATTGTTTAGTTTTCAGATATTTATTCCGAGTGCTGAATTTTTCCTTAGGCTTCAAATTCCAACATACCCCTGAATAAGTAGCACTTGAATTGTGTCTCTATATTAATTAAGCTGAGACAAGTAATGCATTAATAAAATCTTTCTTTAAGAATTAACACCGAGGGATAGCGATAGTTTGTTAATTCTGTGATGTGTCTACTTCATGGCATCTGAAATTTATGCTTCCTTTAAGTGTAATTTGTTAATGATGTGGCAATGTATATTTTACAACATATTTTATAGGCCCTTTTATATAACTTGGCATTTGTTCAGACTTGAATTTTTTCCTTAGTTTTTAAGTAGAGATTACCTAAGTACTTGCAATTGTGCTTTTTTAGAATTGATACTGAATATATAAAGTTTGGTGGGGGTCAAGCACATATAATAGTAAACAAATTAAAAGTCTGCTTTTGACTATAAAAGACAACCACAGGGCAACACATACCCACATAATGCAGTATAGCCAAAGTAACATTCATGTGAAATTAGAAATGTTATAAAAAAATGAAGCTAGATTGAAGGTTATTACAATTAGTTAATGTGAAGAACTTGTTCTACATTAAAGTTGTAGTTTTTATGTTACTCTTTTTTATATTATTCTAGTTAAATATATTGTAATTTAAATGTATGCAGTCTAATTTGAACCCTAAAGGGCAATGAGCAATATTATTAAATGTGCTTGTTTTAAAAATGACTTAATCATAATCCACATTGTAAGCTGAGCATTCTGTAATATTATCATTATATATTTATATAAAAATGAAGATTTTTGCTTTGAATGAATTGCAGTTTTTCAAGTTGTTACATATTTGCAAGTTTTATGGATTAATGAATTACATTGATTTTTGTGCTGATAATTCTTTTTTATATTTGTAATGTTAGATTTTCTATTTTGTATAAATAAGCGGTTTCTTTACTGCATATTTTTTGGTAAGAAATATGTGGTAATTTTATATGAATTTTTTTTTTTTACTATGTGTTTGTTATTACTGTCTACTTTTTGTAGTAATTTTTATTTAACAATATTTTAGGTTCATATAACTGGACAGATTCTCTTAGAGTCCGTTTAGTTATTGGTCACCATAATTGGATAGCAGTTGCATATGCTCATTTTGTTAGTTGTTACAGGTAAGTTACAATTAAAGCAATAATCTGTTTAAGTATTCTAGATTGATTGTATGGCATGAATACTATGCTTTAGCCTTGTGTGCGTGTGAGAGAGAAGATAGAAAAAATATTTATATTTCCCTCATAAACTGATTTTTATTATAGGTTGTTCTCAAATTAACTGAATTTTTAAAAAAATAATGACAGTTATGCAATGAATCAACTAAGTGTAATAAAACCATTAATTATGCTTCAAATATTAAAGTATGAGAGGAAAAGAGAGACTATATGTTTTGGAGGAGAAGCATTCCACAACATTATATAATTGTCAAAAGTTGGTTGTTTTATACGATCTATCATTGCAGTACCAAACCTAAGTGACAATAACGAATTACTAATGACACTAAGCACTGTTAAATATGCATTAGTATGCAGAACAATGTGAAAACATCTTAAATGAGAGTTCTGAAAACATCAAAACTTGAATAATGTCCTTTTTTTTTTCATCCTGCATAAATATATTAGCAGGCTTTGGTTATGATTTAAAATGGGTTTTGCATTTAATATAAATTAATTAGCTTTTAAGTGAATCTTGTTCAAAGTAGATATCATTTACGCTCTTTGAATGTATTCATTTCCATTTTTTTTCATCATTACCTTTAAAATAGTTTTTAGTTTTTAACCAAATCAAGGTTAGAGTTTTTCTCATCCTATAGACAAAATATGCATGGTTTAATTTAACGCCTTCATTTTTACTTTTTGAGAAATTGTGGCAAGATGCAGTCTTGAGTAAAAATTTTAAGTCCATCTGACCACAGTGCATGACATATGATATATTTTTCAGGATTCATCATTGTTGCCCTTAGGTAAAAAAAAGGATACTTGTAGATTTTTCTTAATGTGGGAGCTACATTTATTCAATGGTTTATGGAAGGATTTTTCATTGGTTAATATTTGGGATTGTTGCTTGATTTAATTTATTATTTAAATAATTAAATGCATTCCATGCCTTGAAAAATTATATATGAATGTTGATCAAATTCAGTTTGAAGTTCAGAATGAACATCAAAATTTGCTTATTATGTGAGACATACAGATGGAGTACAAAATAATACGAACACCTGTGAAAAAGTATGATGTATTTCACACCTGCAGTACAGCTGCGCCACCTGCAACAGAAGTCTGCCACCTAGTGAGCGTGAAGAGGAAGGTATCAGTCTCTCAACAGCAGTCACCTACGTTGCATGCTTCTATCGAACTGTCTGTGATAAGTTGAAATGTCAGACCTGTCAGAGTTCCAAAGAGGAATGATAGTTGGAGCGCGTTTAAGTGGAGCATTGGTTACGGAAACAGCAAACCTCTTAGGGTTTGCAAGGAGTACGGTATCAGCTGTTATGACAGCGTACACGAAAGAGGGTAAGATGACGTCTTCAAAGCACAACAGTGGCCGAAAGTTTAAGCTTGCTGATAGGGATAGACGGGTCTTGAAGCGCATAGTAGCCTGAAAGCACAAGCAATCGTTATCCGAGATAACATCCGAAATGAACAGTCATCTCCAGGACCCCATTTCAACAAAAACTGTCAAAGGGGAACTTCATGCTGCGAACATTTATGGCAGAGTGGCAATACATAAATCCTTGGTGACAGCAACTAATGCTTTCAAGCAATGCCAATGGTGCAGAGATCACAAAGGCTGGTCCCCACAGCAGTGGCAACAGGTAATATGGTCAGATGAATCGTCATTTACCCTATTTCAGACGACCGGATGCGTTTATGTCTTGAGAACACCCAAAGAAGCGTTTCATCCTGAATGCCTCTTACCGACAGTGAAGCATGGGGGTGGCTCCATTATGGTATGGGGTGCGATACCTTGGCGCGGTCTTGGGCCACTTGTTATTCTGCATAGGAGGATCAAATCCAATCACTATCTAAGCGTTCTAGGGGATCATGTCCATCCTTTTGTCCAGAGTGTATTCCCTGGAGAGCGACCGCTTTTTCAAGACGACAATGCCCCTATCCACACTGCTAGGTGTGTTCAAGAATGGTTCGAAGAGCATGACGATGCAGTTGGATCCATCCGGATTTTCGGAATTAGAGACCGCTCTGCAGGAGGAATGGCTTAATATTCCTTTAAATATTGTCCATGACCTTTATGCATCTATCCCATGTCACATTAAATCTGTACTTCAGTCAAAGGGTGGTCCAACCCCCTATTAATAAAGATTTTCCATTATTTCACAGGTGTTTGTATTATTTTGTCCACCATCTGTAGCTTGGGTCAGTTTTAAACATGAACATCCCTATGTGAATGCCATCAGAATAAGCTTTTATTGCTTTGGACACTATTGTATTTGCATTGTGGCATAATTTCATTTAACATGTAGCGTTTATATCATGATAGCTGATATCTTACAAATGTAAATTAGAAAATGTTTTTTGATGTATAGGTAATTATAGATTAAAAATTCTTTCTGCTTGAAATTCTGAGGGAAGACTGATAAAAGAAAGTTTAAGATAGATTTTCTTTTGGTTCCCGAGAAAAATGCTAGGAAGTTTTTTCTTTTCCTTTACCTTTTCCACCCTTCATTATTGAATAAAATTTTAGAAAAATTATTCTGGAATAGGGTGTTATACTACTGCTTAAGAAGGAACTTTTACTAACTAGTACTTAGGACTATTTTTGTTTTATTTTTCAGGTTGAGAGACTCTGCTGGTTGGCAGCTGGCATTTACTAGTCCTTATATTGAACCTATTATTGATAGGATAGCATTAAATGCTAAATTTATTGTATCTAATCCTATAGAAAACACTAAAATGTTAGCTATATCTTACAATGCTCAAGTCCAGCTTTGGGGAATCACTGAAGATGGAGTTAAATCAAATATAGGTGAGTGATTTTTCTTTTTCAATGTTACTGTACATGTTTATGATTTTTTTTTTTCAATATAAAGAATATATCACCCCTAGATCTTTCAAAAAATAAAAACAAAAAAAAGAGGTAAAACTCAAAATTGTTTTAAGGTCTCTGTAGAATGTTTTATTTTTAATATAAAGGCTTAAAATGCCTTACTTTTTACTTTTACATTCTGCAGTATATTTCCTTTTTTTTCTATCAATAATTTTACTCTTAACCCTTTCAGGGGTGCTGTTCGCATAGTGCGAATGGCTAAATGTAGTTTTCTGTTCCCTTGCATTCAATGTATTCCAGTTAAATGAGCAGAAAATGGCTAGTGCTGCCATCTGTCATCAGTTTAAAAAAGTAAAAACATGTTGCAACCTTTAATTGGAAAAATTTTCAAGATTCTTTAGGATAAAAAAATTGGGAAAAAAATTTTTTGCCGTGAAAATGGTGGAGGTTGTTGCCCCTGAAAGTGTTAAAACTGTTGGACACATATTTATGAATATGAATTTAAAGGCAAACATAATAGTCTTGGTTATATAGTCTTTTTTGCTCATAGAATTGCTATAAGAATACTTAAAAGTTTAAAAGAATCCACAATTCACCCCCCTCTTTTTATGAAGTGTGTTTCTTTTATCAGATAATTATTTTGATAGTTTGGTATGATATCAGTTGAACAACATAAAAAAGGGGGGGGGGTAATGAAAAGTCCTTTGAGTGGCCTAATATTTTAGTTCAATAGCTGGAGTTCCTTTGTGGGAGTTTAGTTTTGTGTAGTTTCTAAGATAGGCTCTAGATATCCAGCATCAAACCTAACACTTGAGCTTTTATTCATTTTGCTGCAGTAAAGAGACAGTGTATTGTTTAGGAGAATTGCTTCTTAAGTGCCTAAAATTTTCATTTGAAAGTTTACAGGGCTTTTTGCTGTTTTATTTTAACTGTATTAGGGAAGCTATTCATTCTGATTTTTCAATGGTTTAATAGCATGTTGCATTTCATTTGGAAAGATTGTTAAAGTGGCCTTTAACTACATTCAGTAAAGTCAACAAAATCTTCCCTCCTCAATATAGGAACACAGAATGCATAAATGATGTTCAAACAGAACAAGTTTATTAAGGAAAATATCTAAAAGTATTATGCATAACCTAAATTACTATAATTTAAGCGAGTCTTCTGTTGATACACTTTTGTTGATAAGTTTACCTTATGTATTATTGATGAGAAACATATTTCAGTTATTGGATGTTGGGTATATGACTTTTAACTGAGAACTGCTTCTGAACAAATACTAAATTTTTTTGCTTTTGGGGAAAAAAAATACTCCCTCTGTCCAAAAATATTGTATAAATTTCAAAATTATTTTTGTCCAAATTTATGGTACACATATGGAGTACTATAAAATGGGGTGAGATTGGGCCAATACGGAATTCAGCAAATCAGTGCTCTCTGGTAACTTGTTATTAAAGCTGTTAGTTTTTCTGTTTACCATGGAGCAATGGTAACAAATCAACTTGTACAAATCAACAAGTGTTATCACACTCCCCTAATACAATCTTTGTGACTCCCACAATTTTTTTTAACAATTAACTATTTTATCACTTTTTTGCAACTTGTGAAAAATGTTGTTTCTCGTGGTATGAAGAATTAGTTTTATGCCCTGGTAAGTAATATATTTTTATTGACCTACTACCTGAAGTCTGATCTGTGGAGTTTCATTACTGTACCTTTTTTGGTTGTCATGTTATATTATTATTAAATTAAGTTCACTTGATGAGGTGAGATTGTGCTGCCCTTTTTGGTTATTTTGTGTACTGTAACCACTTTTTTTTGTTTGTTGTAAACTGAGATATTATTCACCCAACTCTAACTATTGGAATGGCTAGATTTATTGCAATAATTTCTCTATTTAATTTTTTTAAAGAAACTTTAACTATCTCTATCAAAAATGTTTTGACAAAGTAACATGCTTTAAAAATCAAGTAGCATGGGCTTTCTGCTAAGAAAATTGGGTAATACTGATGACAAGGAGGATGCTACCCACCTGGACAGTCCACCAAGATGAAAATATCATGATCATTCTCAACAGGATGAAGAGGAATCAAATACAGAGAATGCAGTTGCTGAAGGTGTCACTGCAACCACAGCAGATTTCACAGTAAATTACTTCGTGGCCGTTTCATATGAAGGGAGGGTCTATCCGGGTCAAATGCACAGCAACTTTGATGAAAGTGGGGAAGCGTATGTTTACTGTATGGTGAAAAAAGGCAAATTTTGGATTTGGCCATAAAAGGCTGATAAAATTTGTTAATTTTTGAGAAAAAATAATTTATCAAAAAAAACTCAAAATTAACTGGGAGTGTTCTTGCTTCAAAGTAAGAGGTGTATGAATGTGCCATGACTGAATCCATGTCAGCTATAAAGGAGGAAAACTCGCCTCACTCGGTAGGGTGAAATTGTGCCAGAAAAAAAAAATCCCCCCACCATCCCCAACCACTTAAAAATTTTTTTTGCTATGAAATGGAAAGCTGAAATGTGTATCTATCTTTCTGCACTAAATTCATCTGATTATGTTGATAAATAAATGACATAAGACAACCCCTCAAAACCTGGCAAAATCTCACCCCATTTTATGGTAGTTAAAATTTCAGTTAAGAGGATACTAGCACCTCACTTCCTATTTTAGTCAGGGGTGGTCGGGTGAAGAGGAAATTTGTCAGAATTAGTCGAGACTGTATTGGAGGTATGTTTTTCTCACATCACAAAGAAGTAATGCTTTTAGGCACCAGAGAAAGCACTGTTTTGGCTAAATTAAGGAGTGTGTAATACATTGAAATATTTTACATAAAATTTGAAATTTTAACCCTAAGATAGAAAAACAGACAAAATTAATAAAAGAAGGTCTGATTTAGATTTGTTTAGTGTTGAAAATTTAATAATGAGGCTGTGAATCGATCCTTGATGATTCAAAGGAACTTTCTTAATTTTACCCAAATTTTCAGAATAATCCTTGCATTTTCTCCCATATTTATTTATTTATTTATTTTTTTTGAAGAAACATGTTCAAAGATTTTACCTTTACTGTACTGCTTTTGAACCACATGCCAAATTTTAGCCACAGTCAAACAATTTACTCCAAAATCTGCTGAACCTTATTAGTTGTACTGTGTTCCAGCTTTTGCCTTTCTTCAGTTGTAATATTTATTGCAATATACTATTGGGGTTATTATCAGTTAATTACTTCAATTTGGAACTCCTTCTTTGCAATCCAACACTACTTGCACCAATATCCATTTCCTTAGCCAAGTGATGGCCAAGTGGCTAGGACACTGGCATTTGGTTCAGATCCTGTGGGTTTGAGCAACACCTTCTCTCAGCGGAAAGCCCATTCACGCTTCTGTGACGTCACTGATGGAGGCTGAGAAAATTTCGTATGACCAGCGCTTTTTTAGATGTTCAAAAAGAGCTCTCGAAATTTATTTTTGCTTACTTAATCAACAATTTTTTAAGCATTAAAATATTTAAAAGGTATATATAAAACTCATAAACGGTTTCCATTTTGCATAATTAATTTTGCATAGATAGATTGAATGAGGATTTATCAGTTTGCAGCTTCTTAGAAATTCCTTACAAGTTAAATTATAAATCGAAAGCTTGAAGTCATTATATTAATTGAAGACTACATTAAAAGTTGCGCATAAAATTTCCAGTATTTTTAATTTGCACTTCTAAGATTTTTCTTTAAAAAATTGTAATATGTATATCTTATAAAAATATATGTTTAGAATAAATAACACATAATCATCATGCATAAAATTTTATTGAAAACACATTTTCATATATCATTTATTTAGAATATTTTTCAGGCTAAAAGAAAATATAATTTGCAAAATATTTAGATGTTTGCATACAACTAGAGAGAATCATTGAAAATAAACATACTATATTAAGAATTTTTTCTTGTGAATTTAAATTGTCATTTCTTATAAACAATCCAGAATCACATTGTATTTGAATAATAGCCATGTATCAAAATTTAACATCATTAGCATAAAAAAAATGATTTAACTGTGAAAAATTTAGATTTAATATATCTTATGTTCTTATAATATCCAAATTACATTCACAATAGGTTAAAATTTATAATAACCTAATTTAAATAAATTTATGTACAACAAATTACCATCAAAATATGTTGTCTGTATAAATAAATAAAAGTTTATAGATTTGCCTTTTTAAACCAGATTAGTAAATATCTCTCAAACTAAAATTGTACCATTATCATCATTATGTATCATATTGAAATGGAAAGTTATACAAGATAATGTCCATAAACATTTATTTACTTCCTCTGCCTGTATCAAAATGGAAAACTTAACTGAAAAGCAATCCAGAAAAGTTAGGTTATATATGTTTGACAGTAAAATATTAAATAGCTAATGAATTATATATTAACTTCATTTGGTAATAAAAATTTTTATTGTCATTAAATGTATTATAGCTTGATTTGTGCATGATGCTGTTCATTAATTTTTAACTTTAAACACCATATATTGCAGTAAAATATTTTTAAAAATTGTAAAAAAAAAAGAAAAAAATCAATATTACATATAGTTAACTAGTTTTTTAATGTTTGGATTTTTCTTTTTTTATTTTGAGAAGATTTGAATCATTGAATTCTTCAACATTTGAATCAATTGAATCATTTATTTTTTTGCAATAATTTTTTAAAAAGATATTGATAGCAGGTTTAATAATATAAGTTATTATATCCATAGCCTTATGATTGTAATGACATACATCAAATGGTAGATACACTTAAGAAGAATTTAGAATACGTAAAACTATACTATATGGATCTATGATTATGAGCTTGAATAAAGTTTTTTTTGAATTCCTTACTCAATAATTTTGTTACTACAACATAAGTATATTGGATAATAATAATTATTTCTTCACAAGGATAATTTAATCCTCCATGATCCATGTTGCAAATTGAAATGAAATCTTGCGAATCTGATGGAGCTAATAGATCTATAATATCATCATATACAGTAGAGCCCCGATTATCCGCGCTGCGGATTATCCGCGTGTGCGAGTGCAGCGAAAAAACAATTTTAGTTGCAAACCTCAAAAAAACAATTTTAATTTTTAACCCAAGCCAACTTACAAGGGAAATACAATAGACCCTGTACGGAGGTGTACGATGTTTAAGAAAATAAGCACAGTGGACTGTAAATAATATAACAAATTTAATAGCGAGGCATTGTTTGCCATAGTAAACACCGCTTGTTGCAGGAGCTCCGAGCTAGACAGATACAAAGTTCGTTCTGATGCATTCTTGCAGCTAGAGGGCGAACATAGACAAATGGGTGGAGACGTTACGACAAACTTTACGTAACAGACCCTGCAGTGCGAATGTCGAAAATGAACGTCTCAGGTGAGAATGTCGACGAAGAGAATATAGAAGAGTGGCTGGAATGTGACGCAAGTGAGTCGGGGTTTGAACGACTGACTGGCATAGAGATAACGAACAAAGCAATGGGAGTAAACGAGAATGAAGAACAAAATTAAAGTGAAGACGAGGCGCCTACGCGGATGACACACGAAACTACTTTGCAGCACGTAGACGGATTGTTTCAATATTTAGAGTAACAAGACGACGATGCACATCTGGCAGAAAAAAATCATGTTAAGGAAAGTACAATTTAGAATAAAGAAAAGGGGTTTTCAAAGCAAGAAGCAAAAACGAGTGACTGATTTTTTTAAAAAGGTGTAACTGAACGCTTTTTATACATACAGTATGTATGTATTGTTTTTGTTTACCGTTCTTTATATTAGTGATTTAGACATAGAGCAAATGTGTCTGCTGTACTGTACATATGTAAGTATTTTAAAAGTTTGATTATGTTTTTGTACACTAAAACATAGTTTTTATGTTGAATTTTTTTTTCGTGTTTGCAACTCATTTTTAGACATTTTCGGGTTATCCGCGATTTTTGTTATCCGCGGTGCCCTTGACACTGTTAGCAATAGCGGCGGCATTGGTTATTTTGTTTACCGTGCGTTCTCGTATCTGCGAATCTTTCCCGAAGCAATCGCCGCGGGGTTAAACGTCATTAATTATGCATGCGTTTTTCTGGGCACGCGTAACCTGCGGCGCATGCTCCGTGGGAGCGACTGATAGTATAAACGGAATGAGTTTTTCAGCTTTCCAGCCAGACCAGAGCAGAGCAGTTCGACGACGTGCCGGAGCTACGGACGCGCCTGTTAATTATGTTAAAGGCAACAAATCTTGTCTCCAGTTTTAAACGATTTTAAATAAAAGGAGTTAGATGCTCATTCGCCTGGTCTTCATTTCCCGTACTCACCTGAGCTTTGCTACACCCATTTTTTATTTTTAGAGGAAGGCAGTTACACCTTATGTAACAGATGGTTATGGGCCCAGTTATGCCCTTCCCTTATTTAAAGCAATGGTGAGACACGAGGACCAGCGTCAAGCAATATGGTAAAGCCGATCCACTGACTTCCAAATTAGAGTCATTTGGCAACCAGCCAAGGTTTGAAGCAGCAAGAATCTATCGGAGCACAGCGACGGGGGGTCATGGAATCGACAATAAAGAAGCTGAATAGTAACAACTATTCGAAATGGTCCGAACAAATGAAAGTAGTTCTTATGGACCGAGGGTGCTGGAAATTCATCTTGGGGACCGAACCTGCTCTAGAGAAGGGGGCGACGTCTAAACAAACCCGTGAGTATGAGATGCGTAAAGATAAAGCGTTCACGACTATCTACTTGAATGTGGAGGAGGAGTATCAAGACTTGCTGGCTGAGATTACTGACGGTAAAGAAGCTTGGAAGAAGTTGAAGGATCACTTCAGACCAGACACAAGATGCCGAGTCATTGAATTATTGGATGATTTTTTTGAAGAGCATTATTAAGAGGGAGAAGAGATAGGCCTTTATGCCGCTCGCCTCAAGAAAATTATTTTGCAGTTGTCAGAAGCCGGACGGCCGCTGGAAATGATCTTTCAAGCATTCCAGTTGATACGCCACTTGCCGCGGGATTTTACAGGTATTGTGCAATCTATTTATCGTTGGTCCGATGAGGAATTTACTTTTAGTAAAGTTCTAGATGAACTCTTAGTCGAAGAACGTAGGCTTAAGCAAAGTAAGCGTGATTTCGAAAAAACTGAGAACTCTGCTTATAAAGCAAAGTTAGAGGAGCCTAAAAAGGTAAAACCTAAAGTTAAGAGTGAAACCACTCGAGATAAATCCCCTAAGGGAAGGAAAGTAGGCCCTTGTTATAGGTGCGGCAGGCCTGGCCACCTCATAAAAGATTGCAGAGTTAAATTTAAATTTAAAAGAGAAAAAATTGAAGGAAACTCCCAATAGAAAGGCAAATTTTATTACTGAAGCTAATATTACCGAAGATATACAAGCAGAAAAGTGTTCGTGGATTTTTGATACCGCCGCGTCTAGTCATTTCAGTAATAATAGAGCGTTATTTACTGACTTTAAGAGAGTTAATAATACTAACTTATCACTAGCAATTGGTGATGTTAAAGGCAGTATTGAAGGAGAGGGTACAGTAAAAATGTATTTTCAAACAGAAGGGGAAAAGAAAGAGGTTATTTTACATAATGTAATGTACTCTTCGAAATTAAGACGAAATCTATTTTCGGGACCTGCCTGGGAAAAACTAGGAGGAAAGTTTATAGGAGCGAAAGGAAAAATAGAAGTTTTCGACAAAGACGGGGAGAAGCTATTTTTCGCCCAAAGGCGTAATGGATTATATTATTTCAGTCCCCAATATTTGAAAAAACAAATAGAAAATGTTAACTTAACTATTTCGCAGAAAAAGGGATTAGAATTATGGCATAGGCGTTATTGCCATATCAACAGTCAGTATATTGTAAATACTAGTAGTAAAGAGTGCGTAAAAGGATTGCCCAAACTAACTCTCGGGAAAAGCGATTGTGAAGATTGCAAGTTAGCAAAGTCGAGGAGTATGTCTTTTAAATCTTCATCAAAAACGAATTCACGAAAACCCCTGGAGTTAATACACATGGACGTGTGTGGACCACTCCCAAACGTATCCTTAGGGGGAAAGAGATATTTCCTGTCTATTACGGACGACATGTCCAAAAAGGTTACGGTGTACCCGATGAGGCAGAAGTCTGAGGTTTTTGAACTTTTTAAAAAATTTCAAGCGCGATCTGAAAGATTCCTTAATAAGAAAATTTTGCGTGTACGCACAGATAATGGCATGGAATTCTGCCATAACGAATTCGAAAAATACTTAGAAAACCAGGGAATCGTATCAGAGAGGACGAACATTTATACCCCCCAGCAAAATGGCGTAAGTGAGCGTTTCAATTATACGGCGTTAGATGCTGTAAAAGCAATGCTCAAAAGTAGTAATTTGAGCGATGCGTTTTGGGCTGAAGCGTTGCTCTGTTTTACCTATGTATGGAACAGAGTAGTGCATTCAAAGCAATTAAAAACCCCTTTCGAGTTATATGGTGGTCGGAAACCGTCGGTCACTCATTTAAAGGTTTTTGGCTGCACAGCCTACATCAGGATGCCTAAGCAATTAAGGAATAAGCTTCAAATGCGGGCTAAAAAGGGGATTATAGTTGGCTACGCTACAAAAACTAAGGGATATAGAATATGGGTCCCTGAAAGTCATAATGTCCTAGAAACTCTAAATGTTTCGTTTAAAGAAGATGTGGGGGAGATAGAAAACGTACAAAACCCCGAGTTAAATCAAAATATTAGAATAACCCCTGATGAAATTGAGGATTCCGATTCAGAAAGTGAAACAACCCCGGAAAAGGCAGAAATTAGTGAACCAACCCAAGAAAAAGCAGAAATTAGTGAACAAACCCAAGAAAAAGCTGAAAGTAGTAAACATAGGGTGAAAGATAAAGGGACAAAGAACCCTGGTCGAATCCCATGTAATCAAATTAAATGGATGAGAGAAGCCATATTGCGTAGAGATGGTTCAAAAACTGACATTTATTATCGAATAAACGGAACAAGTGTAAGACTTCGTTCACCTAAAGATGCCCAAAAGTATTGTAATGATAATAATATAAATTATGAGGAAGATTTCTTCAATTTTAGAACCACAGATTACTATACTGGCCCTGTAGGAAATGAAAATGCAAGCAGCAGTCTGTTATCGGCTTTTCATGTAGAGGTAAAGATACCTAGAAATTACAGGGATGTTTTGAAATCTCCCCAAAAGAAAGAGTGGGAAGAAGCAATGGGGGAGGAGATGAAGGTCATGAAAGATAGAAAAGTATGGGAATTAATCCCGAAACCCAAAGATACGAAAATACTGGGAAGTACTTGGGCGTATACACTAAAACGGAATGACAAAAATGAGATTATGCGTTACAAAGCGCGTTTAGTAGCCCAGGGTTTCAGGCAGCGTAAAGGGGAGACTTATGATGAAGTTTACAGCCCCGTTATAAGTTTCACCCTAATAAGAATGTGGTTTGCATTATTAGTATGCTTACTTGGCTGGACACATTGCCAGCTAGATATAAAATCTGCATACCTGTACGCTGACCTTAATGAAAGGATTTACATGTATCAGCCACATGGATTTAAAGACGAAACTTACCCCAATCATGTTTGCTTGTTACGCAAAGCTCTTTACGGCCTACACCAAAGTGGGCGAGAGTGGTTTAATGAAATCCACACTGTTTTACAAGATCTAAACTTCGAAAAGCTAGACTGGTGCAATTGCACGTACATCTTTGAAAAACGTGTTCTACTACTCCTTTATGTAGATGATATCGTTTTATTCGGTAAATCAGACCTTCACATAAGGGAAGTAATTAAGCTTTTAAAAGAAAAATTTGATTTGAAAGTGCTGGGAAAAACCCGAAAATTACTAGGCATTGAATTTCTAGAAAAGGACGGAAAAATATATATACACCAAGAAGGTTATATTGATAAAGTTTACGATACTTATAAGAACTATAAAATTCCGATAACATCATTACCCATAAGTAAGGGAACTCTCCTTTCAAAGATAGACTGTCCTATAACGCACGCCGAAATGGAAGAAACGGAACGATTACCGTACCGAAATGTAGTTGGATGTTTAGCATTTTTAGCGGGGAGGACTCGCCCCGATATCAGCTATGCTGTAAACATCCTGTCCCAGTTTCAAGAGAACCCTGGGTTAGTACATTGGAACTGCGTTCTAAAGTTGTTAGGGTACGTACATGCCACAAAGAGTTTAAAGTTGAATTTGGAAAATATAGATGAATTAAATATCAGATGTTACAGTGACTCAGATTTTGCGTCAAATAGAGATGACAGAGTATCTGTAGGCGGAACGATTTTGTTTTTTGATAAGGTTCCTGTCTCCTGGCGAACTTTCAAACATAAATCGGTAACTTTGTCTACAATGGAAGCAGAATTCATCTCTTTAACAGAATCCTCGAAAGAACTAATTGGGATCTATCGCATTTTAAAAGAATGCAAAGAAATCGGCTTAGAAATCCCTGATATTAATTCAAGTGAACTTTTTTGTGACAACCAGGCAGCGATTAACTTCTCGAATTCGCCTATAGAAAACTCACGTTCTAAACATATAGACGTGAAGTTCCATTTTATCAGAACCTGATAAACGAAAGACTTTTCAGCTTAAGTTTTGTACCAGCAAAAGCAATTATGCAGATGTGCTGACGAAGCCTTTAACTAAGGAAGGTCTTCAAAAATTTGTAACGAACTGTTTATCTAGTAGTTTTTTTTTCATTCTTTAAATGTTCCCGTTTTAAGTTTGTTTGTGAGATTTATGTCGTGCTGAAATGAAGTACTGATATTTTGTTAACACACTTATACTAGATGTGCCGAAAGTTAGTCATCGGATTAAAAGGTAAAGTTATACCATAGGGGTATTAAAAATTGCTTGTCGAAGTGTTCTTCGTCGCAAGGGACGAAAGTTTCGAATCCCAAAATTTAAAATAGAAAGTCGTATTTTTTATTTTTTTTTGCTACTGACTAACCAGAAGCTATATTCGCTTTGTAAATATATATATTTTTAGGTGCGTCTTGCTCGCCTTTATACTTGTATAATGATTATATTTTAAAAGGTTAAAATTTCTTGCTAAAAAATCATGAAGTTTATGAATAGCATTTTTTTTACAAATATTAGAATTATAATGTGTTTATACAAATATTAGAATAGAAATTTTCTGAACAAGTGTGTACATATTGGATTTAGTTTTCATATGTATTAAGTATAGTTTCACGTTTATTCTGTAATGTAATTCGAAAGCGTGTTTATACTAAAATAGTAGCAAATGTGTCTATTCTATAATGTAATTGGAAAGCATGTTTATACCAAAATATTAGCAAGTGTGTTCATTCCAAAATGTAATTGGAATCTCATTACTTTAATTGAAATGTCTTTTTCATGTTATCAGAGTATGTTCCAGTGAAAATGTCTGTAAAGCGTAAGTGTATAAACATCCATTAGGGCTTTCGCCACAAGAGCGGTTCGCAGAAACGAGAAGGGGGGCCGATGTTAGCAATAGCGGCGGCATTGGTTATTTTGTTTACCGTGCGTTCTCGTATCTGCGAATCTTTCCCGAAGCAATCGCCGCGGGGTTAAACGTCATTAATTATGCATGCGTTTTTCTGGGCACGCGTAACCTGCGGCGCATGCTCCGTGGGAGCGACTGATAGTATAAACGGAATGAGTTTTTCAGCTTTCCAGCCAGACCAGAGCAGAGCAGTTCGACGACGTGCCGGAGCTACGGACGCGCCTGTTAATTATGTTAAAGGCAACAAATCTTGTCTCCAGTTTTAAACGATTTTAAATAAAAGGAGTTAGATGCTCATTCGCCTGGTCTTCATTTCCCGTACTCACCTGAGCTTTGCTACACCCATTTTTTATTTTTAGAGGAAGGCAGTTACACCTTATGTAACAAAATGTTACACCTTATGTGACACCCAATTCCGCGGATAATCGGGGCTCTACTGTACTAAATAATTTTTACAAAATTGACATTTAACTTTTTTCAAATATGCATGAGCACAATAACCTGAAATATGTCAATACAATTTCCATATTTTTAAGATCACCATTATTTACAGTTATTTTAAAAATTTCTAAACTATCTTTTTCATAAAAATTTATCCCAGTTTTATTGTTGAAAGTGCCTAATGAGCCAATTTCTATATTCCCATACTCATGTGATGCAATCATTAAAGGAATTAAACTTCAGATTCTTAATTTCTTTTCGCTTTCAAAGAGTTGTGTCACTGAAATATTGTAGTAACCACCAGCTATTTTTCTATAAAGTCAAAAGCATCCCTCTAAACAATCAGTTTGAAACTTTGCATTAAGTACATAATTTAAATTTAACTTTTCTGTACAATATGGAACAGTTTATCTTTGGATAGGGTACATATTCTCCAGTGTAGATTATGTACTCCAGTGGTATACCCCAGTGGTTCATTGAATGAATTCAGGTATAAAATGGAGTTCACATACCTACAAAAGTTAATAATTCTTGAAAATATATATACACTCAATTGCAAGAATATGTACACTCAGTTGCAAAAAGTATGCACCATTATGTTATTCCTAAAGAGTGAAATTGTTTTATTTTATATCTTCAGCGAGAGTAGAAATATAATCTAAATATCAAAGCCAGTTCAAAATATTGATTAATAGCAATTGAAATTCAAAATGTTTCTTAAATAAGCTTTTTATTTAATGAGATATTCAAAATAAGAAAAAGGTCCAATAGTTGCTATTGTTGCAATATTTACTTGACATATGGATACTGATTAAACAATATTTTGATCTGGTTTTGAAATTTTGATTATATTTTTACTCTCAATAGACATAAAATAAAGAAATTTCACCCAGTAGGAACAACATATATATATATAGCAACTGAGTGTAACACATATAGCATTATTAATAGAATAATAAAAAAAAATTCTATTTTAAAGCTATTAAGATTATACATGAAAAATACCTATTAGTATTTAGTATTTAAATTAAAATATATAAATATACTAAATACATTCATTTAAATTATGATCACGAAAATTTTAAGAATGTTTGTTCTTTATTTCTTTATAATGTACAAAATGCACAATATTTTATAAAGAATACTCAAAACACAATTTGATAAGAAATTCAATAGATCCTTTTGTATGATTTACAAGTTCATTTTTAGAATCTTTTATAATGTGGAATGTTTTTGAATCCACCTTTTAACATTTAGACATGGATTATTTGTTCCCTATTGATATCTGGCAATAAGAACATTGTCCATTTTTGAATATTTACTATGCAGCAATCATGTGTAACTGATTTATCATGCAGTAGTAAAGGAATGTTTAATTTGGATTAAAATATTAAAAAATATATAATTACAATTTTCTTTCCAATTTCTTTTAATAAATAAAATAGAAAATATTATACTGGAAATGAAAATACATTTTTATTTTTCAACTATGTAGATTTGGAATTGATATTTTTGCCATGTATTTTATACTTTCTAAAGGATATAAAATTCTAAATAGTGCGTACTAATTACAATTCTAAGTATTAATTTAATTAGCAAATACTTATATAAATAAATATAAAATTTCAACTTACCCTGGAATTTTTTCTGGGTATATTATATATCCATTTGTTTAGTGTGCATGAATAATTGCACTAGGCCACTTTTACACAAACACATAACATTTATTTGCTATTTACAACGACGAACATTATTATGTTTCGCCAACCTTCAAACGGTGGTTCAGCTCGTATCATTACATCAATCTAACTAGAAGATTTTTACTCAGCTCAAACACTAATTTTTTGTTACTTGGAAATTTTCTCTGGGTATATTATATATCCATTTGTTTAGTAAATCTTCATCTTTAGGAAATCTGAATAGTGAAACTTACTAAGTCCTCCATCATAATTGCCCCCACAGAATACTACAAAGCACTTATAGGGCATTTTAAAATCATGTTTCAATAATATATCCCGAAAACTATATTTGTATTCACACTGAAATAAGCAGAAGCAAAAACATGTGCAATCATCTTAATGTTAGGGTTACGAAAATAATGCCATCCACCAGCCTCCGGAAATATACGTCATGCATTTTGAGGTCACGTGAGAGCCGGCTTTCCACTGAGAGAAGGTGTTGGTTTGAGTCCCATTGTTGGCATGGATGTTTGTAGCCATTCGGAATCGGCTTTAAAATGTCAGTCCCTGTCTAATTAGCCCTCGTGTAGCAAAAAGTTGACTGTAGTGATTCAAACCAAACCCCCATCTCCTTAATGCAGCAGGTGTTACTTTATTTTACACTAAATAAAAAAAATTTCTTATTAAAATTTTTTCTCTTAAATAAAAACAAATGTCTTCTTACTGTGATCCATTATTTTATGATCACTGTCAGTTAAAAAATAGGTTACTTGATTACTAAAATGTTTATATAATCCATTTATCTTCAACATGTTTTAAAATGTGTACCACATTTTCAGACAAAGGGAGTATAAATGTTTTTTTTTTTCAAATGGTTAGATTCAGCTCCTGAACTATTATATGATTTCTAAATGTTTGTTATTTATGACAGAATATAATTCTATATAATAATGTGCAGCTGTACCACATACTACAGCTCATCTTTCTGTGATGCAATTTATCTTAGAACATTTTCTAATATATGAATTTTAAGTTTTTATCTGGACTTAGTATTTGAACATTTTACCCATACTTGAAACTATATTTTGTGGGAATTAAGGAAATTTCTGATTAAAGTATTGTTTTCTTTATAGCTTTATGTTAAATAGTTAATCATTTGACTTTAAGGCATGTATTGTATGACTGGTTCTACATTAAAATGTATCTTTTTAAGGTATGTTTCAATTTACATCATCTGTTGACCACTTATTTTTCATCGGAAGCCAGCTTGTTGCTCTTAGTCATGCAGGCAAAGTTGGTGTATGGCATTCAATGACACAACACTGGCAAGTATGTGCTTATGTGAACTTTCTTGTTGCTTAGTCATAATCGTTTGTTATCCAAATATAAGGTGATATTAGTCCAAATCTTATATTACTTTTTGATGAGATAAACATTGAAATCTGAAAACTAACTTTTATACCCCCCCCTTCCCTCAATTATAATATGTATCTGAGGCTAAACTTCCCCAGAGGTTTATATCTGGTTATAGGTTCAACCATTAGACCAGATATAAAATTCTGGTTTTTTTTTCTTGTGTTAATAGTTTCTGTATGCATTCATAAGAGTGGCCATATCTAAATCTCTATAAATATGTATTAAGTTTAGTTTTTTCCCATGCTCCACAGTGTATGTTCTGTAGTGAAACTAGCAAGAATTTATTGAAAATTATATTTTAATATGTCATGGTTGTTTGAATTGAAAGTATCTATTGCTTAATTTTCAATACATTGTTTTCAGAAGTAAATGCACCAAAATTAATGAAAAAAGATATGAAGCAAGATTAATAGTGTAAGTTTGCTGTTGGTACAGGAAGTATAGGAGAAGTGCTTAGTTATTTCAGTCCAGAACTTTTAATTTAATGAGTAAATTCTTGCTGTATTGCAAGATTTTCTCTTTTTGGCCTCTGGTCTAATATTTATTCATCACTGATAAATCCCTCAAATGAAGAGGCAGATTTATTTGAACATTCTATTTATTGATCACAACTGTGATTAATGAATGAAATGTCTTTCTCTGATATTTTAAATTGCCCTAGATGACTTATCTATGATTTTCATATGGAAAGTTGATCTGACTATTAATCTTCATATTTTTGTTGTTGTAATGGATTTTTATTTTTTGTCTTGGCTGATTTGGTAATGTAAAACTTCATATGGTTGTCTCTCCTACTTACTGCTGAGTTTTAAAAAGACTTGTTTTATTTATTAGCATTGTTTTAATTTCTGTTTTGGTAGAAGGGGTTTAAGGTAGAATGTTTTGATGTGGATGAAAGTTTATGGAATTGGTGCACATAGTGTAGGTTGATTTAGGTTTTTTGTTCTGAAATGATGAAGAAGAGTTAAAAATCTCTTATTCAGATGAATATAACTTCTTGAATTACTTAGGGAAATCAGGGATAGTGATAAGTTAAATATGACTTTTATCTTGTGAGAGTAGTAAAGCTAGATAACTCCACCTAGATCAGTGGTTCCCAACCCATAGAAGTCTGCAGACCACTAAGCCAAAAATTGAACCATGCGCATCTCCACCCCCACCGACTTGAGGGGGGGGGATGGGGGTATAGAATATCCCTCAGGAAAAAGGGATACAGGATTAACATACTCCCATTCTAACGTGTCATATTCTAATAATAAAATATGTTAAACTTTTAAGAAATTTTAATTCAACACCTAATAGTCATTGGATATGTTCGACCCATCTAGTTCAATGAACATTGATTGCTTTAGAAATCCCCATTTATTTGGCAACTTTTTTATGTGTGGTGCCGGACCACTCTCCTGGTCAGTGGTTGAGAACCACTGACCTAGATAGAGCCTTATAATTCTACTGTATTGTTGTTTACAACAGGTATATAGGAACGCACCCACAGTATTTAATGAAGCACAATTACTTGGATCTTAGTAAATCAGTATCGCCCTCATCATACTGTGGTCAGTGTCATGTGTATTGGGTTCAAATCCTGACTAAGGCACGGATGTCCTTGTGCTGACACCTTATAGGGAGTGATGTTGGTTCACCTTGGTGTTCTTATAATATAGATACCAGCAAAAATCATGGTCTAGATGAGTGAATATTTCCAAGATGAGTGCCTTGTGTATAGGGGAAAAAAATCAGTAAAATGGCTCTTTGGGGGGGGGGGGGGGGGAGGTGCCTTGAGGTGACCTTAGCAAATAATGATAAATTATTTATAAAATAAAAATCAAAAATATTCATTGGAAAAATTTAAAAATGCATGGAACATAAACTACAAAACTCAAATGGAAATTTTCTGTTTCCAGTCCTTCAGAATTAATTACTCATCATTTCTCACATTTGTATGTTAATAAAAAGGAGAAAATCATATAGACAGTATGTTGTCTGTAAGTACATTTACCTGAAGAATTATGTGCCAAGTTAACTTCCTATGATTGCAAAATCTGTTACCTAGGATTTTACATCTTGTATGAAATATGTCTTTAATTATATCTTCCATTTCTGTCTTTTTAATTGATTTTTTATGAGAATAAACTATTTTTCTTTCTTAGACAACTTGAAATATGTAAGTATAGTAATGTTCCAATGTATTTGTGATATTAATATATATTTCAATATTGATTCATCAAAAAAATATAAATTTTCTGATATAAGTATCTTATATTTATTAAAAATCCATGAAATCTATTTTTTGCTCCTATAAAAAGGAGTAGAAAAGTACTAACACAATCCATCCAAAATACTTAATTGATTATTCAAACTGTTTAACTAATTCTTTAAGCAATATCAAATCTGATTTTATTCTTTATTGATTAATCTATTGGTTATTTAACCTGTTCAAAAAATATAAAGGTGATTTAATGAAATGTTTCAAATATACCTCTTAAAGCTTTGTCTCTGAAATAATAATAAAAAGAAATTATAGAAAAATAAAAGTTGAGCATTTGTAATTTCATTTCTACAGTAGAGTGAGAGCACTTACTTATTTTGCCTCGAATGTTCATGATAAAATAATTTTAGCTTGTACAAAATAATATTTAAAGCAGTTGAAAGTCTGGTTTCTGTTAAAGTTTACTTTTTCATAAATATATTTCCTAATGTTTATTTAAAAATATGTATAAGTATCCAAAGTTGTAGAAACTTTTTCAGTCATGGGCACTATCATGTAAGATGTATTTTATGTTAACAAAAATATAAATATCTTTCATAGCGCAAGGCCTGAGGAATAATTCGCTTGCACTAGTCTTGAACTAAGTTTATATATTTCATGTTTGTAAAATGAATGAATTTTCTTGCTATATGATTATATGACTTAATTAACATTTGTTTTGGTTGATTTTAATTTTTTTTCCCAGATACAAGATGTTATAGGTATTGCAAGCTTTGATACTGCTGGTTCTTTCTTACTGTTAGGATGTAACAATGGATCAATATATTATATTGGTATATAATGCTTATTTTTTTCATATATTTTATTGCATTTAATCCTTTCAGGGATGCCGTTTGCACAGTGCAAATGCTTAAATCTAGTCTTCTTTTCACTTGCATTCAATGTATCCCAGTTAAATGAGCAGAAAAATGGCTAGTGCTGCCATCTGTTATCAGTTTAAAGAAGAAAAAAATTTTAAACCTTTATTTGGAAAAATTTTCAATATTTTTTTAGGTTAAAAAAAATTGGGGAAAAAAAACCTGCACTGTCTAAATGGTGGAGGTTGTTGTCCCTGAAAGGGTTAAACTATCATGATTGCAAAATTTTCTATGGTGATGCTGCCTTGTGTCTGTTGGTTTGTCTCCTTGTTATTTCTTTCTGTAAATAACATTAATCAAGCATTTTTCCTTCTCTTTTGATGCATAATTCTATTGTTCAGTGATTTCAGAAATTTAAGTTTGTACATATTTTATTAAGCAGTTGTTATTGTTTTTCTTGTCGCTGTGCAGGTTTGATATTTTTGTATTAAAAAGGTGATATTGAACTTAAAGGTTATAGATCTTTTAGTTAAACTGAACTAATTCTGTTGGGTAGTTCGATTGTAACTTATGGAGTTCTCTCGGAGAAACTGAGAAAATTCATAGAGAACTGGCTTTTCTGTGATCCACATGTGGCTAAGACAAAAAACTATAGATGTGTTCAGTCTTATGACAGGCACAACTTTCTAAACATCTCCCTTGTATTAACTGTCAGGTGGTGGCCAAAAGGCATGGGCACTGGCATCTGGTGCCAGAGTCTGCGGGTTCAAGTCCCACTATTGGCATGAATGTTTGTAGCTGTTAGTAATCAGCTTTAATCAGTCAGCTGAGGTCATAATTAGCCCTTGTGTAGCCAAAAAATGACTAGCGCTCTCAACCAACCATTATATTAACATTGACTATGGCCATTCCTGTAAGCTCGTCAAATTTTGGGAGTAGCAAATGTTTATCTTGCTTGCTAACCTGCTCCCCACTCTACTTTGCTGTGGATAAGGTACTGGGAGATAAGGCACTGAATGGATTTATATATTATACTAATGCCAATTTTTTTTATATTGTTCATTGTATATTGTTTGTTCTGTCCTCAGTTGTCTTATGTTTCCTGCCATTAGAAATAAAACAAAAGCTTGCTTTTCGTCATTATATTTCAATGTTTGATTGTGCTATTTATTAGTTATAATGCTTCTAAAGAGAGTTTCTTTTTCTTCCAATTAGACATGCAAAAATTTCCACTCCGAATGAAAGATAATGATCTACTTGTTACTGAACTTTATCATGACCCATCTAATGATGTTATCACAGCAATAAGTGTATATTTAACTCCAAAAACTAGTAAGTTGCATTTCCTTTATCTTTAGTGTATAAAATGTGTTTTCTTACTTTATTGTACTATCAAATGTTATGAATTCTGTTTGACATATTTAAAATGTTTGATAGCGATGTTTTGCTGAATTGTGTTTATATTGTGAACAAATTTGGATAGAAAGTAAAGACAATGTCAAACTTTCTGTCATTATCATGGTATAGACTAAAGATTATGTAAACTCTTTATGTATTAGTGTATCAGGTTGCAGTGTATTAGCAAAAGAATGTGATATTTCAATAGTGAACACAAATCATCAGCAAAGAACTGAACATCCAGAAATTAAAAAGTACAGCAAAGAACTGAACATCCAGAAATTAAAAAGTGAAAAAGTTTTAATCCATGAGATAAAAATATCCCAGTACCATGAAATAAAACAGCCGTAAATACTGTGCGAGTTACAACAAATTCAATTATCCTGGAAAAATCACTTAGGCAAAATCTTCTGCATTTTGGTCCAGAATGTCCGAGAAATGACAAGAAGGTTTCTTTTCAAGAGAATGAAAAAATAAGGATACTTCACAGGTTGATTTCTAGGGACTTAAATTCTAATTTGCTTGATGCAGTTTTGACAAAAGAGGCAGGGAGTATTTTAATTGAGCTTATGTGCAAAATTAACCCTCATTTTCACTCACTGTATGTAGATATGCAAGTACTTTTCAAGGTGATTTTTTGTAAATTCAAACTGGGATAGAGATGTTTTTCCAGTTTTGAACTCATACAAAGCTGATTGCAAAATCAATTAGGTGTAGAAAAGCAGCTAAATTAGTGTTTATGTTTAAATCTTTAAATATTTGGATAATTGTAGATAACGAAATAAAAATAATTATTTTCTTTTAGATTTTTAGTTTCAAATTTTGTTATTGATTGTTTTTATTTTATTTTATTTTTAAATTATTAAAAACTATTTTATTGACAATGATCAACAAAGTTTGAATTTGAAAATGATTACTTCCTATTTATGCATTAGTTATATAGTAGTATAGTATACAATTTTAAATCTATGGTATATATAATAGTTTATGTCACATAAAATTGAAATTTTAAAAAATCATCATTAAAATTAAAAAAATCTGATTTAAATAAAAAAAACAAAAACAAATTTTATTTGAAAAAAAATCATGATTTTTTTATACACCCTGAAATTTAAGCATACTACTAAACTTCCATTGTCTAATAGTTTATATATATGCATTGTGGAATCTTGGTCGATCATTCCATGAAACATCATTTTCCTGTATTTGTCATTTATTTCATCCAGTCTCAACTACCATATTGCTTTGTTATGTTCCCGCATCTATTGTATTCCCGCATTTATTGTTCAGTTCAATCGATCCCTGGAAAAATGATATACTGTCCAACCATGGAAGCAAGGTCCCTGGAAGCTGTTACGCATGCGCGAGAAAAGCTAGTCTACTTAGAAAATAGGGGAAAACGTCATATTTTCGTATGTGTTTGTTTATGAAATACGGAATGTATTTCAGACTGCTTTTTATCCGCAATTTTAAAGTTATTTTTTAAAACTTTATTTTTGATCGAATATGTGAATAATAATTTCAAAATAATAAAAAGAAAGAAGCAAATCTATTTAAAAAAAATAGGAGTGTTACAGGAGTGGATATTTTCGGGTGTGTTTGTTTAAGAACTGCGAAAGAATGTTTTCAACTAACTTTATTTCAGAAATTTTCTTTTGATTGAATGTATAAATAAAAACCGAAAAACATATTAAAATGAAGGTTTGAAAAATTCCAATTTTAAGTGATATATTGTAATAGCATAAATATATATATATAATTCAATAAAAATAATATATTTGATTCGCAGTTTTGCAATTTGCAGAAATAATTAGGATATACAACTCAAAATTTTCAATCTTTTGTGATTAGCAATAAAAAATTTAAAATGAATTTAAGATAAAACTTTCTCGTAATTTTATAAATAATCGATGTGTGAATGAGAGTGTGAATGAGAATATGAGATACAAATTTATAATTTCAGTGTTCTATGATAATTAAACATCTAGATTTTAAAAATGCATTTTATTGTAAATTAAATTAATTTTAAAAATGGTATATTTACATTCACTGTGATATTTATAAGAGCTGCAGAAAAAATACATCAGTGATCGGTAAATTTTTTTTTTTGTATCAAAAACTATCAAATAAAATCAATGAAAAATCTAATATTCATCTGATGAAATATCCGAATTACTGTCCGTGTCTGAAATATCTATTTGCAGAGGATCAACCAAATCTTCAATCACACCATCCCTTTCCCAATACATATTTTCTAATGAAACAACATGAGAGCTATTGTTGATACTATTGAATTGTTGGTACTATTTTATGGACGGCATAAAATTCATGAATTGTTCTTCGAATTACATCACAATCAAAATTATCTAAAGCTACGTTTTCGGCAGTTCTTTTTTTCTGACGTTTCCTCGGAGATTCAAATTTTGGAGTTTCTTCACCCTTTGCTTCTCTGTGTATTCTTTTTACTCTGGACATCGATATTCCACTAGCTCTCTTTAGGGATTTCGAAAGTGGAACAATAAAATTTCCTTCTAGTGCTTCTTTATCACACAATTTAATTACATTGTGTATTATACGTTTACAATCACTACGGAACTCCGAGCAGTAGTGTCGGGTAAAGGATTCATTAATTTTTATATAATAATCAAAATAACAGACGAGGAAAAAGCAAGTGAGCGCAATTAGTAACCGATTCTAAAGAATGTCCAGAGAATACGAGACTTTTCCCCCTCCTTCCTCAGCAACCTTACCTACATCGTGAATAGAATCGTCTTGGCACTATGCCAACCGTGGTTCTTCGTACTGTGGTCGGACAGTATTGTGATTCATATATATATATATATATATATATGTGTGTGTGTGTCAAGAAATTAGTTGGGAAAGAAACAATTAAGTTAAAATTTAAAGGGGGCTTCAGGATAGATTAATTTTGTGGCAAACACCATTGGTTTAATTCAGCAGAGAACGAGCACGCCGTGATTTTCAGGGGAATATGCTTGAGAGATAACCTTGACTCGCATCTGTGGTCGAGCGAACAAATCTATTTTTAGAGCAGGCACGGGCTGTGAGGAGTGATACTATAACATTATTTCAGACTTGGAGAGGATTCTAGAATATTTCACAGGGCATGTGCGAAAGCTTAGTGCCTAAGTGAAACAATGTGTTTAAGGCAGAGCGTTTTTGGATTTCGGTTTGCGCGGAGTGCGCGTCAGAGGTGAGAGATCGAAACAATGGCACGGATTGAATCGGGTTATTTAATAGTTATTGATTAAAGGATTTAGGTGTAAACTAATTGTCTTTAATTCCACAGGCCTACGATGTTACTGACTGCATATTTTTAGAGTAAGTAGTAGAGGAACGAGTAAGAGGGAGTACGAGAATTAAAGTTCGTCATATATATATATATTTTTTCTTCTTTTGCTATGCTTAGTTCTAGGTATTTAGACAAACTGTTTTTATCAGATTTTGATTTTACCAAAGCTCTGAAAATACATACTTATGTTAGAGACAGTATTTAAACAGTGCACAGGTAAAAGCTGAGAAATATTTTTCTTTGGGATACAAAATAATTATTGGTTCAAATCTAGATGCAGGTATGTCTGTGTAATAATGATTAAAACAGCCAATCTATAAATCATATAATGAATATTTCTTGCATTGAAAGCTCTCCTGAGCAATAAAATATGATTATAATGTAATTTTTTCTCCCTTTTTTTAAAAAAAAGTTTTAATTTATATAGTGAATTTATTTTACTAGATGTGGTGCTTTTATTCTTTTGATTATTTGAAGGTCTTTGTGGGAACTGGATTGAAATTGCTTATGGTACAAGTTCTGGTACAGTGAGAGTCATTGTTCAGCATCCAGAAACTGTTGGTCATGGGCCACAGTTATTTCAGACATTCACAGTTCATCGGAGCCCTGTAAATAAAGTTGTGTTGTCTGAAAAGTTTTTAATATCAGGTATTGTCATTTTAACATTGTAATTTGCATATATGCACTTAGGATTTGAGTTTATTTTCCAAGTATTAAGTTTTGTTAAAAAGGAAGATATAAAAAATTATATCTTCCTTTTCACTTCCTAAAAGTGAATAAATACAGAAAATTGGGGAAATACAAAGGAAAAAAAAAACCAAAAATAATTTAAGATATAGGTACAGTTTCCTGTAGTGGTTGCTTAATTAAAATATATTTATTTTTCTGAAATATTCATTGTGTTTTCATTTAATGTTTATAATTTTGCTTAATTTTGGCTGTATGAAAATCTTTAGCATTTTAGAGCATTCATTTATATTATAACTCAATAATTTAATGGTTTAATTATATAAAAGTATATACATGTTTACTCACATAAATTACTATTGTTTCTTATAGTGTGAGTAATTTCTGTTAAAAAAAAGTGCTTGTTGAAATTTTGAAACTGACACACACTGCGAGATATGTCACACACTGCTTGAAATATAATAAATCTCTGATGAAAAACTATTATGAAATTTAATAACTGGTTTATGTTATACATTTCTGAAACGATTTTAGAATCAGATGAGTTTCTCAAAATCCATTTACTTTAATATTATTGAATGGAATAAAAAAACATCATAGGTTCCCTACATAACATAACAGTTTGAAACATTTATCTTCTCTGTTTTTTACTTTTGCAAAATATATTTAGTCATTGATATAATGAGAATTTATTTATTTGCAGTTTGTTCAGAGTACAATCATACAAGGACATGGAGTGTGACAAGATTTCGTGGAATGATTTCTACACAACCTGGTTCTACTCCTCTAGCATCTTTCAAAGTAGTATCTCTTGAAGATATTGATGCAAGCATGAGTTATACTATGGGAAACGATAGTGGTAAGATTTTGTTCAAAAGTAATGTATTGTTTACCTAGAAACTGAATGATTTTGATAATTTTTTCTTTGAAACAAAATTTCTCAATAGCAGTCATCTGTTTTATGCAAAAAATAAGTTTGCTACTAACAGTTTATATATTTTCATTTATGGAGTGGTTTTAATTTTTGAAATTGATTTGGAAAATGACATTGGATTTAATTTACATTCATAAATTCAAGCAGTTTTTGTTCAATCCTTGATAAAAAAAAAATGATATTCTCTCAGCTGGTGAATTAATTGCATTTGAAATATTGTCAGGTTCCTGGACCATTGTCTGTTTAGCTATCTATTACAGTTTGTTCAGAGTTCAGTCATACATGGACATGAAATGTGACGAAGTTTCTTGGAGTGATCTTGCAAAATAGTTGTCTTAAAATTTTGTGAAGAAATAATGATCAAGTTCTATATCCATAATTGCCATCATTATAGAAAATTAATATGTGTGTGCCACGTGTACTAATTTCATTTTTATTTTCATGTTCCATTTACCTGTACTGATACAGGCTTGTACCAACCTTGCTATTTTCTGAAAATCCTCTACAGTCTAGAATATGAATTTGGTACATGTGGAGGAAATAGAACAAAACAAGAGCTTTGAAAGTGTTAAATGTTTCTTATTAAATGTGTTCATCATAAATGATTATAATCAAGTGCTTTTTTTGTTAATAAAGTATTGCTTATGTTATCTTATAAGTTATAATTGTAGGATATTTTGAGGATGCATATCTTTTTCTTGAGACATTGAGATTATTTTATGGAACCCTACAATAATGAGTAAACCTTGTTTTTTAACTGCTTTAGAAAGAATCGGGTGTTTAAATGATTGTATGATCTGCATCAAACTAGCAGTGTGATTGGTATAATCATCTTAACTAATAAATTGGAATGGTTTTAAATTATGGCACATTAGATATTGTTTTTTTTGTTTTATGGGTTTAGTTGTGTTATTCATGTATTATCTGGAAACAGGATATCATAAAGTAATGAATTAATTAGAATATTGGATTTGTAATTAGGCATATACAGGGTGAATCTGAACTCTTGGGCAAAACTTTACGGGGTGATAGAATGCATCTATACGAGCAATATTCGTCATAGAATGTATGGTCGGAACGCAAACGGTGAGGCGCTAGGTGGCGCTGTAAATGTAAGACCGACGCTATAGGTGAATCTGAACAAGTGCTCAAAACTTTACGGGGTGATAGAATGCATCTATACGAGCAATATTCGTCAGAGAATGTATGGTCGGAATGCAAACGGTGAGGCGCTAGGTGGCGCTGAAAATGTAAGACCGATGCTATAAAAGCGTCGGTCCTCGCACCCAACGGCATTTCTACCGTGGATTGCCCAGAGGATGGCTGGTTATACGAACCACGAAATGGCAGATATGCACTTCGTGTACGGTGCGGCGGACGGGAATGCGAGTGAGGCACAGAGACTTTACCGGGGCCGGTTTCCGATGAGACGCACTCCATATCGGAAAACATTCGAGCGTTTGCATCGACGGCTGTGTGAAACGGGATCCTTTGTCGCGACCATGCAAGACAGAGGAGAGGGCGTGAAAGGAGTGTCAGGATGCCGCAAATTACAAAGGACATTCTGCGTAGGGTGAAAGATCAACCAGACTGTAGCACGCGAGCAGTTTCCCGTGCTGTAAACGTGTCCCAAATGACGGTTTGCCGTGTGCTACAGGAGGAAGGAATGCATCCCTACCGTACGCAGAAGGTACAAGCGTTGTCACTAGTGGACTATCAGCCACGTGTCGATTTCGCACGTTGGTACCTCCATCAAAATGCAGCGCAGCCGGATTTCGGTGCACATGTTCTGTTTACGGATGAGTGCACTTTCACCCGTGAGGGTGTTTTTAACACCCACAACTCACATACATGGGCATCAACGAACCCACATGCCATACTGTTAGGCAAAATGCCGGATATGCATTTCCTTTCTCCCCCTAACTATCCAGCTACGTAAGCAACGTGATGTTTACTTCATTAAACACCACCATAACGCAGGTCAACCGTCGCCAGACGCCCGTTGCGTCATGACGATACTGTGACGCCATTCTAGCAGCCAGCAACGACGTCATAGATTCCCGAGCTATTTCATCGATGACGTCAAGCACAAAACATCTTCTAAATTTGCATAAAGAAGTTTTTCATCTCTTACCACGAGGGAGCGCGGTAATCGAACTGCATATATAGGCCGGCGTTTCCCTGCCAGTGCGGCTTTTCTTTTGGTGCTTGTCTGGTGCTGTGCATGTGCTTATGCATTAGTGTGGGTGATTAACAGTGACTCGCAGCCGAACAGTTGTGTTCAAGCCATCTCGGTGTACGTATTCCATTGCACCCGAGTCCGAGTTCAACATATAGCAAAGGTTTCCAGCTAAAAGATATCCAGCTTCCAATACCGTACAGGTAATTCACCTGCCTATTCAAGGGAGTTTTTGTCAACAGCTTCCATTTTATTTCAGCAATGTGTCGTCAACTCATGTGAGTTAATCTATTTTGTTTATTTTTTTTCCGAGTACCAGCGAACTAAATTACGGACACGTTCAGCTGTTTTACACTACAAGTTGTGTAGTGACTCGTCTGTATTTATACTTTTGTGTTTATTAGAAGCAAATAAATTTGTTTTATTTTTAATGTTAAACCTGAGTATGTCCTACTTTAAGTTCCACATGCCGCAAATTAATATAACCATTTAGCGTTACTTTATTGTCACTTAGCTATAAAAGTCCACCTTTACTGCTAGCTAGAACGACTCTGCACATTAATCTAATCGTCAAGTTTGGGGCATTTCTGCCCGCAAATCTCAACACATACGTCCACATTCGGTACAGCGGCGGTTTTTTGTAAATGTTTGGGCAGGGATCCTCCATGACCATTTGATTGGCCCATACCTCCTGCCACACCGTCTGGACAGCGAATCGTATCACACATTCCTACGAGAGGTGTTGCCGGAGCTGCTGCGTCCGATTCCAACACCCATCAGGTCGAGAATGTGGTTCCATCACGACGGTGCGCCTGCACACTTCAGCTTGGATGTGTGGAACAATTTAGATGCAACATTCCCAGGGCGATGGATTGGTCGAGGTGGTCCCATAGCTTGGCCACCAAGATCGCCGGATCTCAAGTGTTTGGACTTTTTCCTGTGGGGACATATGAAAAGCCTAATCTATGAGTACCCCATTGAAACCAATATGGAACTAGTCGTCAGGATCGCCGTTGTTACCGGCGATATTCAGGAAATGCCTGGTGTCTTCGCAAAAGTACGTCAGTCCCTATCCCGCAGGTGTGAAGCCTGCATTACAGCTGGCGGAAGCTCTTTTGAGCAATTTCTTTGACCATGTAAATCAATTACATTCCTGTTAATAAAATGATTTCTTCAGTATCTCCTCTCATTCTTGTGTTAATTCTTTAAATGTGACAATAGAAAACTACCTTTTAACTTCTCACCATTTGCGTTCCGACCATACATTCTATGATGAATATTGCTCGTATAGATGCGTTCTATCACCCCGTAAAGTTTTGAGCATTTGTTCAGATTCACCTATAGCATCGGTCTTACATTTACAGCGCCACCTAGCGCCTCACTGTTTGCATTCCGACCATACATTCTATGACGAATATTGCTCGTATAGATGCGTTCTATCACCCCATGAAGTTTTGCCCCTGTAGATCTACATTGTAATATTTCTTTAACTTATGTTTCAAAGCTGTTAAAAAATGCCCTTTTTCCCTACTCTGGGAAAATTGCATTTAACTTATCTTGTATTTTGTTATGTAATTTCCCTGTGAGTATTTTCTTTGCAAGTTGGCTAGAGGGGAGGAGACTCTCCCATTTTTAATTCCAAAGATGAGAATGAATTCAGAGAATGATAAAACTGAAAGCTGTATCTTTTCAGAGATGGGTAGACCATTTCAAAGCTGTTTACTTGGAAAGGCTGCTCACCCATAAAAGTAAACAAATGAATGATCTTTGTCCTCATTTCTCTCATTTGATGACTTTCAGTTTTGTTTACCACAGGCCAAAAAGCTTCATGTGCATCTTTCAGTGTTCACTTGAACAGGTCATTGTAAACCCAGGCGATTTCAAAGACTCATACCTTTTAAAGATCTAGCTGGTTTGAGGATTTAATTTTTTTGAGATTCAGCTCATTCAAAGACCAGTACTTTAACATTTACTCCCTGAAACATGAAATTTGGATTCAGGTTTATAATATAAATACCAGGCATATGATTAAACTACTTGCCTGGATGAGAGTAGATAAGCTCTTCATAGTATTTCATTTTCAGTTTCTCATTCTGAATAACAAATGATGTAGACATTTGCACGAATGTAGAAGTGAGAATAGAAAGTATTGGATTTTCTAGGCCATTTTAAGTTTGAATGGTTCAGGGTGGAATGTATCTGGTGGTCTATAATTTTTTATGGTCTAACAATAAACTTATTTGAATGAATATTTAATTGTAAGCATAAGTTTATATAAGTTCACATTTTTTTTACTTTATTTATATATTTATATAGTAAATAGAATTCTATCTTGTTTTTGTGAATAAACCTAGATATTTTGAACAAAAAGCAGCGTTAGAACAATTTTATAGGACTAATCTGGTTCTCATATTTACAGAGAATTTATGTTTCTTAACACTAGAACCGTGGGACTTTCGGTATACCTAGAAACGCGGAGCGGATCATTTTGACCCTAGATTGTAAACCTATAAAATATGCACAAGCGCTCAATTTAGTTAACTACAACTTTTTATTTTTTAAATAATTCAATCAATAATCAATATATCTGAGAATTTACATTAAATAATTTATATAAATCAAGAGAAATTAACTTAATTTTTACAAAATCTTATTATTTAAAATTGTATATCCTTGAGTATAATAACGTGTCTCTTTAACAAAATATGACATAAATTTCCTAACTTCAATGGAAAAACAGAGCATCTCTTTTCAATAAGTTTAGACATAATTTCAAAAAATTAAAAATTTTATCAGTGACTTACTAGTTTTACAGATTATGAAATCCAATTTACTGTATGCATTGTGCACAAAACTGAGTAATAAGTTTTGTACATTTTCCACAAATGGGTGCTTTACATTTTGAACATATATCTATAGCTTTATTTTCATACTTTGAACTGTGGCATCGGACTCGTTTCCGCTTAATTTGTGGTTGTCCGTCGTTTTCATTAGTTGCTTCAAACTCTGTTTTTGCCACCTTTTTTTTCGGGAGAGAACAAACTTTTCTAGTCATTCTTCAACCAAGTCTTGAATGAATTGCCGTCTACTAATAGATTTTCTAGTTACAGTTTTATATAAAACCAAGGCATTGATTGTAGCAAGGCCCAAAATATTTCAAAAAACTGCACCGGCCACCTTCGGGAAGTAGGCTTGACTGTATATTTCCTTATCATTTGGTCAATCATGTCCACACCGTATTTAGTTGCGTTGTAGAAAGTGATTGTATCAGGTAGCTTTTTTGGGGGCGTTATCTGCAATTTCTACGGTTGGATGGAGACTACTTAGCAACAAACCATTTTTATCTCTTTTATCTTGATAAACAGTTAGCCTCTGCAAGCTTCAGTGTTGTGAAAAAGTTGTCCGTAGTGACATTTCTACCTTTTTTCTCATATGGACTTATTAGTTGTAGCACTACATGTTCAGAAAGAGAAACGTTGGATGTACATTGGTTATCTTTTCCAAGATACGGGAATCCATTTATCAGATATTTTGAGTCAACATCTGCAGCCGACCAGAACTTGATTCCAAACTTATCTGGTTTGTTTGGCATGTATTGGGTAAACCTACACCTAGCTTTTGTAGGAAATAACTGTTCATCTACAGTTATATTAGGACCTCGTGTATAGTTATTCTTGCAATTTTCAATGAAACAATTCCAGATATCTGAAATAAGGGCAAATTTGTCTGTCTCTAGACGCTTTGATCTTGTTGATTTTATGTCGAAGCATAAAAATTTCATTATTTCATGAAATTGGTCTCATGACATTGTATTTTGGAAAAATGGTGGTCCCCAGTCCACAAGCTATGCAGTTCAAGTCCTTTTGCACAATATATACCACGTGCATATAAAATTGATATAAAAGCATCTATTTCTTCTAATGTTATATTCCATTCTCTTTCATGAATCTGCCGGTGAGCTTGATCTTCAGTACATTTCTTTGTGTTTCAATATCCATTCATCTATAAAAAATCTCAAAGCACTTGAAGGACTGTTGTCGATAACATTGCGTTTAGCATATGGTGTTGGGCTTCCAACTTCTTTCAAAATATTACTCTGATTTTCTTCCTCTATCGCTTGTTCCTAATTGAGCGACATTTCAAACTGCCCCATCTTTGCCAGCTTCATTATTTCCAACTTTGAATGTTATTGTTGATTTCTTTTTCAAATTTCTTTGCGTGTGTGTATCTTTTCTTGGAAGATTTGATTTTTTTTTTTATAAGATAAATTATCATCATTATTGCGATGAAAAGAACCAACGATTGTTAGAGGATTGCCAGAGTCATCTTCACTTTCATTTTCTTCATCCGAATCCAAATTTTCTTCATTATCAGGCAGATATTCATCCTCACTACTCAAAATCGAATCTTTCATCATTATCTTCACCTCCTGAATCCTTTTCAGATAATTGTTCTAAATATTCTAAAGCTTCCTGAACAAGATTAGGGTGTCGTGTCATTTTTTTAATACATATACTAATTACAGTATAAAAGCGAGTTCAAAAAGTCTTCTAAATATTCGCTATAATTTTTCCCTGTATTCGAACGTAGTTCGCACTTCAAACCTAATATAATGACCTTGACTGAATACCTTCACTATTACCCCTTCTGGTACAATTCATTTGAAGAATTCCAGGATGGAGTAGAAGTACTTTAGAGTTACTTCCGAGAAAATGCCACTGTTTTTAGTCATTTGTGCATTAACATTTCTTACGGGTCAAATTGACCTGCTCCGCGGTTCTAGGTATAAGTGTTAATAATCAGAAAATTATTTATGTTGCGAATTTTTAAATTTGGTAAATTGTTGTTTACCTTAAATTATTAAAAGTCATAAAAGGAATTTTTTTTCAATCAATACTTTTCGCGTGGTGATAAATTGAACATTGTTTTGGGTCAAATTGACCCGCTCCGCGGTTCTAGTGTTAAGCTTCGGGTGTGAACATGGAAATGTTATTGATATTAGTTTCATAATTTATTCTCAGTGTCTTTCTATCTGATATAGAAAGATATGTATCCATATTTCATAGCACAAATCCTATTATTAAAAACTAGCCGGGCGAAGCCTGGCTATGCTCGGGCCCCACAAAAGAAAAAAAAGCCCTTTTCAGGGCCATAGAAATATATTAAATTCCTGTCAATTTTCATTCCTGTCGCTGCCGACAAATGGCTGCACCATACGGCTTGGAGTCGCCTGCTTCTCCAGTGGAGTGCTTTTTTAGAATTATAATATCTTTAAAACTATTAAAATAGCAGAATAACTGTAAGCAGAAAAAGTTATCAGTTTTCAAAGTTCTTTCCAAATATGTAAGATTTATGTACTTTCATGAGAAAAATAATACACTGATTTTCGACCAAAACAAAATGGCCACCAAAATTGCAGTCTCAGGATGAGTGAGACCCAGAGACATGTGACCCGACTTTATTTATATAGATCTGTTACTTTATTTATATAGATTTATATTTTTAAAAACACTTTAATTTCTAAATAATTTTATCCTTTTTTCTCTCAAAATTTTATAAGTTATGAGGGAATTTTTTTAATGTGTGGCATCTCTTTGTATGTCTCAAAAACCCTGTTACTCTATGCGACTCTTTATGTATTAGTTGGTTTGTGAACCTAGAATACATAATAAGGAATTCTAAAGAATATTTTATACAATTTTTTCCATATAATGCTTTGTGTTGTAGAGCACAGTTAAACAAGAGGGAGAAGTGATGTTTAATTCATCCCTCTGATGTATTGTGTTGTATAAATTCACTTTTTTCTTATTTCAATTCACTTGAGAAATTTTTAATCTTTTTTTTCATGTTCTGCAATTTAGCTTGCTCTTTCTACTATACCTTAATTTTTTTTTTTACCCTTTCATTTTATAGGTCCATATGGTGAACAGGATGATGAGCAAGTATTTATTCAAAAAGTTGTCCCTGAAACTGATCAGTTATATGTTCGTTATGCATCTACTGGAAAAAGGTATACATATTTCATTGGTATGGATTAAAATATCTAAGTTCTGGTACTTATATTGTATAATTTTTTACAATTGCTTTACAGGATATGTGTCATCAAATCTGTGGATAGTACTACTATTACTGCATTTTGTGTGCACGAATGTGAAGGATCTAACCGAATGGGCTCCAGACCAAGGCGTTATATTTTTACTGGTCATAGCACTGGAGCTATTCAAGTGAGTTATTGGTCAAAGATTTTATGTAATAAACATTTGCTGATTGATATTGAAGTTGTATGTTTTGTTATCTAACAAACTCAAGATTATAAATAAGTTCAATTGAAAAAACTCTAAATGTTTCCTAGCATATAGATATAAGGATGCTAATGAAGGTTCCATTCGTAGTTCTGAAAGCCTTATAAGTATTTTGAAATTCATTTAAAATGTCCCAGGCACTGATATATTATAGAATTTGTAGATTAATTTGTGGTAGTCAATTTATTAATGTGCCAGTCTAATCTTTTTGTGCTTTCTAAACTCAAAAATACAGAGGCTGTTCACACATTTTTTAGACGATGTATATTGTATTCACAAAACTAAATTACATAAAATTCTTGTGTTTTAAATGTTCTATTTGACATCCCTTATTCTGAACTATCTTTCGACACCGCAATTTCCAGGATAATAATGCCTTTTGAAGTGTCAGAAGAGGTATTCTATCCCATTCCTCCTGAACAGCTTTCCAGAGTCCTGTAAGGGTTTTGGGACGACGTTTGGATAATGCAGATTTTAAAAGTCCGAAAGCACAAAAATCCATAGGTGATACATCGGGAGATTTAGTAGGGATATCAGTGAAGGGTATGGCCTTGATACCAGTTTTTTGTTCCATTTCTTTTAGGAATTTTACAGTGGATTTTGATGTGTGACTGCTAGCTTTGTCCTGATGGAGTCTCACAGATTGATGGCACTGTGGGTAAAGTGATGGTATTTCATTCAGAAACATTGGCGATAAAATATGTTCCTGATAGTATTTGGAGTTAATCTTGACATTTTTTTCCACTCTCTTTATTTTTAACTTGCCATTATAAGAAAAACCAGCAACAATCATGAATCCCTTAGAAAAATTTTCTTTCGATTCTTTGAACCATGTACTTAAATTTTTTTCTCCACTTTTATGATAATAAATGGCTCTTTTTTTTGTTGCAATCATTTAAATACACCCATGATTCATCTATTGTGACAATTGTTTTCCATTTTTCTTTGGATAAGTGTTTCTCATATAGAATTCTGCAGCGTGTCCTGCGTTCAGCGATATGATTTGGAAGAAGACGATGCGCATTGCGTTTTTTCGCTTAAGATTTAAATCAATGTTTATCATTTTGTTTACAGTGGACACCGAGCATTTTAATGATTTTGCAACTGTCCTTTCACTAGGGGGATTTTCTTTTAACATTAAACAACGTACCTTTGCAATAGTCGAAGATGTCCGTTTTTTCCTTGGATACTTGTTTGGAATTTTTATCCCACTTGAGGCTCCGATTTGACGTTTTTTACCTTTTTTGTTGATGATATTACCTATTGATGCTTTAGATATCACAAAACCATGACTCTCGCATCGTTTTTGGATAACGGAGTATGCATATTTCTCTTCGGAAAGAGCATAAATGTAGCCTTCGAACCACTACTTTGTTAAAAACGCCATTTTGAATAAAAACAAAACTTTCAAGCTGCAGATGATAATTTTGACTTTTAAAAACATAGTACAATTACAATTATTTCTTTTACAGCAAACGATTTTTTATTACCGCTTACCAAAATCATCTAAAAAATGTGCGAACAGCCTTTGTATTAGATCATTATTTCTCACTGTTATATACATACAAGCTGTGAAAATTACTTTTTATGCATAATTTGTTATTTTGTGCGTTATTTCTTTTATTTTAATCATATCCCATTTATACTATAATAATTATTAACTTGTTCATCTCCAAAATCCAAGAGATCATTCTGATGATACAGGTCATATCTCTTTGCAATTTTAACTCACAGGGAGTGGATTCTTTAATAGAAAATTAATTTTTGACAAAATTTAAAAAAAAATAGAATTCTTTTGAAATATCCTTGAAAAAAAAAACAGCAACATAACTGTTAACATTCATGCATGAACTTTTTTTTTCTCTGTTAATTTTAACTAGGGTTACAATGGTCTTAAAATTTTTAAAAGTCCTTAAGATTTTTTTGGTCCTTATTAGTCCTTAATTATTGACCAGAAGTTCTTAATAGCCTTTAAACTTTTATCTCATAGAACTATGCATGTTTAAAACAATAAAAAAAACCCAGTTTTTTTGACTGATCATAAAACCATGAGATATTTGTTTCATTGTACATCATGCTGAACTAGATAGGTATGTTTTTAGAAGGAGTAATAATACCTTGGCCCTTGAGGCAAAAGTATCAACTTGTGGATTTCAATTGGGATTGACTCCCAATATTCAAGAACCCAGTGATCAGCCATTTGGTTTAATTTAGTTCCCTCTGCAAAGAGAGTGGGTATATGGTAGACTAAAGGAGGAATAATGAGTCATTCCAATACTTAATGTTAGTTAACAGAGTTGATAATTTCATTTAAAAATCAATTTTAACTAAATGACAAAATATTGTTGAGATCTGATAATTTAGGAATACTTTTATGAGAATTGTCATAGTTGTTCTTCGTGGATTTAATTGAAGTAGTGAATGTTTCTTAATGAATTTTATGTTATAAGATCAGAGTTTCATTATTTTGACATGATTGCCTTTCACTTGTCTCCTGTGTTTTATGTCTCTTAGTATAAAAAAAAAAAAAAAGATTGATCAGAGAAAGAGCAGGACTTTTGTTGATAGTTACAACATTGATTATGTCAAATTGGCTAAAGTTTGGGGTACCAGTCTTGGAATCAGTGGCTGCAAATTTAAAAATCATAATAGAAATTTGTGTTTTGGGTCATTCAGAGGTGGTTCTAAGCAGTAAATCCCAGTCAGTTCAGCCCTGAAGTTGCAAAAGATTACTATAACTCAAAACCAACCAACCAACCAACCAACCAGGGAATTTTAAAGTAACAATAACTTTGTATCAGGTTATGTGGATATCAGATTATTTTTAGAAAGAATATATTGTCATTACTTGCTACACCTGTCAGCATTATTCTCATCTGAAATGATTTTGTTGGAGTATTTTTCATATTTTACAGAATGTAAAACTAGTGTTGCTTTTTGTTTTTCATAGTATTCAAAATTAAATAGAAATAAAAATTATTTTGCGCTAAAGCTAACAATTAATTTTTAATTAATTTATTGTTCTTTAAACCCTAAAGTTAGAGAATGATTTTTTTAAAACTCATTTTATAATTTTTTTTTGTTTTATATATTGATGACAACATACACATATACTACAGTTAGTCATAAATTTGTCAGGATATAAAGTTTGTATTTTATTATTTCTTTGTGCATACACCAAATTTTAATGTTTTATGTTAACATCTTTTTTTTCTTTCTATTGTTCAGATGTGGGATCTTACAACTGCTTTGGATTTGGCTGCAAAAGGAGAACTTGGTAAAATGATTGTTTATGTTATATGTAGTAATGATGCTTTTCTTATATATATATTAACTCTAGTAAATATTTGTGATCATAAAATCTGATATTAAAAGCATGTAGACTCAACTCTTAAATTTTGCTTGACTTCAATACAAATTACAGTCAGTGCATAAATTGAACATAGCATAAATTTAACTGAGCAACATTTAATGCAGGCACTTGGGAGTTGGTACTTTAAATGCAGTTGTTGCTGCATTGTGGCTTTTAGGATGTATCATCTGCAGGTATCATGCTTTTTTATTGGTGGTGACAGAATGTTTTATTCTACATGTGTCATGAAAGAAACCTCAGATTTTTAAGTATGGATTAGGTTGTTGCATGAAGATACCCTTCACTTTAAAATAATGTGGATGTCTGTAAGGATTGAAGTTCATTCATAGTTTCCTTGCTCTGACATAAATGCCACATACTCTGTTAGAAACTTTTTATTTGTAAATGTTATGTTTGTGTTGTATAGTAATTTTTTAAAAAGGTTTTCTGTTTAAATACTTGGGCAATAATTGATAATTATTCCATCTACAGGTGGTGGAGGTGGACCCTCTCCTAATGAAATGTTGAATCTCCTTGATCAATGTGATTTGGCTAGCTCATTGTCATCAACACCATCTTGTACTAGTCCACCATCAGGTGGCCGCTTGAAAGCCTGTAATGTAGCTTTTCTTTCACATCAAGTAAAATCAGCTGAAATGCAAGCAGAAGATACTAGAGATGGACAATCCTGAAATTTGTGAAATATATATATATGTAAATGGGTGTGTGTGTTTGTGTATACATATATTATATGAAAAATGCATTTAATACAAAACAGAAGAGCAAGATCATGTCTATTTCGATAAAAATGAGGCATGATCATTAATTTAGTGAATGTATGTTCATGTCTTTTTTGTATAACATCCTTTATATCATATTTGATATAATTCAATATTTATTATATTTCATTTGTAATTATTTATACTTGTATATAAAATATGCCTGTGAGTTTATTCAGAATATCTGAATCTGTTCATCTGATCTCAGAAGTTATGATGAATGAAGCATTCACATGTTAGAGTAATGCCTCTTTGAGATTCAAATACCTGCAGTAATAGTGCTTGAAAGCTTAGTAAAAATTTTATAAGTTATATATTATTTATTTTAAGTACTAAATATTTGCAGAATAGCTCTATCAAAACACTAAAGATTTTTTAAGAAGTTAAATAATAATTTTTGTTTTAATAATTGGAAAAATTATCATGTTTGTGAGCTATGCATGAAATCTCTGTAATAGGGCATGCCATTTCAAGATGCAGCTCTACATTGCTAATTATCGTTTTATGTCAGCTTTGAATCTTTCAGATCTGAAGTCTTAATGGTCTATGTGATATCTTTTCTTGTCTTGTACCCATGAAGCATCAGAATTTTTGCTACTTGATAATGCCTCAAGTATTTATTGTGTTCCTTATTACATTTATGTTTTCAGGGAAAAGTTTTGGGCTAAAAATTATATTTTTATAGATATCTTATTGAAATATTTTCTTGTTGAGATTCAGTATATTTATTTAACTTGGAGAATTTCAATAGTTTTCTGAGGAATTAGAATATTTAAATTATGCTTATTTTTACAGTTTATTATAGTTAGTTTCTATTATTGATATCAGTTGTACCATAAAAAAAGTCTAATGTGAAACTATGTAAGTTCCTATACTTTTGTAACAATGTAACAAGTGACTATTCCACACTCTATGTTGATTACTAATTGTTTGTTTTTCTTATATGTTTCATTAGAAATTTTTTTTGACTTTGCTCTGATGCAAGACAACTCTCCATTCAATTGAACTGGTTGTTGAATGTATTGAAGAATGCATTTCATTGTAATATGAATTGTTTGTTACTTTTAAATAGAGCTTAGAAATTTTCATCTTTTTTTTTTTAAATAGAGATCCATGATAATTGTTTATCTTTTTAAAAAAAATTTTAAGTCAAAAAATGTCCAGTTAGAGATTTCTTTTAACAGCGTGCTTGGTAGTTTGTTGTCAGGAATAATTTTGAAATTAATTTAAATACTAATCAAAAGTAATTGGTTTTAAATTAATTTGATTTCTTGTTGTGGGTAATTAGTGTCATATATCTGCTGGTGCATTTAACCACAAGGGAAATGGAGGTAAAGGTGAAAGAGATTTATAGCTAATATATATATTTTTCATTTCAGTAAACTGAAAAATGTTTTCAATCTAGAGTAAATTCTGTAAACCCTTTGTATTGAGAGACTGCTTTGAAATTTTACTGACATGAATAATTGAGTATACACTGTTTGCGGACTTCCCATGCAAACAGAACCTGTTACTTCAAAAATTATTTTTCATTGCATATTTTTATATCTTTTGACTACTGATTGTTTTATATTGCATATCTGATTATGAAATAAAAAGAAAATATTGAAGCAGTTCAACACACACAGTTATTCTGTAATGTGTCATGTTTCCTCTCTTCCTGAAAGGTACATTTTGCATTGAAATGTATGAAATATTTAAAATGAGAATATTTTGTAAGTCTCATAAAATTATTTTGCTCATTAAAACTGTTTAAAAATAAATTATACTTTGAAGTTAAGTGGTGAATGAAGAAAGAATCTTTTTGTTATTTATGGATTTGTTTTGCTTAAACTCTCTGTAAACTCTCGTATTAATCATTATGTCGAATTTATCATTTGAAGGAAACTAGAAAGTGGATGGTGTCAAATTTACTTCTGAGCTTTGATTTTGAATGTGGGAGAAAAGATTTTATGGAGTATTTGATTCTGGTTAACTGAATTTCTGTGTAGTTGTAAGTTGACCTTTTTGGTATGTGATAATGTTTTATTGCTTAGAGAGAGACATTATGCATCAGTATGAAACAGTAAATGGATGAACCACATGGTGATAAACTAAATATCTTTTATATTGTGAATGAATTCTTGCATGTACATCAGTTTACATAGGCTTTTACAGGATGTAACTGCCAAAGTTTTAAGGAAAAATTAGAATATACTGTACTGAGATAATTGTCAACATCTATGTAATTCATACAAAATATTACTTTAAAAATAAAACATAGTCTTGAGTCTAATTTGACTTTCATCAACCTTTTAAAAAAATAACTTCATAAAATTCCTTTTTCTCCCATCTTCTAAGAATTGGTCCTTCTAAGAACTCTATATTTAAATTAGCATTCTAGCCAACTTTAAAAACTTTTTCATAAGTTCTGTAGAAAATGTGCTCGATGGTTTAATTTTATAGTCAGAAACACTTTTTTCAGATTTTCTCATAATTTCTGATAATTTCTCATAATTTCTGATAAAATTTTTTAGACATGATCTATGTTTTACCAAATATTTTTTTTTTCTAAAGTGTGTCATGAAGCCGTGAAATTCAACATAAAAATATTAAATGTATAAAAAATATTAATTATTAAATATAAAAATATGATGGGGAAAATATGAAAAATAGTTTTCAAGGCTGATAAATTTTTGAGTTAAATACATTCATGAAACATAAAAATTGCAGTTTCTCACATTTCATGAATTATTTTATTGGGTTGTGTGTAAATAATTTTGCTAAATGAGCCAAATGATGCCATTCACAAAAACCAAATCGGTTAAGTCCACTTTTTGAAATTTTTGTGTCAAAGCACTTGATTGACTCCTAACATTTGATTTTCATAATAAATTTCTCAAATAAGGATTAACACCACTAAATGAGAACATTTTTTTTTTTTTTTGGCCAACAAATAATATGTAACTTTTTTCAGAAGTCAATTAAGTTAAGTCTATACTTTAATGTAAATCGTTGCAATAATGCAATTTAAATGCAGAAGCATGTACTTGATAATGGTAAATCATTTGTTTCATCCCATAAATGTAAAATAAATTAGTCAATTACTGTCTAACTGCTACAGAAAGTAAGTACCTGCGAATTGTTAAACATTTAATTTTTTTTCAGTTAAAAAAAATTTTTTTTTTGAAGGCTGAATTGGATGTTATTGCTTGTTTTCACTTGCCAAATTGATTAAGCCCCTTAATCACGCAAAAATTGTAATAACGATTACTCCAAGGTTATTCTATCTTATAGATTTTATATGTTGTCAGATAAAAGCTTCATCTGCAATAATACATTCTACAAAGTTTATTTGAATTTATATTTTCAGAAGAATTTAAAAAAAATATATTATTTTATCACTTTTCTCCACTTTTTGTGTTATGGACTTAACTGATTTGGCAAGTTAGCAGCTCAAATATTGCTGAACTTAATATACAAGGTGCGGCCATTAACATCCAGGACTGATCTAATATGTCCAGAAAATATTACATAAAATACATACCTATTTAATATGTTTCGAAATAACTCCCACCTGCCATAATGCACTTCTGTACCCAGCTGTATAAGTTTGGAAACAACTTTTAAAGTTCTCTTTCAGAATGCTCTTTAATGTGGACGTCACTGTTTTCTTGAAGGCTTCGACATCCTGAAATCTTGTTCCCTCCAGCAAATTCGCCCAACATGAGGTCGTGGAGATGCAGCATCCTCCATACTCTTTGAACTTAGCACCGGCAGACTTTTTCTTGTTTCCAAAACTGAAAGATTTGCTGAAGGGAACAAGATTTGAGGATGTCAAAGCCATCAAGAAAACGGTGATGTCCACATTAAAGATCATTCCGAAAGAGGACTTTGAAAGTTGTTTCCGAAACTTATACAGCCGAGCACAGAAGTGCATTACGGCAGGTGGGAGTTACTTCGAAACATATTAAATAGGTATGTATTTTATGTAATATTTTCTGGAGATGACTGCACCTTGTATTATATCAAAGTCAGTGAAATACATTTAGAAGGTTATGCATTATAAATTCATATATATGGAAACATATTTCAGATAATAAATTAAAATCAAAACTATTGGAAGGTATTGGTAGCTTCCTATGTAGTTTTCATTTTTATTTGATCTATTCGTCAGTTAAAAAAATTGAAAAACAAGAAAACGATTGTCCTATTCGTGCTTGGTTGACATTGACAGGGTACAAAATTGTATTCTACATCCTGAAAAAAATTAGAAAAAAGTTTATGAAATCAGTTAATTCAATGACCGTTTCTAGCAGAAGCCCACTAGAACTTGAGGTTTGGGTGGGGTATAAACGGCCGTACCGATCAATTGTGGTGCCTGATGCAAGTTTAAAAAACAGCACTTTTTTTTTTTTTGGAGAGACTAAGAATGCATCGCAATTAGAAATAGTTTAATAGAATAATGGACATTTTTAGAAAAATATATATTAAATGTAAAGAAAAATTTCATAAATTTTTTTTAAAAAAAGGCATAAAAATTTTAAAAAATTGCAGAACTTTAAAAGAAAAAAAAATTAATATAATTTGTCATGTAATCAAAATAATTACTAAGTCATTCTTAGACTCTTAAATAGAGGAAATTGCTTGATTGCATCGAAATAATTTATTGTTTTAGATACCGAAAAAAAAATTTACTGTCTCAGTTTGGCGCCTTATCATCTCGTCTATGAAGACTGTCCTGACTACGTCTGGGGGAGGTTAGATGGTTAACTATAAAAATGTTAGAGGAGAATTTAAACCTACGATGCTAGACTTCCTTTATTATTCCTTTATCATAAAAATATTAGAAAATTGAAATCAAAATTAAAAGAAGTCAATACAATTGTAAAAATCGGGAGGAATTTTTTTTCTTTTCGGTAGCTAAAAGTAATATCATTTGAAACTTTTGATATTTTGAAACAGTACAAAGATATGAATTATGGGGCTAAATTGTGTTGTATAATGACAAACTTGCTTTAATATTATGACTTAATTATTTAATTTTTTTTTTCATTTTTTTGTATGGCATGATAGAGCAAGAAATATTTGTTATTTCACCAAAGCTATCACTTTAGATATTCACATTATAGGTATTCTTTGTTGGTACTTTCAGAAAATTCCAAATTTCCCAAGTGTCAAATAGGGGAGAAATTCTGTATATCAATAACTGTAGCAGCAGACTTGAAATGGGATTTTATGTACTTGTTTGTCTGTCTAACTATACCAATTAGATTATTTCAAGATTCTTTCCTCAGAGTAATTACACTTTACATCACGTTTATTCAGGGCCCGACTTTGACCCAATGGGGCCCTGGGCAAAGCAGACTTTGGGGGCCCCCTCCAAGGACAGATCCATAGGGGGGGGGGGGCACTCGCTCTCCCCCAGGACCAGATTTCCACATGAACATGTAGGACACTCACCCAGGCTCCCCCCACATAAACTGAGACCAGAAATTCAAAAAATTTGAAAATAATAATAATAATAAGTGCTAATTAATTAATTTACTTTTTAATGTTAATAAATAAATTCATGAAATTTTCTTTTGAAATTCAAAATAGATCATAGTCTGGAGTTATTACAAACCTCCCCCCAGAAAAAAATAAACCAGAAACGCTTACGGATGAGCGTATGCTTTCACTATAGTGAGTGCACTGTGCCCCACCCAGGATTTTTTTTGTATCCACCACTGCTTTCCTTTACCGTATTAACCAAAAACCAAAGTTGATGTCAAGCCCATAGCCAGAAATTTTTTTCAGAAAATATAGGTAGAGGGTGCAAAGTGTAGTTTGGAAGAGAGGCTTTTTTAAATATAAAGACAGAAAGCAGAAGTAAAATTTCCTTACTCACAAATGATAAAGAAAATATTTGAAAGATCCAAATACTGTACTTTTTCCTCTTTTCACATCACATTGCACTTTTTTTTGTGTGTGGAGAGCAATACCTATAATCCTATACCCTCGATACGGACTTGATTTTGCAACTTGCTATTTCTTAAAACCGGTGGATTGATTCTTTAAAGCAAAAATTTTAACATGGAAATAATACATTTGTTTTTGTTTTCGCGATATTGATTCTTATAAACAGTTGATTCTTATAACCACTGATCACTATAAGCGGTGGTTACTGTATTTCCCACTAGCTGAGTACCTGTGTTTCGCTACAGAAAACATTCAAATTAAATACAACAGTCAATGTATACAATTAATGCCCAAAAATATATATATTTATAAAAAAATTGTAACGGATATTTTTATAGACAAAATAATGTAAAGGAAAATATTCAAATTAAATACAACGGTCACTGTATGCAATTATTTGCAAGATATATGAATAATTTCAAAGGGAAAATATGACAGTGTTTAAGTAAAAAGTAACATACTCCAATAGGTATTTAAGTTTATTTGTTAAAATCTACTAGCCAAAAAAGTCCACTGATCAGACACTGCTTTTTAATTTTACAGCAGCACTGAGCAAGTACTCATTTAGCTTAATACACTAATATTTTAGACAACTTTAGTCAGTAAATTAATCATTCAATGAATATTCATATAAAACACATTTTAACCTAGTGATTAAACAGTAAACAATACCTACAAATACTAATTTAAAATTATATTTTGAGAAAGAGCTTTCATAAAAACATGTCACACTTGTGAATATATTTTTCTTGTTTGACGCGCATTATAATGAACAATCTGCTAATTAAACCATTTAAAGCAGTAAATAGAAATACATATACTTACATATTAATATGGATGGAAAATATTTAAAACAAAAAGTTATTCTTATGAATCAATACACACACACATATATATATATATATATAAAAATTAGAAGTATAACTTACATCTGTTAGACAATTGATGGAATGCATGCACACCCTATAACCAACACATCCTTTCAGCCGATATGACTGCATGAATATCTGAAAGGGAATAAACTTATTAAATAGAAACATTAACATTTATCATTAAAAATATTTTTTATAAAATTATACATAAATCTGTTCATAGATATAGCACATTCAAATGACACATAACAATTTTTAGCTCCTTTCAGACAATACTCATTGGATAAAGATCTGAAAGGGTAAAAACTCAAATACTATTAATTGTAAAAATTACATCTGTTATATCACACAGAAGTCAATAGCTTGAATGCATGTACACCGCATAACCAACACTTCCTTTCAGGCGAGAGGGAAGCTATTTGCTCGATTTTACGAGTCCTTGGCGTCTTGATATTGCTGTGGGCTGTACTTTAATTCTTTCAGTCTTTTGACCAATTGTTTTCAAAACATATAAACTTTTAAAATCATCCACAGACTCAATTTTTTGAAATATTTTTAAAAGTCTACCAGCATCATTACTTGACATTCCAGAAGAAGCAAGGCTGGCAAGTCTTTCAAATTCTTTTTTAAGTAATTCATTTTGTTGAGGGGTAGCCATAGAATGCTCTTGGTTGTCCATTGGCTGATTTCTCCTTTGTTCTTCTGGTTCAAATGGCTCCAACTGGGACACTTCTTGTACTTTTTTTTCATATTCGTGGTCTTCAGCAATTTGAAAATTATTAAAAAAAGCCATTTCAGGGCATTTAGGTCCCAGTGCTAACAATGCCAATTCATGGCGATCCTCTTGCATTATTGGGGGTGCATTTGGCAGTTTTATTTTTTTTAAATTCATCAAAAAACATTGGTGCTTACAAAATGCCCCTGATATCCCAGCAGGACAAGAGCAAGCACCAATATCTATGTTCACTACATAAGTGTTTTCTCCACTCTTGATTGTAAAAGTGCCATCATCAGTTTTTTCAATGTCACTTTCACTGAAATTGCTGCGTTTTCTAATTAATGAGCTGTATAAAATTGCTGGTTGATGCTTTCTTGCATAGGCATAATCTAAAAGCCTTTTGACCAGATATAGCTCCCAAACCGTTATACAGAATTCACATAAAGCAACCACATTGAAGGCTTTTGTGCGGCAGAGAACTATATCTTTCAAAATTCTTATGGATATTTCTGCAAAATTATTCGTATTATTTTGTTGAGTCAGTAAGTCGTTTCTGTAAAATAATACCCATTCGACTTTACGGTTAAAAAAAGCATAAAATCTTTTGACAAAATCAGGATAATTGTGTTTCTCCTTTAAAATATCAGTGGTAGCTTTAACAAGTTCATATTCTGAAGCAGCATACATCACCTAAGAAATAATAAAATTTAAAATTTTTACTTTCATACAATCATCAACAACTTAGAACACAGTAATACTACCTCTAGATATTTTCTCAAATAATAATAATAATAATAATAATTGTTTGCTGTAAATAAATAGTATTGAAACAACTGCCAAAAACGTTAGAAAAATTAAAATTATTTAAAAATTATACATATCGAAATTTTTAATTTAGAGAAAACAGTAGTCTTACTGCTTAAAAAAGTCTCATCAAACGGGGTCTTTCGTCTTTTGGAATGCCATGAGTAAAAAGCCAGCGCCACTCAGCTTGAGCAACATGAAATTGACACAACAACTGCCTGCTATTTTCCCACACTCTTTTTAAAGCCCCTTTCTCTGCTGAAGAATCATCTGTCATGAATATCTGAGGATGCTAAAATTAAAATTATACTTAAGTCAATGTGCTGATGAAAATGCAATTTAAAAAAATCTATAAAGATTAAACATGCATGAAAAATTATACATATATAATAGTTTAAATTTTAAGATGAACAACTTAAAGTAGAACTTAAGTCATTCAATTTTTTTGACTCCTTAATATATTGATCAATTATATTTAAAAAAGTAAAATTACTACATAACTTGCAGTGAAGCTATTTGTTGTACTAAATAAATACATAAAACACATTTTTTTTAAAAACTAATTTAAAATCATTAAGAAAAAGACTTCATAAATTTGTATCTGAAATTCTTACATCATTTCCTCCAAAGCATCGAGGAAAATTCTTTTTCACTAAGTCAAATGCATTGAAATAGCTTTCCATTGTTTGACTAGGGTGTATCAACACACACAGAGGAAGAGCTCCTACTTTGGTTGCAGCAAGTAAAATAGTCATTGTTGATGACAAACCTTCACAACCAGTAGTTGAGTCAACAAATATCATCTCTTTGGCAAACTGAGACTTTTGAATCCTCTTCATGACAGAGGTAGCAAGAACTATTGCCCAGGTGTCTCCATCTTCATGTATATGAACAGTTGTTCCTAAAAATTATAAATATGTGCATTTGAGAAAAAATATTTTTCAAAATCATTTGAAAAGCAATGGAAAAAAAATATCAAGTGAAATCTGTATAAGAAAGTAATATTTCTTATTAATTAAAGAAAAATAAGAAACAATAGGCTCTCTCTTACCCAAGAGCCACTGTTGTTAAAATCTTAAGACTACTTAAAAAAGAAATTTAAAAATAAGCAAATACCCCCCTCTATATCAAGAGTTTACTCTCAAAACCATTTTTCAATTCAGCAAATCTGCAACTCCTTGCAAATCGTTAACTCTATAGATTGACAATGTTTTTATCGTTTTATTTTATTTTTATCTGCGTGCAAACTTTGGATATGTTAAAAGCACATAGAGGCTAAATTATAACAGGTTGACCATGTTTCTATTGGTTTATTATTATATTTATTTACTTTTAATATTAAGCACGCAGTTAAAAGCTAAATTAAAATAGGTGGATAATGTTTCTGTTTGTATATTATTATTTAATTATAAAATATTTTGTTTTGCTTAGAATTGGTTCGCTCAGAAATGGTTTGCGTGAGAATCAAAATCTTTATAAAGACCTTGGGCACTGCTAGCTAAGACGTAGTCCTGCGTCAAAATAACAAATTAATAGAATCATATTTTTTATTTAGTATTGCCTATTGGGGTACTGTGAAAAATCACTGTGAATTGTTGAAAAATCTAACAAGAGGAAAGTAATGTTTTTTTAAATAATTAGCTATTCAGTAAACTTTAACTTGCAATACTGTTAGTATTCTTTTTCAAAGAACTGAAATTATAATGTAGAGTTATATCTTTACAGAAATAATAAGAATAATATTTTTTAAAGTATAAAACCCAAAGCATTAAAAAATTAATAATTTAGAAAAATAATAATATACACTTAATCACCATTTGCTTCATAGAAAGGAATCTTTTCTTTCAACTTTTCAAATGGATTTATTAAAGATCCTAAATTGGTTTGTCTCCAGCAATCATACAAATACTGAACTTGATTAACGGTCCGATTTATTGCAGCATTAGCCAGACTTTTAAAATCTTCATTGATTAAAAATTTTTTTTCATGAAGTCTTATGGCTTCAGCTGGGGTCATTCCATTCGAAAAATAGTCAAAAAAACACTCTTTAACCTGCAGGAGAAAAAAAATTATAATATAATGGATAATAATACCTATTAGTAATATATACAAGAAAAAATTTAATTTTAGAAAAATAATTTGAAATATAATATTACCTCATCATTTACTCGTAACATTCTTAAGGCTTCAGCAGAAGTTGTGTTGTGTGTATGATCCATTTCTATTTTAATTACAGATCTTAGTGGAGGTTTCTGGCGGAGATAAATGTCTTTCTTAACAGTATCTTTTGTAACATTTTTGATTACTATTTGGAGCTTTGCTTTGCATTCAGCGTTCCTTGTTGATTCTAAATTCTTTTTATTCTTCTTAGAATGTTGGCAAATCCATTTCTTTGAAAAACTAAATCTAAAATAAGATAAATACAGCTTTAATAATATATACTCCAAAAGTTAAATTTGTTACTTCATATTTTGCAAAGTCAACGAAAAAAGGAAAGATGATTCAATTATAAATCTATGTTATTAGTTTATTTTTCCAGTAGATAGCATCACTAAAATTAAAGAAAATCAGATTAAAAAATCATACAAATTACTCAAGTGCAAAAAATTTTTGCAGTCTATTTCAATAAATATGAATAAATTCAAATTTAAGAATCAAATCCAATCTATTTCAATTTAATATAAATGTATTATATATTTATGTATTACGCTATATACATGTATAAATATGCTATGTATAAATATATTTACATCCAAATATAATCATTCAGACATTACGAAATCAAATACAGTCAGAAGTGAAAGAATGTTTTCACTTCTTCGTTACCGCACTCTTTGTGTTTTAATTCACTTATCCAAAAAAATTTCAACAATAAACAAAATATTTACCTCTGAAAGTTAGAAGAGCTTCTGTATATAATCCACGCTGTGCTTGTAATTTCTGAGAACACATTCTTGAACTTTTCTGCGCCATCTTTCGAGATTATATCAGCCCGCAAAATAATTTCTTTTCGGCATGACACTTTCTCATTTAAAACGGCTGAAGGAAAGTAATCTTTCAATTTAGGCAATACTGCAGTTTTAAAATTTAGAATTGCGTTCTCGGACATTGTCTGGGATATTTAGATAAGATTGTCTACGAAAACCTAACCGCATCGAACAACGATAAGATTATTTAAGAATACCTTACAGCACCGAACGGCGATTGGAGATAGAACTGAGGCAACCCTTATACTTTTCGCCAAACCGCTAAGCGAGTGCCAAGCCGCCAAGTGAGTGCCCAAACCGTGAGTCTTTCATAATATGCGACCCGGGCACCACTCGCAGCGGATCGCCAAATGGTCCTTTTAACAAATTCTATATATTATATTACTATGTTTTTCGGGGGGGGAGCCAAAAAGGTGTGCCCTGGGCGCCAGTTATGCTCGCTACGCCACTGCCCTAAATAAAGATGAAATATATCCAAGTTCGTTACTCATGCAAGAGAAGAGAGCGTTCAAATCTTGCACAGTTTCCACTTCGGAAAAAAAGATAACTTTTACGGGAAATGGGGAATGTAAGCATGATTTTCGATGCTGTCAACTTCATTTCTTCTAAATGAAAAAGTACGATGTTTCTTTTTTCTCCCGATTTGAGTAGTTATACATCCAAGTTCGTTACTTATGCAAGAGAAGAGAACGTTCAAATCTTGCAGTTTCCACTTCGAAAAGAAAGATAACTTTCACGGGTGAACACGACCGTGTGGTGTGTTAAAGAAACAAAATTAAAAGCGGAATGAAGTGAATTTGAGTTTATTGCAGAACAAAAACTATGCGACCGTTTGTCACATAGTTAAGCAACAACAACCGCCAAAATCGAAGTGTTGCCACACAGAGCGGAAGAAACTACAGAAGAATATTGAAAAATGTAAGTACTTACAAAAGCGACATGTACATACAAATAGCTCGGAACATTCCGGCCGCCTTGAAGCCCTCAGGGGCTTCAAAGAAACAAAATTGAAAATCTAAAAAAAAGCTAAACAAAAGGATCAATAACAAATTTTTAACAAGGTTAATATTTAAGAATATAAATGAAATTAGATATCAATTGAAATCTAAAATTAATGTCAAGGTTCAGCTTAAAGATCAAAATGTTCAAGTTCAAAATGTCAAAATTCAGAATGTTTCACTGGTAATGGGCAGATCTTGACAATGAGTCTTTTGATTTCACTATTTGAAGTGCGAATGCTTACAACTCTAACCTTTCCATCAGAGCCGGGGTGGACACGAGTTATTCGGCCTAATTTCCATTGGAGAGGAGGGATGTTGTCTTCTTTGATCAAAACTAAATCATTCACAGATAAATTATCGTGAGATTTTCTCCACTTATTTCCATGTTGTAGTTGAGATAGATATTCTTTGCTCCAACGTTTCCAAAAATGTTGGAAAATTAATTGACGAAGTCTCCAGCGGTCAGCAAGAGACCTTGGTTGATCTAGTTGGTTTTCTTCTGGCAGAGCTGTGAGAGCAGTTCCAATGAGGAAGTGACCAGGTGTGAGAACCGATAAATCTGTGGGATCATCAGATTGCTGAACTAACGGTCTGGAATTCATACATGCCTCAATCTGAGTAATTAAGGTCGTGAATTCAGGATAAGTTAAGATTGCTGCTCCCATTGTTCTTCGAAGATGATGTTTCATGGACTTATCTGCACATTCCCACAGTCCGCCGAAATGTGGAGCGCCTGGAAGAATAAAATTCCACTTTACAATTTTTGAAAATGCTTGAAGACAAAAATGCTTGAAGGTGTTCACTTTTTTGACATGAAAAGAAGGATTTACGAATTTCTTTGCTTACACCTTTAAAATTCGTACCACAGTCACTAAATATTTCCTTTGGCTTTCCTCTCCTTGCAATAAATCACTTCAATGCTTCTAAACAAGCTCTAGAGCAAAGATCTTCAACAACTTCCAGATGGACAGCTCGAGTTGTGAAACAAACAAAAATGCAAACATAAGATTTAAAAGATTTTTGGCCACGACCAAATTTATGTTTTATCATGAACGGGCCAGCAAAACCAAGGAAAGCTCGTGAAGCTGTAATCCTGGATGCTGGCAATTCTGCCATCATTTGCTTGGCCACTTGAGCGCGATGTCTACAGCAAATAACACATTGCTGAACAATTTTTTCTGATTTCTGATCTAGCTGCGATAATCCAAAATTTTTGCCTGATTAAGGAAAGCAAAAGTGCAGGGGCTGCGTGCAAATAAGTTTCGTGATAATGTCTTATGATAAGTTTAGAGATAAAATGTTCCTGAGGGATGAGTATCGGATGTTTTTGATCTTCGGAAAGCTCTGAGTTCATTAAGCGTCCTCCAGCACGAATTATTCCCTTCTGATCCAAGAACGGGCTTAATGAAGTATTCGACTGGAAGACTTCAATGTTTTCCCAGCCTTCAAACTTGCTATTTCTTCGGGAAATTCAGAACGCTGTAAAGTTCTTATCACAGCACACATTGCATCATTTAGTTCTTCACTAGTTAGAAATTCTTTTCTCGTTTTGGATTGTTTCAAAGAGTTGTTCACAAATCTCAAGCAATATGCTGTGATGCGACAAAGTTTCAACCAAGATGAAAATTTAGACAGAAATGAATCTTCACTAATTTTGACAAAATTAACAACGTAGCCTTTTCTTTCTTCTTTGAGTATGTTTTAATTGTCCAGATTGGAATGAGGCTGCTCATACTCCGAAAGTTCTTCAAATTTATTTTGGAGCCAACTTGGTCCATGAAACCACTGATCGCAATCAATTAATTCAGAAGGTTGTAAACCTCTTTTGGCAAAATCAGCAGGATTGGATTTTCCTTCGACATGACTCCACTTCACATCTGGTATGCTATCTTGAATCTTCGAGACTCGATTGGCTACAAAGGGAAGCCACCTCCGTGATTCAGAAGCGATCCAGGAGAGTGTGATGGTAGAATCGGACCAAGCGAAACAATTTTGAGATGGCACATTTAAAGATTTCATGACAGTCCCTAACAGTTTCGCAAGCAATAAGGCAGAACAAAGTTCAAGTCTGGGCAATGATTGAACCTTGAGTGGTGCGACTCTAGTTTTAGCACACAGCAATTCAACCTTACTTCCTTCATCTGAATATGATTTTACATAAATAGCAGTGCTGTACGCCTTTTCCGAGGCGTCACAAAATGCATGCAATTCAATTTTGTGACAATTTTCAATTATGACTAGTCTAGGAATTTTGAGAATGTTAAGTAAGCTTAGTTCTTTATGAAAGGAAGTCCAAGTAGAAGCTCTTTGGGGATCAAGTAAGTCATCCCATTGGACCTTGCAAATCCATAATTCTTGGAGAAATATCTTAGCGAAAACCACACTTGGTGTAAGCCACTGGATGGGTTTATTTGCATCATTACTCCAAAAGATGCGCTGGAAATCGGCATCTTCATGGTTGAAGCGAATTTGCCTGTACATCTTTTCAATGTCCCCACAAATAGCAACAGTATGCGTTCTAAATCTGATTAGAATGTCAAACAATTCAGGTTGAATTGTAGGACCAATATACAGCAAATCGTTGAGAGAGCATCCATGGGATGTCTTAGTTGAGGCATCAAAAACAACCCGAAGCTTTGTGCTAGTGCTAGATGGCTTCAAAATAGGATGATGTGGCAAGTAGTAGCACTGAAAGAGTTGGTTCAGAACTAGGTACAACTTTCATATGGCGTAATTCTAAATACTCATTAAGAAATTCCTTGTACAATGTGTGTACTTCTGGTTTGTTAACTAGCCTATTTTCTTGAAGCATATATCTTTTGAGAGCTAATTCTCTAGAGTTACCCAAATTTGACGAAGGTTTCTTAAAGGGTAATCTAACAACATATCTGCCGGTACTGTCTCTGTAGTGTGTATTTTTGAAATGTTCTTCACATTTAATTTCTGACTTAGACAAAACTTTTTCATCTGGAACAGTTTCTAGGGACCAAAATTTCTTAACTATTTCTTCAGTATTCAATTCTAAATTATTTAGAGAAATGTATGAGCATACATCAGAGCTGAAAACTGCTGTACCTGAAATGATCCAACCTAATTTTGACCTAATAGCTGTGGGAAGCTCATTGTATCTCTTGATTGGTTCACTAACAATCAGGGACATGAAGACATTAACACCCAAAAGAATGTCTATAGGAGATGATTTAAAGAACTTAGGGTCCGCAAGAACTAAATCATTGAAAGAGTGAACAATGTTCGATGGCAATGATTTATGTGGTAAATCTCCGCAAACTTTGTCCAAAACAAAAACTGAAGTAGAAAAGGAGAGTTCTGAAGAAAAATGAGGAGTGAAAGTAATTTCCAATTCACCCTTGGTTTGCGATGCAGCCGATCCTAAGCAAGAAATTTGTATATTTGCAGTTTTTCTAGTCAATCCAAGTTTTTGAATGCAATTTTCTGTGATGAAACTAGCCTGGGAACTAGAATCAAGGAGGGCACGACAGTGTACAAAATTGCCCGATGAATTTCGAACTCGTATTTGAGCAGTACATAGCAAAACCTCCTGGTTAACATTTCTATTACTAACAAAGTTACTATCAATCTGATTCGAAGCATTGGAACAATTATCAGTAGTAATTTGTGGTGAATTTAGAGGAGTAAAATCTCTAGCCCGAGCAGAAAGGGATGAATTATTTTCATTATTAGTAGCAAGAGTATTTTCATCACTATTACTAGGCTTAGACAAATGCAAAATGGAGTGGTGGTTTGCATTGCAAATTCTACACTTATTTAAGATTTAGAACTTATTTAAGATTTAAACTATTGCAAGATTTAGAACTATGCAAATTAGATAAACAGTTGTAACATAAATGGCAGGATTTCACAAAATTAAAACGTTTGAAAACAGGTAATTTAAAAAACTTGTCACATCTATATACATGATGATTTTTCTTACAATAAACACATATTAAATCAGTGTTAGAAACAAGTGAAGTGACCTTAGAATTATTCTTGAAATCCTTCATATTGGTTTTGCTATTCTGTAGCATTCTAGCATGTTCCTTCAAAAACAAAAGTAAATTTTCAAGTGTTCCAATTTCATCAATTTTTAACTGTCGTTCATACCAAATTCGAGTGTTTTTATTCAGTTTTTCAACAATTAAATGAGTTACAAGTGTATCGGCAAATCCATCTACTTTTTGTTCTAAAACGGTAAGCGAACGTACACACTCATTCGTTACGTCGACCAAGTTCAAAATTTCATTTGACGAATCACCAATATTCGGTTGCTTAATGAGTTTCTTAATCAATGTATTAATAAGTTCACGCCTATTCGAATACCGATCTTCAAGCAAATCCCAAGCAATTTTGTAGTTACTATCTGAAATTGGAATAGCTTGAATAATTTTCAGAGTATCTGATTTGCACGAACTCTTAAGATATTGAAGTTTTTGTGCGTTTGTCAAATTTACATTTTTATGCACACTTGCGTTAAATAAGTCAGAAAATGCAAGCCATTCAATCATGTCACCGGAAAATGTTGGCAATGATAAATGTGGCAATTTAACTTCAATACAATCTGACCTAATGCTAACCGAACTTGAGCTTTCATTGCTAGTATTCCCTAATTTTCTGCGCTCAATCATCAAATAAAGCTCATCTGTAATGTCTTGCAATGAATGACATTCAACAAAATAACTATCAAAATCCTTTTCCTCAAAATTACTGTAAATATTATCAAAAACATTCGAAATGTCGTTAGTTAAATTGTTCAGTTTCGATTTGAAAAGCTCAATTTTTGCAACATCAGCTTGTGCGATCTCAGAATTTATTTTATCTTTTAACTTTGTTAAGTTGCATTTTGCAACTTTCTTTTGTGTTAAAAGTAACTTGAGATCCATTTTTCAAAAATAATAAATGAATGAAGACTCACCTTCAATCAAGAAGCGACGAAATTGTGTACTAATCCTTGGCACTAATCAAAACAATCGAAGTTCCAATGAAGCACATCAATAAAAAAGTCATTCGAAAAGTTTTTAAATCAGCAGCGAGAAGACAGACAAAATCTTCTTTCAATAAAACAAAGTTAAAAAAAATGACTTCCGCTCTCAACGAAAAATGCAGGCAGCGAAATCGAAAGCGTTATTCCTAACAATGCGTTCCGAGCTGTGACGGAATTCAAATTAATCTCAATGACTGTTCGAAATATCCATAGATTGCCGATGACTCCGGCAAAAGACGACGGACCAAATGAACACGACCGTGTGGTGTGTTAAAGAAACAAAATTAAAAGCGGAATGAAATCAATTTGAGTTTATTGCAGAACAAAAACTATGCGACCGTTTGTCACAAAGCTAAGCAACAACAACCGCCAAAAACGAAGTGTTGCCACACAGAGCGGAAGAAACTACAGAAGAATATTGAAAAATGTAAATACTTACAAAAGCGACATGTACATACAAATAGCTCGGAACAACGGGAAATGGGGAATGTTAGCATGGTTTTTAATGCTGTCAACTTCATTTCTTCTATATTAAAAAGTACGATGTTTCTTTTTTCTCCCGATTTGAGTAGTTATATATCCAAGTTCGTTACTCATGCAAGAGAAGAGAGCGTTCAAATCTTGCACAGTTTCCACTTCGGAAAAAAAGATAACTTTTACGGGAAATGGGGAATGCAAGCATGGTTTTTGATGCTGTCAACTTCATTTCTTCTATATTAAAAAGTACGATGTTTCTTTTTTCTCCCGATTTGAGTAGTTATATACCAAAGGAAGAAAATCTGTACATTCAATGACTTTTACACTCATGAATAACTGTCACTGCTGGATTGAATTGAAAATTTGAAAATGAAATTCAAGTAGAATATTTGAAAATGCATTTTTTTTTTAAAACGAGAGGATTTTACATAAAAGGGCTCATTATTACAGTAAAATTAATGATAATGAAAAATCTTCTGATTAATAACCTAAAGATGAGACTTAGTCATGGGAATTACATAATTTTACACATGATAAATCAAATAGTAATATTTATTTGATTATTCCAAATGGATAAATAATATGTTTATTTACTAATATGATATCGATTGATCGAAATCGAAATTTTAGGTACTACAGTCAAATCCTAGAGAAATGTTTTTTCTTTTACAGAAGGTGTCGTGTAAAGAAAAGAACACACGGATATCCACCCGTGACTAGGGGCCAAAGGCATCTGACGTATGCTTAACTCTATCCATTATTTAGGAGGTATATCAGTTGACATCGGAGATCTTCAGTCCTAATGTTAAGCTATGAGGAATTTTACTCTCAGTATCTTTAAACACATTAACAAATACAGTAAAACTGCTCTATGGAAAGGTTCCGAAAAAAATTGGCTGTTTTAAGGGGTGGCCGTAGAAAAGGGGTTTCTTCCATAACATTGACTCTATGGAGTCATTAATCGGTACTGAACAAAACGAGGTCGTCTAAAGCGGTGGCCTCCGAATAGGAGTGGCTGGCTAGAGAAGTTTCACTGTACTTATCTTTGAATTATGTTTTTCAAAAAGCTTATGCGTTAATTTATTTTTTGCGGAAACAGTATTAATTTTGAAGCTATAGACAGTGAAGTAGCCAGCATAATTGGCGCCCGGGGCACGTTACCTTTTTGGCGCCCCTCGAAAAACATATAGAAATACAATATGTAGAATTAGTTAAAAAGATAGACCATTTGGCGCCCCTCTGCGAGTGTCGCCCGGGCCATGATAGACCCCCTTGCCCCCCTCTCGCTACGCCACTGGCTATAGACATCAATAATTTAATGCCCTGTAAACAATTTACTGCGGACAATTTAAAATATTTCTTACATTTTGTTTGAACGTCTACCTTCATATGCAAAAAATCAGAATTAAAAATTATGAATTGCCTAACCTGTCAATAGAAAAATAACTAAGAGAAAAATTCCCTGTGTTCTCAGGAAAAGAATATCAGCATTGTATATTCCTTCAAATCCTTCTTGTGGTGCTGCCATCTGCTGTGACAAAATGAAAACTGACAAACATCATTTTGTAAGATCATTCGTTATTAATTATTTTAGCAAAAGTGAACAATATTAGTAAATATATATTACTTTCACACTTGAATGATTATTGGGTACATCTACCTATCAGAGGTCTTAAAGATGTTTCCCCTTTCTTTAAAAAAAAAAAAAAAAATCGCTGATGACGCTTCAATCGAGTCTAAGCAGACTAAAATAAATGTTTGACACAATGAACGTTTAATAAATACATAATTCAAATAACTCGCTTTAAAATAAAGCATGAATTTTTTTTCAGAGCACTTAAAGACATTTCTCATGGTAGTATTTCCTTTATTCGATTTCTTTTTTAGCATCTTTTATAAAGAGTCTGAGATCTCAGACTTACGGGAGCAAAATTTTTGGGGGATTGGAACACGTTGCTTAGAAGGTGGTGAAACATTACGTGAAAAAAGTTTCATTAAAATATAAGCTTTTATTCTTCCAGAAAGCTTCAGTGCTTCTTAAGAAGAAAATTAGAAAAAGTTCTGTTCATATAATAAATGGATTTGTAGCAGAAACATTTCATTTTCAAATTTATCCTGCAGCAGTGTGAGTTTTCTGCAAATGGATATTTTTATTTATATTTGTTGATTAGTGAAGTACGAGTGCCTTCCTAACAAATCTCAGTTTCAATCATAGGCATAACTGGATTGGTGAATGGGGGGGGGGGGGGTCAGCACCGAGAGGTATGGACTCTACACCAGTAAAAAGGGAGGGGATTAAAGGGTCTACTCCAGGGAAATTCTTGAATTTTTCCCTTTTAGAACGTGACACATAAACTAATATTTTTCACAGTACATTGATAAAATTATCTTATTTTACTTCTAGCAAATTTTAGTTCCGCTCTTGGATTTGAAAGTAAAATTTTTGTATTACCCTACTTACCTTTAATGCCATACTAAAATACTGGAGAAATCACAATGCCACATTGTATTATTAATAATTTGAGTGGCTATTAATAATAGGTAAGTTTTGAAAAGAACAACTTTGAGTACATTTATTAATTAATTTATTTTTTCAATTCAATAAGTGTGTGTGGGGGGGGGGAGAGGGGGACCTCAACCTCCTAGTTACACCTATGATTCCAATAAAGCGGGGATAGGCTATCTACTTAGTTCTAATATACAAATATGTGTTTGGCGGAATGCTGTTATTAGTCCTATGGCTACAAAATACACACTTCTATATTAAAATGAGAATATACTGATCATGGTGCCGGCTGGGGGGGGGGAAGGCGCAGTTATCTGGTCCATGGGCATTCTCTGAGGGCCTTTATCGCCAGGTTGTGGGTTCGATTCCCGCTTGTCCGAGGACAAGACTGAGATTAGGGAGCTATGTTGGCTCACCTATAAAGTGCTCCCATAAAGAAGAAAACCAATTCGCTGTGTGGATGGACGAATGTACCTTACGCGCTGGAAACAACAGAAACGGAAAAAACCTAACTTCCGCTATATATTTTTTCTTTTGTTATCTTATATCTGAATCATCAAATCAAGTAATGGATGTATTATCTACAAACCTCACAATTTATGTATTTTAAATTATACTATCAAAAAGTTTTTAAAACTTTTTTCCTTCGTGTTCTACGTAGAGTAAGTAAAACACTCGGTTGCTCTAGTGAGTCGAAACATTTTGGTTTTGTTGACTTTTCCTTTCTGCATCTTTGTTTATCCTTGATGAGGTTTGTGTTTCCAGTCATACATTCCTATGTGATTCTGTTTTGTTTTTGAATTTTCTACCTCCACCAGAAAAATGCGATATTTCCGGTCTTTCAGTGTGGTTGGTAAGAGGTATGCTCCGATTAAGTAAACAGCAGTAGATAGAAAATGAGTGTTCACCGCCAATGCGGTTCCGGCGGTGCGCGGTGCTCCGCGGAGCGCCACCTATAGGTCAAATATGGAACTAAATTACGTATAAGGTTACGGATCTATATTTTCAGTGCTGCCATCTATTTTATAAAAATCACAACTGAATTTTACATTTAATTTTACAGAAGATATATATTTTTAAAAAGTTTGTCCTGAGCGGGGATCGAACTCTGGTCCAGCAGGTTTTAAGTACAGTGAGATAACCACTGGGCTGTCGAAGCTTGTCATTGTACGGTATTATAGGGTATTTAAAGAGTGAATATTTTAAAGGGAACTTGTGAAATATGATAGAGGATTCTGTGATATATTATTTTAATTAATTAATTAATTAATTATTTTTTTAAATATAATACATACTAAGCGCCCCCCCCTAGCGGGAAAAACTTGAACTAAACTAGAACTTTAAATATTTAAGATTGTAAAACGATTTTACGCTGTTACCAACATCTAGTGAATAAATTTAACTTTTGAAATTCTGATATCGACAATTTTACGCTGCAGGCGCCATCTATTGGTAAAAATTACAACTACATTTAAAATTTAATTTTGTAAAAGGTTTTATTTTAGTTTAAATTCTAAATTAAAATATATTATTAACTTACTATTTTTTTAACGATAGTAGTAATTAGTAAAAAATAATTATAATTACTTATTATTACTTTAAAGACATATCTAATTTATAAATAATATTTGAAAAAATATTCTATTAAAAGGAGTATTTACAAGTCTTTTAACATTAAATCTATAAGAGAAGATATTAACAAGGATATTTTTACGCATAAAATTATTGAAAACAGCTGTTAAATTTAAAATATCTTTAATTTTCATGCTAATATCAATTTCAAGTATAACATAACTTAGATATATCTTTAAACCCATTTAAACATAACTTGAAGACATTAAATTATACAATTACCATCTGGAACCTGAAACTTAAAACATATTATCAATTTAATAGTTTGGAAAAAGTATTTATTACAGAACATTCCATACTAGTATGAAAAAAATGAGAAATATTATTTGAACTTTGAAAAAAACATTCCATGAAAGCTAACAAGGGATATTTTTACACATGAAATTATTTACGACAACCGTTAAGTTTAAAATATCTTTAATTTTTCTTAAGAATATTACTTTGCAGTATAATATAATTTAGATAGAGCTTTGAAACCATTGTAACATTTAGTATAGAAAAAATTATTATTTGATCTTACCTTGAAAATCATTCCATGAAAGCTAACAAGGGATATTTTTACACATGAAATTATTTAAGACAACCGTTAAGTTTAAAATATCTTTAATTTTTCTTAAGAATATTACTTTACAGTATAATATAATTTAGATAGAGCTTTGAAACCATTGTAACATTTAGTATAGAAAAAATTATTATTTGATCTTACCTTGAAAAATATTCCATGAAAGCTAACAAGGGATATTTTTAGACATGAAATTATTTACGACAAGCGTTAAGTTTTTTAATATAAGGTTACGAGTATATTTTTACAACTTTACATAAGTATAACCACTAATGAATAGAATTAAGTATAGAAAATAAATCACTTACCCACTAGTAGTAAACTTTGTTAAAAATAATTATAAAAACCTGAAAAAAAAATAATTTTTTAAAGGATTGTTCCCACCACCGCCCGACATGACACGAGCATATCGCAACAATCCAAATTATTAAATCTAAAAGAGAAGATATTAAATTAACGCTGAAATAAAAATTTTAATTCACAACATGAGTATACTACAATAGTCTGCATTATTAAATCTATAAGAGAAGATATTAAATTTACGCTGAAATAAAAATTTTAATTGATCACACTAAATATAACATGTATATACTGAAACAATTTACATCATTAAATCTGCAAGAGAAGATATTAAATTTACGCTAAAAAAATTTTTTAATTGTCGACATATGCATACTGCAATAGTCTACATTATTATCAAAAAGTTCATTGAATTATATTCTATAACAGAGAGAATATTTTTATGAATTTACTAGAATTAATTATCAAAAATAAATATAACGTCATCTATTGATTAAAAATGAAACTTAGAAAATTTAATACATGGTTTTGAGTATATTTTTCAAAACTTTAAATATTTTTAGTCGAATTCTAACTTAAAATATACTATCAATTTTGTAGTTAAAAAAAAAAGGGCTTATTTTCAGGACTTTAAAATTGTTTTGCTATGTTTTTTAACGTGATATATAATTTTACATAGATACATTCGCAAAATAATACAAAATAATAAGAAATTTTTACATAGATAGGCTAAAACGAATATTTTTTTTCTTTTACTTGATATTTTTACACATGAAATTATTTTACAACAAGCGTTAAGTTTAAAATATCTATAATTTTTCTTAAGAATATTACTTTGCAGTATAATATAATTTAGATAGAGCTTTGAATCCATTGTAACATTTAGTATGGAAAAAATTATTATTTAATCTTACCTTGAAAAACATTCCATGAAAGCTAACAAGGGATATTTTTAGACATGAAATTATTTACGACAAGCGTTATGTTTAAAATATCTTTGATTTTTCTTAAGAATATTACTTTGCAGTATAATATAATTTAGATAGAGCTTTAAAACCATTGTAACATTTAGTATAGAAAAATTATTATTTAATCTTACCTTGAAAGGCATTCCATGAAAGCTAACAAGGGATATTTTTAGACATAAAATTATTTAAACAAAGCGGGAATTCCCCAGTAGAGTTATTTTTTCCTTTTAATATTAGAAATAAAAACTGAAATATGATTCAATCTAGATAATTATTTAAATTAAATACACATAACATACCAATCCATACTATTAAATCTGCAAGAGAAGGTATCAAATTTATCTCGCGATGTTAATAGAGAAGATTCTTACATTATCTGAAATAATACAGACTTTATCATGTTTAGAAGATATTTACAAGAGTTCATTTTAGAATTAAATGAATCATGGTTTGAATCCTACAACAGTAGGGGGTATATGCAAACATGAAGACTTTAAATTATACAATTACCATCTAGAACCTGAAACTTAAAAATATATGCACCAATTTAAGTATCTTTATATAGTTTATGTACAGTTTTGAATATATTTCAAACCTTAAACGTTTTTCCAACTTTGAAACTATATTATAAGTTAAGACGCTTACTAAAATTAAAAAACATTTTATAGAGGTAAAGACTTGAAAGATAAAATTTACAAGTTTTAATCCTAAATATTATATTTTATCCAGAAATGTAGACTATTAATATATGATTTTAAACCTAACATGCTTTCAACGATTACCTAAATTGCGATATAATGTTAAATTCCACAGATTATTTCACAGATTTTAAGATATTTATTTAACCTAAGATGTTTATAAATCCTATCCAAATTGGAATAGTGTTTGCATATCATCATAAACAACTAAATATTATCATTTTCATGGGTTTTAAGGTATTTATTCAACATAAGATGTTTATAAATCCTACCTAAATTGGAATAGTTTCTGCATATCAACATAGACTGCGTAAACAACCAAATATTAACTTAATTTAAATAAGAGCATATAATTTCCTTTTTGATAACTTAAATATATATATATCATACATGTTGCTAAATTAAAATTCTTGTTATACTTTCGTATAAGATAGTTTTTTTTACATACAAGAACAGAAATAATATAGACTTTATTATGTTTAGAAGATTTGCAGATATTTAAAGCAGTTCACTTAACTTTAGAAGTAAATGGATCAGAGTTTGAATTCTACTGCAATAGAGGTAGTTTAACTTCACAATTATAATCTAAACAGATAACAAATCTTTGAAAAAAATATTCTATAAAAAGCAATAAAATATATTATGGAAACTTCAAATTAATTTATGATAGGTTTCATTAAATATTCTGCAAACGCTATGAAACATTTCGTATAGAAAATAATTACCATTTGATCTTACCTTTAAAATCTATAGTTTATGCACTTAATTCATATAATTTTTTACAAAAACAAGCTTTAACTGCATAAGAAGATATTATATTTGTCCCGCACATACATATAAACTTAAAACATATTAAAACTTACTAGTTCCCTTATAAAGGTTTCAAGACTTTAAAAATTTTTTTACTATGTTTTAAATCTAATCTATAATTTTACATAGATATAACCATTAATAAATTGTTTTACATAGAAAAAAGCATACATCGCACCTAAAATTTTAGTTTTCTTAACAAAATAACCTGCAAAACTTTCATCGAAACAAATGTTTATTATGTTAAAAAAAAATCAAACACCTATTGATATTACTTTGAAATATTATGCAAATAATAACTTTGAATAAGTTTTACATCAGAAATTATTTTCCGACAATTGTTAAAAAAATTTATACTATAAGTTTAAAACGCTTCCTAACACTTAAAATTTTATCATTCTATAAGGAGTATAATTTCTTTTAAATCATGCATAAACATCTATATATTAACATAATTTACATAATAGTATATGACTTCCTTTTAATAACATAAATATACATATAAATGTTGCTAAATTAAAATTCATGATATACTTTCGTATAAGATAGTTTTCTACATGCAATTACCCAAAATATTTTATCCATACAGCAACAGAAATAATACAGACTTTATCATGTTTAGAAGATATTTACATCAGTTCATTTTAGAAGTAAATTGACCAAGGTTTAAATCTTACAGCGGTAGGGGTATACGCAGACAATATTTTTATATGAGAACCTACTTACAATAGATCTTAAAATTAAAATAAGTTTTGTTAAGAATAAAACTCTGCTGTAGATTTTATAATCTAAGCATATACCACACTGTCATAGTTAACATTTTCAAAACTTAATGGTTTAAAATATATTATTATAAAACATATAAAATACTTACGGCATTAGTAGAAATATTCTGCATTGGAAAAAAATCTGGAGCTTATAATTAGCCATACTTCTAAAACGAGACCCAATTGAAAAATATACAAGTCACGCTAGTTAATCTTGATTATCTGCGGTTAATTTTCCGTTACAGTCACAGTTATCTTCTCAAAATGAATCAATGATAAGATAAATAATTATTTTGCTATCATTTAACGAATCGTTCACGTTCCTTTTATTTTATTTGTCAAGAGTTGCCAAGAGTTGGCAACGATTGTAGAACGACTTTCAAAAATCTAACCCCTAGTGTTTACACAAGAAGTAGATTGTTATTATCTTATACACGTGAGTATACTGTGGGAAAAGATCAGATAATATGTTTTATCAAAGTTAAACAATTGATACACGTTTTGCTAACCAAAACTTTATTCGATAGGTTAATTTTCAAATCTGAAACAAGCTTTGCTAACTGCTAATACAGTTTATTAATGTTGTTAATAGAGTTTTTAATAACGAAGTTGTTCGATTAATGCTTGCAAAACTGCAACTACTAAGTTGATCGAATATATATATTAAATTGTATTAAGTTAAAATTCTAGTTTTCACATGAAAAAACATTATGCAACATAAGTATTAAAATTAAGTCTTTGAAATATTCTATAAAAAGTAATGAAATATACTATGGAGACACTTACTCATTGTTGCTAAGCTTGACATTAATTAATAAAATAATTATAAAGATCTATTAATAATACTTTGAAATATTCTGTAAAAGGTAACTTAGAATAATTTTTAAACATGATTATTCTATAAAAAAATACAATATTATCAGTAACAGCAGCAGATAGTATATTCAAGATTATTGAAAACAACGTAACAGAGAATAAAATTTTAGATTATAAAGCAACAAAGGCTAATTTTCAAATGTACACTGTCAACCTCTACTATCAGTATTTTACGATTCATTGAAGTGGAAGTTATAGTTAAGTTCTTATTCTCACTTAACATTTTAATAACTTAAAAGTTTAACGTTGTATTGTACAACCGACACTCATCAGAATAATATAAATTGCTAGTAATCTTATCTAATGACGAAATAAAATAAACTATGAGTCATAGAAACTTATCTTATCTGATATAGCGATTCATATGATATGCATGTGGATAGTTGCAAAAACATTACATCCAAGAATATTACATCCAAGATTGAAATATTTTATCATTGATGGGGCGAAGCAATTAACTTCTTTTTTTCTCTGTTCAATTTTTAAAACATTTAAGATTCCTTCAGCAAAATTATGCATGCAAAAATCTGTATTTTCATAATTTTGCTCATACCAATCTTTTTCGGGAACAAGCTGTTCCTTCATTTTTTTAAATGCAGGTTTCATAATCTAACAGATAAACAGCACAAGCACTCTAAAACAGCCCTCTCCGATTGAAAATCTAGCAAGCGACTGAATTAAAGGTTTTTGTCGAATGAATCGCTATATCAGATAAGATAAGTTTCTATGACTCATAGTTTATTTTATTTCGTCATTAGATAAGATTACTAGCAATTTATATTATTCTGATGAGTGTCGGTTGTACAATACAACGTTAAACTTTTAAGTTATTAAAATGTTAAGTGAGAATAAGAACTTAACTATAACTTCCACTTCAATGAATCGTAAAATACTGATAGTAGAGGTTGACAGTGTACATTTGAAAATTAGCCTTTGTTGCTTTATAATCTAAAATTTTATTCTCTGTTACGTTGTTTTCAATAATCTTGAATATACTATCTGCTGCTGTTACTGATAATATTGTATTTTTTTATAGAATAATCATGTTTAAAAATTATTCTAAGTTACCTTTTACAGAATATTTCAAAGTATTATTAATAGATCTTTATAATTATTTTATTAATTAATGTCAAGCTTAGCAACAATGAGTAAGTGTCTCCATAGTATATTTCATTACTTTTTATAGAATATTTCAAAGACTTAATTTTAATACTTATGTTGCATAATGTTTTTTCATGTGAAAACTAGAATTTTAACTTAATACAATTTAATATATATATTCGATCAACTTAGTAGTTGCAGTTTTGCAAGCATTAATCGAACAACTTCGTTATTAAAAACTCTATTAACAACATTAATAAACTGTATTAGCAGTTAGCAAAGCTTGTTTCAGATTTGAAAATTAACCTATCGAATAAAGTTTTGGTTAGCAAAACGTGTATCAATTGTTTAACTTTGATAAAACATATTATCTGATCTTTTCCCACAGTATACTCACGTGTATAAGATAATAACAATCTACTTCTTGTGTAAACACTAGGGGTTAGATTTTTGAAAGTCGTTCTACAATCGTTGCCAACTCTTGGCAACTCTTGACAAATAAAATAAAAGGAACGTGAACGATTCGTTAAATGATAGCAAAATAATTATTTATCTTATCATTGATTCATTTTGAGAAGATAACTGTGACTGTAACGGAAAATTAACCGCAGATAATCAAGATTAACTAGCGTGACTTGTATATTTTTCAATTGGGTCTCGTTTTAGAAGTATGGCTAATTATAAGCTCCAGATTTTTTTCCAATGCAGAATATTTCTACTAATGCCGTAAGTATTTTATATGTTTTATAATAATATATTTTAAACCATTAAGTTTTGAAAATGTTAACTATGACAGTGTGGTATATGCTTAGATTATAAAATCTACAGCAGAGTTTTATTCTTAACAAAACTTATTTAATTTTAAGATCTATTGTAAGTAGGTTCTCATATAAAAATATTGTCTGCGTATACCCCTACCGCTGTAAGATTTAAACCTTGGTCAATTTACTTCTAAAATGAACTGATGTAAATATCTTCTAAACATGATAAAGTCTGTATTATTTCTGTTGCTGTATGGATAAAATATTTTGGGTAATTGCATGTAGAAAACTATCTTATACGAAAGTATATCATGAATTTTAATTTAGCAACATTTATGATATGTATATTTATGTTATTAAAAGGAAGTCATATACTATTATGTAAATTATGTTAATATATAGATGTTTATGCATGATTTAAAAGAAATTATACTCCTTATAGAATGATAAAATTTTAAGTGTTAGGAAGCGTTTTAAACTTATAGTATAAATTTTTTTAACAATTGTCGGAAAATAATTTCTGATGTAAAACTTATTCAAAGTTATTATTTGCATAATATTTCAAAGTAATATCAATAGGTGTTTGATTTTTTTTTAACATAATAAACATTTGTTTCGATGAAAGTTTTGCAGGTTATTTTGTTAAGAAAACTAAAATTTTAGGTGCGATGTATGCTTTTTTCTATGTAAAACAATTTATTAATGGTTATATCTATGTAAAATTATAGATTAGATTTAAAACATAGTAAAAAAATTTTTAAAGTCTTGAAACCTTTATAAGGGAACTAGTAAGTTTTAATATGTTTTAAGTTTATATGTATGTGCGGGACAAATATAATATCTTCTTATGCAGTTAAAGCTTGTTTTTGTAAAAAATTATATGAATTAAGTGCATAAACTATAGATTTTAAAGGTAAGATCAAATGGTAATTATTTTCTATACGAAATGTTTCATAGCGTTTGCAGAATATTTAATGAAACCTATCATAAATTAATTTGAAGTTTCCATAATATATTTTATTGCTTTTTATAGAATATTTTTTTCAAAGATTTGTTATCTGTTTAGATTATAATTGTGAAGTTAAACTACCTCTATTGCAGTAGAATTCAAACTCTGATCCATTTACTTCTAAAGTTAAGTGAACTGCTTTAAATATCTGCAAATCTTCTAAACATAATAAAGTCTATATTATTTCTGTTCTTGTATGTAAAAAAAACTATCTTATACGAAAGTATAACAAGAATTTTAATTTAGCAACATGTATGATATATATATATTTAAGTTATCAAAAAGGAAATTATATGCTCTTATTTAAATTAAGTTAATATTTGGTTGTTTACGCAGTCTATGTTGATATGCAGAAACTATTCCAATTTAGGTAGGATTTATAAACATCTTATGTTGAATAAATACCTTAAAACCCATGAAAATGATAATATTTAGTTGTTTATGATGATATGCAAACACTATTCCAATTTGGATAGGATTTATAAACATCTTAGGTTAAATAAATATCTTAAAATCTGTGAAATAATCTGTGGAATTTAACATTATATCGCAATTTAGGTAATCGTTGAAAGCATGTTAGGTTTAAAATCATATATTAATAGTCTACATTTCTGGATAAAATATAATATTTAGGATTAAAACTTGTAAATTTTATCTTTCAAGTCTTTACCTCTATAAAATGTTTTTTAATTTTAGTAAGCGTCTTAACTTATAATATAGTTTCAAAGTTGGAAAAACGTTTAAGGTTTGAAATATATTCAAAACTGTACATAAACTATATAAAGATACTTAAATTGGTGCATATATTTTTAAGTTTCAGGTTCTAGATGGTAATTGTATAATTTAAAGTCTTCATGTTTGCATATACCCCCTACTGTTGTAGGATTCAAACCATGATTCATTTAATTCTAAAATGAACTCTTGTAAATATCTTCTAAACATGATAAAGTCTGTATTATTTCAGATAATGTAAGAATCTTCTCTATTAACATCGCGAGATAAATTTGATACCTTCTCTTGCAGATTTAATAGTATGGATTGGTATGTTATGTGTATTTAATTTAAATAATTATCTAGATTGAATCATATTTCAGTTTTTATTTCTAATATTAAAAGGAAAAAATAACTCTACTGGGGAATTCCCGCTTTGTTTAAATAATTTTATGTCTAAAAATATCCCTTGTTAGCTTTCATGGAATGCCTTTCAAGGTAAGATTAAATAATAATTTTTCTATACTAAATGTTACAATGGTTTTAAAGCTCTATCTAAATTATATTATACTGCAAAGTAATATTCTTAAGAAAAATTAAAGATATTTTAAACATAACGCTTGTCGTAAATAATTTCATGTCTAAAAATATCCCTTGTTAGCTTTCATGGAATGTTTTTCAAGGTAAGATTAAATAATAATTTTTTCTATACTAAATGTTACAATGGATTCAAAGCTCTATCTAAATTATATTATACTGCAAAGTAAAATTCTTAAGAAAAATTATAGATATTTTAAACTTAACGCTTGTTGTAAAATAATTTCATGTGTAAAAATATCAAGTAAAAGAAAAAAAATATTCGTTTTAGCCTATCTATGTAAAAATTTCTTATTATTTTGTATTATTTTGCGAATGTATCTATGTAAAATTATATATCACGTTAAAAAACATAGCAAAACAATTTTAAAGTCCTGAAAATAAGCCCTTTTTTTTTAACTACAAAGTTGATAGTATATTTTAAGTTAGAATTCGAATAAAAATATTTAAAGTTTTGAAAAATATACTCAAAACCATGTATTAAATTTTCTAAGTTTCATTTTTAATCAATAGATGACGTTATATTTATTTTTGATAATTAATTCTAGTAAATTCATAAGCTTAATTAATTCTAGTAAATTCATTAGCTTTCATGGAATGTTTTTTTCAAAGTTCAAATAATATTTCTCATTTTTTTCATACTAGTATGGAATGTTCTGTAATAAATACTTTTTCCAAACTATTAAATTGATAATATGTTTTAAGTTTCAGGTTCTAGATGGTAATTGTATAATTTAATGTCTTCAAGTTATGTTTAAATGGGTTTAAAGATATATCTAAGTTATATTATACTTGAAATTGATATTAGCATGAAAATTAAAGATATTTTAAATTTAACAGCTGTTTTCAATAATTTTATGCGTAAAAATATCCTTGTTAATATCTTCTCTTATAGATTTAATGTTAAAAGACTTGTAAATACTCCTTTTAATAGAATATTTTTTCAAATATTATTTATAAATTAGATATGTCTTTAAAGTAATAATAAGTAATTATAATTATTTTTTACTAATTACTACTATCGTTAAAAAAAATAGTAAGTTAATAATATATTTTAATTTAGAATTTAAACTAAAATAAAACCTTTTACAAAATTAAATTTTAAATGTAGTTGTAATTTTTACCAATAGATGGCGCCTGCAGCGTAAAATTGTCGATATCAGAATTTCAAAAGTTAAATTTATTCACTAGATGTTGGTAACAGCGTAAAATCGTTTTACAATCTTAAATATTTAAAGTTCTAGTTTAGTTCAAGTTTTTCCCGCTAGGGGGGGGGCGCTTAGTATGTATTATATTAAAAAAAATAATTAATTAATTAATTAATTAAAATAATATATCACAGAATCCTCTATCATATTTCACAAGTTCCCTTTAAAATATTCACTCTTTAAATACCCTATAATACCGTACAATGACAAGCTTCGACAGCCCAGTGGTTATCTCACTGGACTTGAAACCTGCTGGACCAGAGTTCGATCCCCGCTCAGGACAAACTTTTAAAAATATATATCTTCTGTAAAATTAAATGTAAAATTCAGTTGTGATTTTTATAAAATAGATGGCAGCACTGAAAATATAGATCCGTAACCTTATACGTAATTTAGTTCCATATTTGACCTATAGGTGGCGCTCCGCGGAGCACCGCGCACCGCCGGAACCGCATTGGCGGTGAACTCTCATTTTCTATCTACTAACAGCGCCCTCCAGCGTCAGGTTTGCCTTTCCGGTCATACATTCGTATGGGATTATTGCGCGTCTTGATGCCTACTATCACCCCTCTGATTTTGTCGGTCGAATTCGGCAACACCCTTTATTACTCTTGAATATACAACAATTCTTTGCCTCTAAGAAATGGGTCCATGATGTGGCTGTATGATCCTGCAACACCGACCTGACAACATGTCTGTCCTCTCAGGCGTTAGAGGCGAGAGGCCGTTGAGATCCTGCATGGCGTTCAGTATAACCCTCTTGAACCCATCGATTCCATATTCGCATGACAGTCGTTGGATGTCGACAAATGCGAGTAGCAATATCGCCGAACAATAAACCGCACTCTCGATAAGCCACGATCCTGCCGCTATGAAATTCCGACATGTGCTGGTAGCCATTTCTCCTTCTTATACGAGGTATAGCACGATCTTCTCACGAACAACCAACATTCAAATGCGATTTCGGAATGAGAAACCCGCTACGTAACTTTCCTTTTATACAGAGTTTGAGATGCCGTTTCTCCCTCCTGCGTCCTTGGATTGCGCTTAAATGCTAATCATTTGCATATCCCAGCATCTTCTTCCTTTCATGCGAATTTGACGTTTGTATCACCCGTCCATCATGGTTTTGCAATTTTAATGGCCGGCAGAGTATATAATACACTTGTTCACTATTTGCTTATTTATACTCTACACACACACGCACACACACACACACACACACACACACACACATATATATACATATATATATATATATATATATATATATATATATATATATATATAAGATAAAGTTGAAAGAGAAAAAACAGTATGAGCACTAAAGCTACTACAGCCAGGAACCAAAAACATGAAAAGATAAGATTGAAAGAGGTTTTTGACAATATTTCATCATCAGCGGTGCCAATATTGTCTAAAAACCAATGGATTGTTTCAGATAAGTATGATCTATACAATAAACATACTCAGACACCGTACAATCCATGAGTAACTGTAGAATTGATTATTTATCCACTCAACCATAGAACACCACGCCTGGCGCCAGACAGAGTGGAAGTTAAGAATAAGTAACCGCAAGATGACTGACGTCACAAAACTTGCTACCAAGGAGCAAATGGAAACACAGCTGTCCTACTTTAAAGATTGTGTTTAGGACTATTTAACCTTAATTATATTAGCTTTTTTATTATTATTACTAAGAGTACGTTGTTATTGTTTTATTTTTATTTTTACTTTATTTATTATTGTTTTTCATTTATTTTATTTTTAGTAGTTATTTTCTCTAATTACTTATTTTGTTGTTTTACTTATTAGTTGCAACAGAACTAACTATTCATGAAATATATATATATATATATATATATATATATATATATATATATATATATATATATATATATATCATCACACATCAGGTGTTTGTTCCACCGTTACCAAATGACGCTGACGTACTTAAGACACATATCTGCAGCCTTTCAAACCGTCACACGAGACATGCTGAAAAGAGTGTGGATGAGTTATTGTACCACCTCGATATCCTTCGTATTACTAAAAGAGTTCACACTGAACACTTATAACTGTGTCAAATATAAACTTTCAACAGTTATTTTTGATTTTCGATGAACAACAAGTTTGTACTTTGTTTAGTTTTCTTTAAATAGTCCTGAGAAGGTGGTATATTCATTTATGTACACACTGTATTATAAGAAAGTTTCTTTTTGGCCTTTTGTTTTGTAATCTCCAGAGTTCCAATTTAAAATGTTAAAAAGGCTTATTTTGCTAGTGACACAAAAATCAAGCAGAAAGTCATTTAGCCACATAAATCTTCAAACACCTTGTCAAGTTCCGGGGACGTTTCTCTGGTGGTATTTTTCTAATTATTTATTTGGCCTTTTTTCCATCCAAAAATTAATGCTTGAATACAAAACACACAGTTTTAAAGAAAATTTTTTAATTAAAAAGTAAGCTCGATAAAAAAAAAATGAAGTGTATTTTAAAAAGAAAAGCAATACTTTTTAAGTGTCTCGTGTAAAATTAACTCGCAAACATTTTAAAGCTTAAAAACGCACGAGTTCTTCACTGAAATATCTCCTTTTATATACAACGAACACAATGAAAATATACCCATTTCTTAAACAAATGTTTTTAAAATTTTTTTCCCCTTCTCTGAATATAGAACTTATAAACTGACGAGATTATAGAATGTATTTTCCTTGAAATTGTTACTATGTGCGGATGAATATTACAGATTAAAAAAGCAAAAACAAAAAACCCCAATCAGTAATTACATCTCATCTTTAATAAAAACTGACAAAAGAGTAATGGTGTTCGGAATACAAATAATAACAATAAACTACAGGTTATAATTTGTGTCTTTTGCCATCGTTTCACTTTTCCTTTAGAGTTTTTCAGTTACGATGATAGATGAATCTTTAATTATATGGATCTGAATCATGAAATTAATTAATAATGTCCCACAGTCATTCGCACAGTATAAACGTTACGCATATTCATCATCCAAAAAAAAAAAAAAATAAAACCCAATTCTCCATCGTCAGTTTAATTCGAAAGTACTTTTGCGTATCTTAGACAGGGATCATTTTTATCGAGGCAGTTGATTAGTTTTGTCGTTTAGGGAGGATTAAATCCGATTTCCGCTCTCACTTCTTACGTTCATTTTATTTCTATTACTTCTTTCTCCTCTCCCCTTGTACTCGCGTTTGTGTCCCCTCTTCTTTTGTTTCACCGGCACGGATATTCAAAGCGCCCCCTCTTTTCGGACGCTAATCACCGGCGTCTCATCTGGCTGGTACGGCCCGGTGTCCGGTTACGGTACATGCAGGTGCGAAGCAGTGAACTCTCTCCAGTAATCCGGTAGAACACTTCCCTTCTTTTACCGGCACCACCGCACGTGCAGTGCGACACCTTTCGGTAGGGAGAAAGGAATCAATGAAGCCCAATAAAGGGATAGAATTGCTTTTAAAAAGACAGAAATGAACTTTTCTAGAACACAGGCAAACAGAGCTCGGGCCGTGAAATCAGTTTCACCCACCCAAACATAATATACCAGTAATATAGTTAACTTACTTTAAGGTTGGTTGAGAGCCGTTTTTACTGCTCAAGCTTGCAAAAAAGGACTCCTTACGACTGAAATGAGGTCTTTTCCAATCTATTCTATCCGTATACACACACACACACACACACACACACACATATATATATATATGTGTGTGTGCTAAAGTGCAGAAATCAGTTAATGTGCACATTACCTAGCTAATCTGAAGATTAACTGATTTGCTCCTTTAAAGTGCCGATAATTGTTTAATTTCTGAAATATAATCTGCACATTACCTCCTAGCACTCGTTAAAGTGAAAATAAGATCTTTGCTGGAACAATAGCAACGTTTCTGTACGCTTAAATTAACATAATGTTATTTATTTATTTTTCGATATCTAAAGAATCAAGTTAATACAATCAAACAATCAACAAATTAATTGATAGGATAAACCATCAATTAATGAAATAACTTTAATACAAAGAATGAAACGGTTTGAAATATTATTACAATTAAGGAAATGAATTTGCAAAACTATGAGAAAAATATGCTTACTTATTCGTGCAATCTAAAGATTGGTGACACTTTGAATTACATAGCAATTGGTTTTTCCGACAAGCACACCTATTTGTGGTACATTTAGATTTGCAGTCACATTTTCTGAAACTCTGCCCAGTACCAAGGGATTGTTATATTGCTGTTTGACGTAAAGATATTTCTACAGCAAGGACATCTTCTTTCCTTAAAAATCTCTCTTTGCAAACACTGAATTCGAATCTTACATACAATTGTTTTAAAATACCCATTTTAGTACCAAGTTTATAAAACCCATCTTCTGATTTACTAAGAACCACAGCTAAAATCGCGCGGGCATCAGTTTTTGCACTGCCTTCTTCGGGTACTTTAATTCTCACAGTGACACCTTCATCGAGATTTGGGTGCTTTGCATTAGAAACTACTGAGATTTTCTTTGCTTGTTTTTCTGAACCTTTCTTAGCTTCATCACGCTGTATTTTCTTATCCATATTCTTTTTACAGATGTCGCACAATACATTCTTATCATATCCTTCCTCTTTAAGACATATTTCACCACAAATTACGTAAACAAACATATCACACTACCAAACTAAAAGTGGAGGGACCAAACCAAACTAAAAGTGGAGGGAGAGAGAGAAGGAGTAGAGAAAGGAAATGAGAGAAACAAACTTTTGAACTTTAACGATATGGAAACCGTTAATGTGCACATTACCTAGGTAAAATGCGAAAAACTCTTGATTCCGCACTTTAACGGAGCAAATCAGTTAATCTGCAGATTAGCTAGGTAATGTGCACATTACATACATACATACATACATACATACATACATATATATACATGTATATATATATATATATATATATATATATATATATATATATATATATATATATTGTGATAACTTCAGACTCCGGGTAGCTAAAAATGTTCAGAGTCAGTCTACTACATTAAATTACAGTTTTATTAAATTTACAACATTGTAAATAGTGTAAGTCGGAAACTTTTTACACTATTTACAATGTTGATTTACCTCTAGACATAGAGGGAACTGGCCTTCGTAATAGCCAAATAATTTCGATGATAAGATGTCGGCAAGTAAATTCACAACGGAACTAGGAGGTCGGTACACAGCCTCTAGAGCATACAGCTCTGAAAATAGAGTAACTTCGTAAGGAAAGTTACAGCTAACTAGAAGCTTATAGAGCGGGCTGCTCTGAACAATAAAGTTCAGGATAAAGTTGGTCGCTCCAGGACAACCTAGACGAAAGGTGCTCTCTAGATGAGAGTCTCGACCAAGTCTGTCTAAAAAACTGGATTTCTTCTCCCGGCGTTGGCAATCGTGCTTCCGGTCACGTGACTGCAAATGTTTAGGTTGGCTGGCACAATTTGTGACGTCATGTCCGTTGGCTGTGATTCGCTAGACAACGAAGCCATGTGGTCGGCTCTTATAAATCAGCTGATCTGAAAATCATTAGTTCACGTCGAAATAGTCATTAGTTTACGTCCTCCCAGGAGCCGGCAGATAGGAGCAACCCCATTATCTGCTTCCAGACACCTTGACGCTGATCTATCGAACTGTTCGCAGGTCACCTGCTGTGGGAGGTCCGGTTGTCTGTGTGATTTATTCGGAAAGGTCGTAACGGATTCTTACAATATATATATATATATATATATATATATATATATATATATATATATATATATATATATATATATATATATATATATATATATATATATATATATATATATATATATATATATATATGGGCTTGTGGCGGCCCTGTGGTACAGCGTGCTGGTTTTCGGTGCTGAGGGTGCTCGGATCGACTTCCGGTGTTGCGCCTCCAAAAATGCCTTCGTTTGTGTCATCCCTTCATAGGGGGCGATGCTGGCCCACCTATGTGGTGCCCTCATAATAAAGAGACCAGCAAAACCGCGGTGATAATAGGCGAATGTTGAAAGGGACAAGGCCTTCGCATTTAAAAAAAGAACTATTTATATGTATTATTTATATATTTGTATATATATATATATATATATATATATATATATATATATATATATATATATATATATATATATATATATATATATGCATTGCTAGATTTCTAGAAATAGAGGTGCCGGAACGGTAACCTTCCGGAAGTGTACCAACAGAGTAATTTGTGATTAAATAAATGTTTTTAACTATCATAATTTTTTTTTCCTAAAGAGAGGTACCGGAACGCCGTTCCGGCGCGTTCCGCCTCAATTCTAGCCCTGTATATATGTATACACACTCACACACAGAGGTGCCTGGACTTACGAGTTTAATTCGTTCTGTGGGTGAGCTCGTAACTCGAATCACTCGTATCGCAAATCAATTTTCCCCATTGAAATGAATAGAAATGCCATTAATCCGTTCCGAGTCAACCAAAAATCCCCGTAATTTTTTTTACACGTATTTAAATAAGAAAAATGTATTTATAAATAACGAATATTGAAAAAAAAAACACAATACAATAGAATGTACTGCAATAAACTGGTTTTATTATGTATAATGCACACCATTTACTTTGAGGATCAGACGACTTCAAGATGCTGACGGAGGTGGAGGAGAAAGGCTGACCTGAACAATTGAATCTTATTCTCTGATTTTTGCCCCTTTCGCCACGCTTTTCTTACTTTCATCTGTACGGGTTTGCGATAAAATTTTTTCATCCCCCCTTTCCAGAATGTTTTTCGAGTGTGAGGTTGGGCGCTGTCCGGTTTGGAAGGCTACTCAAGAGTGGCATAGAAAGCTGCCCCGTGTGGTAATTGTTAATCTATCGGTTTAAGACTGGAAAGTAGTCTTAGAATAATATGTATATAATTGTATAATAATTGTACATAAAGGTTGTAAATATTATATGGTTCTCGTGTGCTCATATAACGAGAACGTTACATGAAGAACGTTCGCTGCGCAAACTAGTGGTGGGGTATCTGAAGCTGGCACGTAACCTGAATTTTAGCTCGCATTTCAAAGCAAAAAATCGGCCGAGAGACAGCTCGTATTAAAAAAAACTCGTAAGTTGAGGTACCACTGTATATGGAAAAGATAACAAGCAAATCTGTCGTCCTACAATGGTCACTTTTAAAATTAATCTAGCATGGAAACTCGATACCGTTCTTACTCCAGGTCAATAAACCCCTTTAAACTGGACATGGAACCAGCAAATCCCCGCAGGAGTAACTAGAAGTGTAACAGTGTAAGCTTACTGAATATTAAGAGAATAGAGGGGATGCTCAGGTATTTTAAGTTATTTTGCAAAGGATGACGAAAAGAAAAAAAAACAGTAATTTTTAAAGTAGCAAATTAAATAAAAACACATTTTTATTGAAAACAATTTATGTAAATGCCAATTTATGTAAAACAAAAGTAATATACTTTATGCTTGATTAGTCTTTTGAATGGAACGTAATCAAAGGAATATGACAAAGTATTCTTAAAAGAAAAACAGAAAAATCTATCTTTGATTATTAATTTAATTAAATTCTCTTTATATCACTGCCGCTGAGACAATAGGAATATAAGAGATATAAGGCAAATCATCCCGAATTTTCGAAATTTCTGAAACGAGTTTGGTAATGTTTCATTTAAACATCCATGGCTTTATTTCGAGACAAAATTAATTGATTCCTTTTGGCCGAATTTTTTCAACCGCATTGAAGTCTTAAATAACACATCTAAAACTTCTCCAACACCAGAGTGTATCTCGGAATTAACATGTAACACAATTTAATTCTTTCTGCTTCCTCTGAAAATTTCTTTATATTCGCCAGATTTTCAGCAATTTGTATAACTGGATCTATATTTACCAATCGCCTATTTTATGGATAGTTTGGAGAGAAACTTCAACAACAAACTTCGAAATCGCTGATGAAATAGCTATGCACTTGGCGAGCATGCGAAAATTATAAAATAGATTCATGACATGTTTACATACGTAATGAATTTAACTATTTTAATAAATCTATGTTTTTCTTTGTAGCAAATGTTTCTGGGCACCTAAGTATCCGGGGTTCAGGCCAAAGAGTCCTTTTGGCCTACTCCTCTGGCTGGGCTTACAAATTAAATATACCGAAGGTATGTTTATTGAGGTAGGTGTTGTCATTAAAAGATGAAAAACGACGAGGGTCTGCATAAAGGCAAAAACAATAAAACCATACACTTAATAAACCCGCTAGAAGTTTTCTCTCGCCCTCTCACAGAAAAACAAAAACTAAAACAAAAAACCCTTGCTGCTGAGGTACGAAATACTCGAGCTACCTCCATACTTATAAAGGTGCTTTTGGTGTAGCAAAACCATCAGCAAAGACCTAGTTTTAAAGTAGTGGGTATGCGCTTAAACAGCTGTAAGTAATACATAACATCATTGCTATAAGCATGATGCGGAGCGATATTGGGGATGGTATTGACTGTTTCTTAGTCATTAGCGATATAATCATATCCGGCATTCCGAAATATATGGTAAAATGTAATTATTCTGATAAATAAATCACATAAACAGTTGCTTTTATTTTACTATTGTGAAGTATTAATATCTGTTTAATGGTTGTAAGGTATACATAAGATTCGATTCACAAGAATCGAACTTTTGAGTGAATAAATTAAAGAAGCTGCTTGAGATATGCTAATTTCGGCATATGCGCTTGGTATAAATACCAAGCAGCTTGATTAAGTGAAGGGGTTGTAAAGGTTGATAGATAAGCGAGAGGGAGCTACGAGGTAAACAGATCCAGGTGTTAACCGGCGCTTGTGCTTAGCAGGCCCAAAGTTTACATAGCAGAACTGCTGGTTTGACTCTCTAGGTTGTGAGTATTGCAAAGTGTATTTTTATTGAATGCTAATATATATTCCGAACAAGTAGTACGTATGCTTATTGCTGTAAAAGCAAATTTTATATGTGCAACGAATTCAATAAACATTGTTTCATGTATAAACTGTGTTTGTATCAAATTCATGTAGAGTGCCCCTAAGAAATACTCTACAGTGGCGCCCGAAAGTTTATATATACCCTGGTTGTTATCGTTACATTTATAACAAACAACATAATTGAAGTTGAACTGTGTACTGTGTACTTATATTGATAAAATTGTTGCAAGTACTTATATACTATTTGAAAATGAGTGTTGTAGAACAAAACCCTGCTGGAAATTTTCCTAGGGTAATTATGGTTCAGCATTTTGCGCCATTCGAAGCCACCTTCAATGGCGGCCGCTCAAGCCAATTCCTAAAGAAAATTGAGCATTACTTTGTATCAAATTCATGTGTTTGTATCAAATTCATGTAGAGTGCCCTGTAATGACTTGACGGTCCCTACGGGTAAATTCCAAGGGACACCCGTCTTTGTCATCTAAGGTGTTTTATCAGTGCCGAAAGGTGACCTTCCGTTTAGTTACACAAAGCCGTGTCGTAGTGACTCTTCGATACACTTCAAGAAAGGAACCTCTTTTGAAACGATTCCCTAGTTGACAATGGAGTCCAGATGAAAGGCTAGTGTCGGCTGGTCAGACGCTTGAAGGAACAAAGCGGCAAGCGGTAACTTAAAAGGAACCACCCAAAGAGGGGCGAGGATATATATTCGCCACCTTGATGTAAATGGGGGCAGTTGACTTCTTTTTACAGGTGTGAAGAACTCCTCGTCGCCGAACGCGTGCCAGAGAAGGAGAGCCTACAATGTTCCATCATGGTATCCTGAACCCCGCGAAATAGCCTCAGATAGTGCTTATTTTCTTTTTTGTAATTATTGTATAAAGCCTATATTTAATCGGGATGCAAATAAAGCATTTTGTAAATATTAAAGGCTGTCAGTCTTAGTTTTAGGCAAAGTCCTTACAGACAGTTATTAAATGGTGTCAGAAGACGATAGGATATCAGTGATGAACGAAAGGATTACAGGTAGGCCGATTCTTTTTATCAGATTCTGGCTTGGATTTAAAAACTAAATAATGGTTTTGTATAAATGCAATAAGTAGAAATTATTTTATTGTGTTTTTAAATGGTATATTTATAAGTAGCCATTTAGAGTTCGCATTAAGAACTAATATTTTAGAAATTTTGATGAATTAAATCAATTTCTGTGTTTTTTTAAATGGTATATGTACAAGTTAGCCATTTAGAGTTCGTATTAAGAACTAATATTTTAGAAATTTTGATGAATTAAATCAATTTCTGTGTTTTTTTAAATGGTATATGTACAGTTAGCCATTTAGAGTTCGTATTAAGAACTGATATTTTATATTAGAAATTTGGATGATTTAAATCAATTTCTGTGTTTTAATGGTGTATGAGTTAACCATTTGAAGTTCTAAGTAGGAACTATTGTTTTAGGAATTGTGATAAGTAAAACCAATTTCTGTGTGTTTTTATGGTATATGAATGAGTAACCAGTTAGTGTTCAAGTAAAGAACCAATTTTTGTTTGTTAGGAATTGCAATAAGTTTAGCCAATTTCTGTGTTTTGTTAATTGCAAATACTGTATGTTTTTCTCTATTTTTAAAGAAAGTGAATTTTTTTTTGCAGTGTTTATTTAGTATTTTTTTTTCTTTTAATAGTAACAGATATATTTAAGTTTCTTATGCTTTGATATTAACAGTGATAATTTAGTATTTGTGTATTACTGTGTGAGAAATCTATATAGAGCATTGATTAATTTGAGAATTCTGTTTATGTGTATTCTGTGTAAGAGTTCGGTATTTTGATTTGATAGGTATTGAGTAAATTGTGAATGTTTATATTGTGCGGTGCTAGTTTGGTGTTCATAAGGGCTAAAATTATAGTTCGGTATAAAATTGATCAGTTTTGAACTTGTTAGTTCCGGTTAGGACACATACCGTCGGAAGGTATAGCTAGTTGCCGAGGAAAAATTTTATTGGTTACCCTAAATTAGAAACCCTAAATTTGGAAAAATGTCCTTTTTAAATAAGGGTAAGAAAGGGGACCTTTTAGAACTTTTAGAAGAGTTAGGAGGACTAGCTGACGATACGCTTAAGATTTTCGAAATTAAGAAGATCATTACAGAAAACGAAAATTACGTCGAAGAAGACGCTAGACTCGCACTAGAGCGTATTATTGAAGATAGAAAGGAACGTGAAGAGAGAGAGAGAGAAAGAGAAGACAAAATTCGTCAAGACCAACTTACTCTCGAAATGAGGAGACTGGAATTAGGAATTAATGGAGACAATAGAGCCCGAAATGGGAGGGACAGAGATGCAGACGCAACTCAGAACATTCAGCTCCTTAAAACCATGCAGAAATTTGACGAGAAACGGGACGAAATGGGCCTGTATCTAATTAATTTTGAGAGAAGAGCAGAGATGGCGGGAGTCCCTAAACAAGATTGGGTGCCATATTTGTTAGGGGTACTAACCCCAGAAATTTCCAACATGATGGCCAGAGAATCGCCAGAACAGGCAAAAGATTATGACTACGTAAAAGAGATGATTCTCCAGAGATTTAGGATGAATACAGAAAAATTAAAACAACTGTTTTATCGCCATCCTAAACTCGCAGACAAGTCATGGAGGAATTATGCCCATGAGCTTAGTGGCTATTATGATGAATGGATAGCAGATTTAGAAATCACTACATTTAAGAAACTAAGAGACCTACACATAACGGAACAGATGAAGAGACGGGTACCTGCCGATATAAAAGATCATTTTTTGGAGCAGTGGATGCAGATTAATACTCCTTTGGAATTAGCGGAAAAAATAGATAAGTATGAAAGCTTGCAAGACAGTTTCCGAACAAGAGAATTCCCAAAGAATCAAAAGTCCACAGATAAATTTAATAAGCCATTTAAAAATAACCATAATTTCAAGGAAGAGAAGAAAGAAAAAAAAGATGTGGAAAAAGAAGCTTCTAGTGGACAAAACAAGGAAAGAATTTTTGAGAAAAGAAAACAGCTCCGTTGCTACGAGTGTGGTTCTTATGACCATCTGCGACCACAGTGTCCTAAACTTAAAGAGACGGAAATTATCGCGGCAACAGAAACTAGTGGTGGAGACTCGAGTGGCGTGATGACTCCATATATCAGTCAGGGAGTCGTTAATGGAAAATCTACGTCTATTCTGAGAGACACAGGAGCGAGCATTGATCTGATTTCTAAAAATTTGGTACAACCCCATATGTACACAGGAGAGCACGTTTATGTCAGTGCACCTGTGTTAGATTCATCCGTTTGCTTACCTATAGCAGAGGTCGATTTAAAATGTGAATGGGGCCACACCAGAACTAGAGCAGCTGTCAGCAATACGGAATTCGAGCAGAAACACTATTTGTTAGGAAATAAAACGGCAGCCTTGCTTGAGAAGATCAACAGGAATGTAGAAGTTCCGGTGAAAAATACTGTGCAAACTCGGGCCGAAAAACTAAAATTTGATAGAGAAAGACGAGACACGGGAGATGAAATAACGAGAATAGAGCAAGTGATTCCCGGATCAGAAGCGGTAGAAGAAATCACTTCGGAAGAGAGCGCGACTATCTTGCCTCTCCAGGAGAAACAAATAATTACTCCCGACTTATTAAAGACTTCACCCGAAGAATTTAGAGTTGCACAAAGTGAGGACGAAGAATTAAAAGTAATTTTTGATAGAGCGAAAAAGAAGACGCCCGAAGAAAATAAGTACGTGGTGGTAAACGAGATGTTATTTTACCAGAAAAAAAATAACGATGGAACCACTAGAAAACTGCTTATTGTGCCTCGAAAGTATCGAGAGAAATTAAAAAGACTCTGCCACGAACAAACTAATGTTCATTTAGGCGTTGCTAAGATGAAAGACTCATTAACTCAGTATTTTTATTGGCCATATTGTCACTTAGATATAAATGATTACGTGTCGGCTTGTGACAAATGTCAAAAGGGGAAATGTCCTAATGTTAAGAATACTGTGAAACGTCTTAACCATGTTAATTCCCGCCGAACACCAGGCTAAGCCGAAGTTTAGTAGTAAAAGTTTAAATGTATGTTATAAGTATGTTGATTAATTGTAGTTTCAGTGTAAAAATGTGACCAGAAATTAATGTGTATTCGTTTGAGTAATGTTTTTTTTTTATGAATTGTAACATGTAATTGTTTGTAAATTTGAACGACTCGACCATAGAAGTTGAGTTTGCTTTAAAGGAAAATTCAGGTGAAATTCCTTTGACGTTATCATAATATAACGGTTTTGTAGTGGCAAACGCCATATGACGGTTTTATGTATGCCGTGTTAGAATGCCTCAGATAGGTTTTAATTAAGGTTCAATTGTAACATTTTATGTTCTGTTTTGTTTGTTGCATAAGCCAGTAGAATGCCTCAGAAAGGTATGGGCTAACTTTTAAATGCAGATGTGTATGTTTTTGTGTATACCTAAGAAGGTAGTAATTGGAGTCAAAATGCACTCCGTACGGTGTTTGAATACCGCAATTGAATGATTTATTGTGGAATCGATAAGTTTTGTCTGAAGAGTTGTTACGACAACAGATAAATGTAAGTGTTGTCAAAGAATCCAAGTGATTACAGGAATGTGAAGTTTGTGAGTTTTTTGATAAGGAATGAGCCAATGAGCTATTTTGTTATAATTTTATGTCAGTCAGTACTGAAAAATTAGACCCTAAATCGATTGTGAATCCTATAGTAGGATAAAATGAATATTTAAATTTAGGTCACTGATGACTGTCCACTTAAATGGAAACGGCAGATTGGATCACAGGTAATCGTGAACGAATTAAGTTCCCTGATCCAGGATTTACGGAATGCCGAGTATTAAATTGTTTTTATGGCTATAAGTGTTAAATGTATTAAAAAGATAAGTAAGAAAATTTAAAATTTTCATGTGTATTAGTAACCGTGATGATATGTTCTGTATGAAGTTTAAGTATCCATTTTGGATTTGTATTTAATTTTATTTGTGTAAAGTTGCTTCATTGTAACTGTGTTTAATATCAATTTGAGAATTTATTTGTGTCGTGTGATCACAATTAAGGTAAATTATGGGATCCCAGTTGAGTGATTTACTAGTTATAATGTTTTTTATGTAGTGTCATGGGTATGTACTAGTGTTCTATGAATTTAATTTTTTTTGATTGACATGTATTAGTATACTGTTTTATTTAAAATTTTGCCAGGACGTGTTATATTATTGTGTAATTTTATAATTTCTTTGCTACGGCATGTTCTCTTATTAGAGATTTTAAAGTGCGTAAATTTTAGGTATAAATTCCTTTTGTTGTGCTTTTAAAAATAATACTTTGAAGTACAGTTAAAAATTTTTCTTTCATGAAGGTAAAGCCAGAGTTTGATCAAAATTAACGGTCTACTCGTAATGTCAATTGGGTGTGCATTTTCCTTCGGGAAAAGTTTTATAATTGAAATTGTCCTGAGAAGGACCATGTTTTTGTTCTGTTTTTTGCAGGTGAAAATTTCTGCAGAAAAACATCTAGGGAGGGGAAGAATTATAGACTGTAATGACTTGACGGTCCCTACGGGTAAATTCCAAGGGACACCCGTCTTTGTCATCTAAGGTGTTTTATCAGTGCCGAAAGGTGACCTTCCGTTTAGTTACACAAAGCCGTGTCGTAGTGACTCTTCGATACACTTCAAGAAAGGAACCTCTTTTGAAACGATTCCCTAGTTGACAATGGAGTCCAGATGAAAGGCTAGTGTCGGCTGGTCAGACGCTTGAAGGAACAAAGCGGCAAGCGGTAACTTAAAAGGAACCACCCAAAGAGGGGCGAGGATATATATTCGCCACCTTGATGTAAATGGGGGCAGTTGACTTCTTTTTACAGGTGTGAAGAACTCCTCGTCGCCGAACGCGTGCCAGAGAAGGAGAGCCTACAATGTTCCATCATGGTATCCTGAACCCCGCGAAATAGCCTCAGATAGTGCTTATTTTCTTTTTTGTAATTATTGTATAAAGCCTATATTTAATCGGGATGCAAATAAAGCATTTTGTAAATATTAAAGGCTGTCAGTCTTAGTTTTAGGCAAAGTCCTTACAGCCCCTAACAATTCTCTACATGGTTACTTATCTTGGAATTATTGCCTCTTTTAAGATTTCATTTTCTATTCAGTTATTAATATTCTTCAAATATTAACTATTTTCTGTCATCTTTTCTTTTTAAATTACCCCAGCAGTTTCAATTACTTTTATTCGCATTCTAAAATTACTTCAGGTAAACAAGCTTGTGTTTTAATATGTCCCTTGTGTTCATTTTTCAGGTGAGAGCCTTTGGGGACATATATCTCCTTTTAACTTTAACATACTAAATTGTTTGCGCAAACAGATATCATGCTCGTTTCACGAATTGAAGAGTGATTCTTACCTCTTGGATTCTTTGTTTCTTGCTTTGATACTAAACGTACTTGTGTGAATAGTTCCATTTTTTTATAGTTTTCTCGTGTGTTCAGAGGCACAATTTTTAATCGCATTTTGCCCGGTGTTCAGACACTCTTGCGGAAGACTGAATTCGACCTTTGACAGCAGATTTTTAGTGTCTCTAAGACTGGTCCATACTACTGGAATTTTAGGTGGAACACAATGATTGACATTTGGCTGCATCATATATTGTACATACGCCCGTGTAGGTTTTGAGCGGACGGAATGGATATCCCGAGGAGTTAATATGCTTGCTACCTGAGCTATACCTCTCAGAATGACTCAAGTTAGAATGAACGAGAAAAAAAATATGTTTTTATGTTTTATAATAAGTGCGATTTTAGTGAGATTTCTACTGTTGCCCCAACGACTACAATTAACTTATAAACATTTGGGATAAATTTAGGGAGAAAGATATTAAAATTGTTATTTACGTTACACTTATACAACGCACGCATACACATGTACACACACACACACATATAATATATATATATATATATATATGTGTGTGTGTGTGTGTGTGTGTTTGTGTATAAATAAGCAAATAGTGAAGAAGTGTATTATATACTCTGCTGGCCATTAAAATTGCAAAACCATGAAGGAGGGATGATACCAACGTCAAATTCGCATGAAAGGAAGAAGATGCTGGGATATGCAAATGATTAGCATTTAAGCGCAATCCAAGGACGCAGGAGGGAGAAACGGCATCTCAAACTCTGTATAAAAGGAAAGTTACGCAGCGGGTTTCTCATTCCGAAATCGCATTTGAATGTTGGTTGTTCGTGAGAAGATCGTGCTATGCCTCGTATAAGAAGGAGAAATGGCTTCCAGCACATGTCGGAATTTGATAGCGGCAGGATCGTGGCTTATCGAGAGGGCGGTTTATTGTACCGCGATATTGCTACTCGCATTGGTCGACATCCAACGACTGTCATGCGAATATGGAATCGATGGGTTCAAGAGGGTTATACTGAACGCCATGCAGGATCTCAACGGCCTCCCGCCTCTAACGCCTGAGAGGACAGACAAGTTGTCAGGTCGGCCTTGCAGGATCATACAGCCACATCATGGACCTTGAGTCAGGAAAAGGGATTGTTTGCAGCACGACAAGTATCCACACGAACAGTGCGACGACGTCTGGAACAGCACGGACTGTCTGCACGGTGACCATCATTGCGGCTTTCCTTGAGACTGCAACATAGAGACGCGTGGCGACAGTGGTGCTCCCAACGACAAAACTGGATGCGGAAGTGGAACCACGTCGTCTTTTACGACGAGTCCCGGTTCTGTGTGCAGCATCCTGATGGACGCATCCGTGTTTGGAGGCATCGAGGAGAACACACGTGACCTCCTTGCATTCGGTATCGTCATACGGGCCCTGCACCTTGTGTGATGGTATGGGAAGCCATCGGGTACACGACACGAACACCTCTTGTTCGCATCGTCGGTAATCTGAACAGCCAGCGTTACATTTATCAGATCGTAAGGCCGGTGGCTGTGCCATATCTTTGAGGCCTCGGAGACGTCATCTTTCAGAAAGATAACGCAAGACCGCATGTTGCCCGTCGTGCCCTGACCTACCTCGACACAGAGGATGTTCGACTGTTGCCCTGGCCAGCACGTTCTCCAGATCTCTCACCCATTGAAAACCTCTGGTCATAGGTTGCTGAGAGACTGGGCCGCCACCGCTCTCCAGCCACTGCGATTGATGAAGTGTGGCATAGACTTGAAGCAGAATGTAATGACTTGCCCGTATGTGTCATCCAAGCCCAGTTCGACGCGATGCCTAACCGGGTTAGAGCCGTTTTAGCTGCCAGAGGCGGCAGCTGTGCGTACAAATTTCGTACCCTGTATACCCCCAAATTGCCTACAAATTTAACCATATTTTCTCCCTACTATGTTGCATACGTACAATGAGTAAAGTTTTGTTATATGCTTTCCTTCCTGGTGTTTCAATTTTAATGGCCAGCAATATATAATTCGAACTGAAAAATGGAGACATTTAGGAATGAAAATACTTCTTGTGATCCAATTTGACAAAGTTTCAGTTAGTTAAGTTAGTTAAAGTAGAGTAAGAGTAAAAATTAAGATAATTTTAATATTTAGCTGAAACCTGTGCATTTGTTATCATTTAGACACATCTCAAATCGTTTATTCCTCCAATTTTGAATGCTTTGGGAAGCACATATTTAATACAATATAAAGTTTTATGCCTCTAAAGCATAAAAATATATTTAGGAAAAATATCAAAGAAGAACGACTTTATTTGTATTAATTTAACAGTAGCTGCATTTTAAAGAAATCCATTGGATCATAAGGATGTTTTTAAATATAAGTTAAGAGAAGTAAACATTTAATGCCTTAATGACATCAAACAAGTCACAATTGCTTATCATATTAATGAACAATGAGTACTGTAAGCAAAGTTACAAGCATTATTGATATTCTGGTTTATGTATCTAACAGAATTTATCCAGATCTGATTCATAAATTTCCAGATCTGATTCATAAGTCTGATAAGTTTGATAAAGAATATTTCCATAAGATACTCATAAGTCTGATAAAGCGTGTATACTACCTTAAGTAAGAAAATGTACTACCTTCAGAGTAAGAAAATATACTACCTTCAGTAAGAAAAAGATACTAAAAAAAGGGGAAATTTAGTATGTTACTTCCCCAACAGTTGTTTTAAATGTAAATTTACATATCTCTAGTCCGGTCGATGGCCGAATGATTTGAGCACTTGTATGCGGGACCGAAGTCTGGGGGTTCGAGTCCTGCTATTGGCATGGATGTTTGTAGCCGTTCAGAGTCGGCTTTAAGCAGTAGGTCACGGTCTTATTACAACTCGTGTAACAAAAAATGGATACTCAACTTTATCTCTGTAGACCAAAGCGATTTCAAATACAGCTCTTTACAGCTGAGGTTATGATGTGCATTCGTCCCTTTTACGGGGAAATTGTATATTTGAATTCCGTACGTTGTAAGCATAATTATATTTATTAAAAAAATTATCATTAGAAATTGGCTATAAACAATTTTATTGCCACATCAAAATTTTTAAGCCAGTGCGAGTTCTGGAATAAAAGAGATTAGGGTGTTTTCTTTTGTGAAATTTCTTTTTGCGAGTGACCGCTCACATCATATAATGGTAGATGTGCGTTTCCACGCTGAGTGCTCGAGTTCTTGTGCTGTTGTCTCAAAGGGAAAGATGTTGGATCACTTGTATCAGTACTCCCCAACCTTTTAATTGCCGCGGACCGGTCAACGTTTGATAATTTTACCACGGCCCGCTGAAGGGGGCTATGACTGCAATTTTAATTCATAATCTTGAAATGCTTAATAAACAATAAACAAATTTAAAATAGTTACAAGATTTCTTTTATTATAAAGGTATAAATTAGCACAAACCCAAGAAAGTCGCACTAACCCGAGAGAAATACACCACAGTAAATCAAATGAAAATAATTTAATGTTCCTTGGGCGGCCCGGTACTATTTGATCCGTGGACCGGTAGCGGTCCGTGGCCTGGGGGTTGGGGACCACTGATTTATATGGTGCCTCCGTAATAAAGAAACGAACATCTGAGGTGTAGATGGGTGAATATCCTAAATTCAAATGTCTTTGGCATTAGAGGTTAATTGCACATTTTTCAGATTTGAATTTTGGAGCTATTGATAATTATTTCAGGAAAACATTTTTTGGCCGACTGAAATATTTTTATTTATCATGGCTAAAAATGTTCTCCCCATTCTTGCATTCTGAAATGCCTGTGGTTTACAATCAAGTAAAATTTACGGCTGAGATCTCACCAAAAGCATATTAATTTTAGAGGAATTTAACCATTTTTCAGATCTGAATTTTGGAACCATTAATAATTATACACTGCTGGCCACTGTAAATGCAACACCCTGAAGGAAACATGCAAATGACATAAAATTTACAACATGCATTAGCGGAGGTGAGATATGCAAATGATTAGAATTTCAGCGCAGACGCACATCACGCGCGCCTGCGGCGCCACTTCAAAGCGCTATTTATGGCTTGGAGATTTCGACGATTTCAAGTTCGGCAATTGTGTTTTTCTTGTGGTTTTTTCAAAAAAAACGATCAATTATGCCTCGTCAAAAACAGCGATCATCTTTTGATCAAGTATCCGAGTTCGACAGAGGAAGGATAGTGGCCTACCGAGATTGTGGATTATCTTTCAGGGAAATCGGTAGTCGTGTTGGACGAAACCAAACAACTGTAATGCGGATATGTGATCGTTGGATGCAGGAGGGTACGACGGACCGGCGTGTTCGATCGCATCCACCTCAGCGCACCACTTCACGTGATGACAGGAAATTGTGCGCATGGCAGTGACGGATCGCTCAGTCACATCACGAACCATAGCACAGCACATGCAGTCTGTAACGCATCATCCAGTGTCTGCGCGTACCATTCGACGCCGTTTACAGCAGAGTGGTCTGTCCGCAAGACGTCCATTGCTTTGTCTACCCTTGACGCAGAACCACAGACGTCTTCGCCGCCAATGGTGTGATGACAGAAGGATGTGGACGGCAGAATGGAATGAAATTGACTTTACTGACGAGTCACGCTTCTGTCTGCAACACCACGATGGTCGCATTCGAGTCTGGAGACACCGTGAAGAGAGGATGCTGAACAGCTGCGTTATGCACCGCCACACTGGTCCTGCACCGGGTATTATGGTATGGGGCGTTTATTGGATATCACTCTCGCACACCTCCAGTACGCATTGCCGGTACTTTAAACAGCCAGCGCTACATCTCCGAGGTGTTGGAGCCAGTTGTCCTTCCTTACCTCCAGGGCTTGCCCCAGCCATATTTCAACAGGATAATGCTCGACCACACGTGGCACGCATTGTCCAACGGTTCTTTGTCAATCGCCAGATTGAATTGCTTCCCTAGCCGCCTCGCTCTCCGGATCTTTCGCCGATAGAAAACATGTGGTCCATGGTCGCTCTACGATTGACCCAGATTCCATCCCCAGCTGCCACAGCAGATCAACTTTGGCAACGTGTGGAATCTGCTTGGTCTGCTGTACCCCAAGAACTCATCCAAAGTCTGTTTGAATCAATGCCGAGGCGAGTGGCAGCGGTGATCTCCAACAATGGCGGCTACTCTGGCTACTGATTTTGGCAGGAACCACACTTCACTGAAGTCTGTAAATTTAATCATTTGATACTTGATCGACATGTTATCTACAAAATAAATTTTGTTGTGATATCTCTTGTCTTTCTTGGTGTTGCAATTTGGGTGGCCAGCAGTGTATTTCAGGAAAACTTTTCATTGAAGGAAACACTTTAGTTGATCCTGGCGAAAAATTTTCTCCACACACACACACACACACACACACACACACACACACACACACACACACACACATACATACATACATACATATATATATATATATATATATATATATATATATATATATATATATATACATATATATATGTATATATATATATGTATATGTATATATACGTATATATATATGTATATATATATGTATATGTATATATACGTATATATATATATGTATATATACACTGCTCAAAAAAATTAGAGAAGGAAGCAAAGAAGTTAGGAAAACCGTGCGAGACAGCCACGTATTGGCATAAAATGGATAGTACACGCGTATCAATGCACAATACAGAAAAAAAGACGTAAAAAAATTTGTAATTAAGCTTTAATTCTTTGAAAATATGGAAAAAACACGAAAAGATGATTTAGGGCAACAATTTGGTTACATGTAAACGATAAAAATAAGTATTGTTTAGAAATGATGCAAGATTTTTAATATGGCGTGTGGTCTCCTCGAACAGCTAAGACTGCTGCACACCTGTTTTCCATGGATGCGATGATGTTATCGATAAGATTTTGGGGAATACTGTTCCACTCCTCAAGAAGTGCAATCTCCAGGTCTCGGAGAGTAAAAGGAGTCCTTGGTCTCGCAGTAATGCATCGTCCGAGCATGTTCCAAACATGCTCGATTGGATTCAGGTCAGGAGAGCACGCTGGCCATTCCATACGCTGTATTGTTTCAGCTTCAAGCATGTTCTCCACAAGACGAGCTGTATGCGGTCTGGCATTATCATGCTGGAAAACAAAGGAATCTCCAATGGCTGCAGCGTAAGGTATGACATGAGGTCTCAGTATCTCGTCTGCATACCTTTGGGCCGTCAAAGTACCATTACGAATGATATGCAGGTCCGTACGTCCACCTATGCTGATTCCACCCCACACCATAAAACCAGCTCGTCTGTATTGTGCCCTTTCACGAATGAATGTGGGGGTTATTTCGAGTGCCCCTTTCCCTCCATACCAAAACACGTCGGGTGTCACACTCCAGACTGAATCGGGACTCGTCTGTAAACAGCACTTGGCTCCAATCATGTTGCTCCCAATCTCGATGTTCAGCAGCCCATCTTCTTTGGGCCGCACGGTGGCGTGAGGTCAACGGAATGCAGACCATTGGCCTACGTGCATAGAGACCTCCCTGATGAAGCCTATTACGTACTGTTTGGCTGGACACCCTTCGTCCTGTTGCCAAGAGCAACTGTCTTTGCAGCTGAGTAGCATTGTCTTTTCTGTTTCGACGAGCTGTTAACAGTATATACCGGTTGTCCCAGAGTTTCGCGACATCGTGAAAGCGCACAAAGAAATAGGTATAGAAGGCAAGTTAATTGGAAGATATGATGGTAAATAATAGTGAAGAGCAATTTTAGGCCATAAACGAATCGCTGAAAGAGGGCTCAGAACGCAAAAGAGGGAAGAAAAAAAGGAGAGATAAAAAAGGAGATATAAAAAGGAGATTTAAAAGTCTTGCAAGTCAGGGAGGCAGAATTTATTGAGGGTCATAAAAGTGGACCTCACAAGAAGAGGATACCCATCCGTGGGAACAGCGAAATAGAGGTCAGGGAGAGAGATACGCCCCTTAACTAGGAATGGTCACCAAAGAAGTAATAATTAAAAACCCAAGCGAATGATGGTGTGTGGATGTTGTGAAAAGGGACTGGAGACACCAATGAAATTTCAGAGTGGGCGGGACGAAGAATTAAGTAATGGAAGACATTTTGAGTAAAAGGAAAAAAGAGGCGGCACGACAGATAGACTGAGACTTGACGGTTGATAGAGATAGACTGAAATGATTTGTCGGTTGATAGAGATGGATTGAGAAGATAGAGATAGAGTTGATAGAGATGGAAACGAAGTAGCCCATATAGAAAAATATTGAACACGATACTTCTGCCAGATGAATGAGCTTCAATTCGAGACGAGGCACCAGAAATCAAGTTAAGCCCTGCGGTCCCACCTGTGAGATGTTAAAGAACACGATACTACCGACAGATGAATGAGCGTCAACCGGAGACGAGACCCCAGTGATCAACCAAGCCCTGCGATCCCACTCTTGAGATGTCTAAGACTAAGATGTTACTGCCAGAGGTATGATGTCAACAGTGCCCGACGTATCATCAAACGGAGGTATTGTCTGTTATTTCCCAATTTGTCGTAAGCCATGCTACCTTGTCCTAAGTAATTGATGATAATGCGGATATTGATAGATGTTGCAGTAACGCTAAATATTGATCAAGTATATATAGGACGATAGTGCGCGCCAAGTAGTAGAGTGATGACAATTATTAATTAAAGGTGTAAAATATATGTATTAGAAGAATAAGTAGTAATTAATTGAACGCGCAAAATCGATTTAAAGTGTGATGATTATTTTGATTATGAGTGTATACATATAGTATGTGTAGATGAAGGATGAAATAGTTAGTAGTGTTGTAGTGTATTATTTATGTGTGTTTAATATTAAATAAATTAATTTGTCAATAAAAACCAGAGTTATATCCATTATTTGGGAAGCACAATCAATCAATGTACTAACCACAATCATTAACCAATAAATTACTAAATCAAAATCATATTAAATATAATAATATAATAACTCCCAATCATAAATTTTAATTTAACAACTTTCACTGCTACACCGGTCATCAGTTGCTGTAGTGGCGCGTGGCCGACCTTGCCCTGCTCGACGTCTAACATTCCTTGTTTCTTGGAATCGATTCAACAACCTTGCAACGACACTTCTGGCGACTCCAACAGCGTCCGTGACACTACGTTGTGTTTGCCCTGATTCAAGTCTGCCTATAATACGCCATGCCAAGGATTCTGGTAAATCACGTTGTTGAGACATTTTGAAGTCACCTTTTCTCAAAAAGAATAACTGAACAATCGAATTTCACAGTTAAGGCAGTGAAACAGACGTTTCTGCAACATCCCGATTTCCGCCCTTAGGTTTTTTTCTGGTTTTTGACGTCATGAACTTTGATTTGCATATGAAGTTTTCTTCTTCTGTTTCCTGCTAGGCTTTAAATTATGGATGATTTATTTTATGTTACTTATCGGTGTAAGTATTTGCGTAATTTCGTTAAACCCATATGCTCCCCTAATTGTTTTGAGCAGGGTATATACAGATGGTTATCAAAATAATGAAAACACCTATCAGTATTAGTGGTGTTTATGAATGTGCTTCGTATTCCTTAAAAAACAAGTCTGGCCACCGGTATTTTTTTATATAATATTAGTGTATGTATTATTCTACTGTCAGGTACCAGTAATGAAGCTAAGGGCATCGTAGCTCGCTAAGGTCATCGTAGCTCACTAGTCAATCCTAAGATGCAAACATTGTTTCTTGTAGGAGATGGCGTTCTCCAGGATTATAATTCCCCTATACATGCAGCTAAATCTATCAAGTATTGGATTAAAGTGCATGAAAAAAAAGTCAAATATCTTATCTTGCCCTGTACAATCCCCCCAAACATATATCATACAACCACTTAATTTATTCTTACCAATATTCAAAATTAGTTACAAAGTTCGCCAACAGATGGCACTGCTGACTGGGAAAAACTATAAAACAATGTTTTCAAAGGAAGAAGCATACGCAAAGTGGCATGGATTGGCCTCCTTATTCGCCAGATTTGACACCTTGCGATTTTTTCTTTGTGGGTACTTGAAAGACCAGGTGTATCGTCACAATCCACAAACTATAGATGAACTGGGACAATACATCTCTGCTGAACTGGGACAATACATATATATATAGTTTACAAATGTAAATTACTTAATAGGAAACAAAAAAGAGTAAATAAATTTTAGGCGCTAAGCTGCTCACAAAAATATTTACGATCTATAGATATTTAAAATTAAGATGACTAAAAGGGCAGATGCGACCATTTAATACTCCTATAACCTGAAATAAGATATACATATAAAAATAAGCAAAAAACGGAAGTGGAGGTGGTATAGTTGATGACTGGGGGGGGGGGTTGTTTTAACTTTTGACTGGGGGGGTAGTGTTTTAACTTTTTAATAAAGAAAAAGAAAAAAATTTAATACTAAGATACAGAAATACAATAATACTAATTAACCAGATAATTACTCACTAACATATACACAATATACATTAAGATACAAAAATACTTAACTCCACACCAAGCAATGAGACACGAAACTCATGCACACTCACTTATATAGACATAGTAGGGATAAATAACGCCGAATTAGGGAAATTTTTGGTGTTGACAACTTATGTTAAAACGATTCTCACAATCTTTATTGTCTAAATTAAAAAACTGGGTTAGAATTGAAACGAGGAAATTGACAGGAAAACCCTGGTCAATAGCTATAGTTATGAATTTAATTATACTGACGTCCATAGTTTTTTTGTTTCAATGTAAACGTTGACAACGTATTAACTGGTTAGTAACTATATTGCGTTTAATATTTAAATGTAGAGCATTATTCCAATTCATAATCCTAAGGCCGTCCGCACACGGAGCGACTCAAAGGAAACTCAACTGGTTAGCGACTGAAATTGCTTATCGGTTGCAAACTCGTTAGTGATGCGGCTCCGCACACGGGCCGACTCAAAAGTGATTCAAATCAATAGTTTGCGACCTGTCATAGAAGGAAGAACATCATTATTCCGGGCTACCATGGATAATGATTGTAGTGATGATTCCAATGATGAATCAGTGTTGCTTTATTACTATTATCGTTACAGAAGAAATAGAATACGAAGGAAATTTGGGGTTCATCCATATACTGAAAGAAATTTTAACCACCGATTATTTGTTGCTGCAAAAGAACTACAAATTCCGGATGCAAAATTTCTATGTTTCTATCGTATGTCTAAAGACAGTTATTCATAATTAGTCCAACTGATTTCTCCTGCACTAAACAGACAAAATTCAAACATGAGGAAATTTGTGTATGCTGATGAACGTATATTAATCACTCTCAGGTAAGAAAATTATTTTTATTAAAATAAACTCGATCAGGTACATTATTGTATAAGTACATCAACTTAATATAGCGAGAAAAAATACTTAATATAGCTAAAACGAGAGGTTCTGGGTTCGATTCCGTGTTGAGTCGGACAACTTTTTCACTCTTTTTAACTTTCAATATCTAGAATTGCTAAAAAATACTACGAAATTATTATTGAAATTATTTCTAATCAATTAAATAATTGAAAAATAGAAATTACTGTTGACATAAGTCGTTCAAGGCTTCAAATGCTACGTAGTACCCTTCTGCACTTGTAACTATGTTGCTTCCTGCTCCAGTGGTTGCACCCCTTACTTCAAGTGTGCTGAGTTGTGGTGTCTCACAAGTTGCTTCTGACTGATGTTCAGGTTGAGGTATGAGTTGAGATTGGGATGCAGGGGTTGAAGATCTGGATGAAAAAGATAGTTGCTGAGATATTATAGGATGGGTTGACAGGATTTCATCAATAGAATCTAAAGCCTTGCGCTTAAATCGTCGTACTTGTTCATCTGTTATTGTTAAAAGATCTGGAAGCATACTAAGCAGGAACATTTCAACCTTTCTGTTTTTGGGACCTGGGTACAGTCAGAAGAGCTGCTTTTGGATTTTTTGCTCAGCAGGTATTCGATAAACGCTTTGTATACTTCATGGTTTTTCATTGCACGCTTATTTTGTGTTGCTCTTGACGACTGTTTTTTACACATATCTGAAGTTGAGGTTAGTGGAGGGGCAACTGGTGGCGGTGACATGGTTGAACACGGGAGTGTCAACTTTTGAGATGATGAAAGTGGTTGTGATCCCTCTGTGGCGTTATTTTCATAGTTAATTTCCTCGAATTCCTCATCGTCTTCCTGGTGTGGTGGGTTGGGTAGATTTCCTGAAGAGCCCCCTAATGTCTTAATATTTGGAATAGTGAATTTCATAGCTTCCAAAAGATAATATGCCTTCTTCGGCTTCGCACCTGCACCACTTTTCGTGGTTTTCGTGTTCCGAACAAAAACTGTACGAAGATTCTTCCACCTTTCTTTACATTCTGCCGCTAGAGAGATGAAAAGTTTACATTAGAGCGGAGATTACAGCAGAGAGAGAAAAAATACCATGATTAAAATCAAAACAATTTGAGCATATACGCGAATCAAGTGCAACCGAAGCCATGGATGACTAATTTGTTCTCTCCGTGAATTATGACCTTCGACCCTCCATATTCTTTTAGGATCGCGCACGCTGGTTCCGGCATGACCTACTTTTTTTTCGAATTTTACTCGAGATTTTGAACTGCGTGTGAAGCAGATCATTAAACAAAAAAATGACTAAAATAGAAACTTCAAAGTAGAAACCATGTGTTCAACTTAGAATAAATCGTTGACAAGTATTTAATTTCGAGACTCTTGTCTTATATGGGGGGATTTAGGACCCACTAGTTTTATTCATCTTCTAATTAAATTAAAGTCAATCTTACAAATATATTAATATGTTTAATTATTTATGTTACAGATATTTGGGTATTGGTTCAACATTTACCTCTACTTCGCTTTAATTCACTAGAGGGGAGACTACAGTGGGTGGAATTGTGGCGGTTACATCAAAAGTAATATGGCAAGAGTTGGAAGAGCTATACATGCAGGTACCAAACAGAGAGCAGTGGGAATCAATGGCAAAACGGTTTGAAACTCTCTGGAATGTTCCAAACTGTATAGGAGCATTAGACGGCAAACATGTCAGGATCGAGAAATTTGCAAACAGTGGTTCTGCTAATTTCAATTACAAATCGCATCAATCGATAGTGTTAATGGCGTGCTGCGACGCCGATGGTTTATTTACTATGATCGAAACCGGTTATGCTGGAAGGAACAGCGATGGAGGCATATTCCGTGCCTCAGCAATGAAATATTGGATCAAACATGGTGGACTTAATATCCCTCCCCCTTCAACATTGACATACGATGAGAATGGTCACCCCTTTCCTTATTACTTTATTGGTGACGAGGCATTCCCGCTGTCACGATATTTAATGAGACCTTACCCTCGACGAATTTTAGATGATGTGAAAAGAATATTCAATTACAAGTTGAGCCGTGGACGTAAAACCATTGAATGTGTTTTTGGGATGGCATGCGAAAAGTTCGCTGTTTTGAATGGCCCTATTCGTATCCGACATCCTGAAAATGTGAATTTCGTCATAAAAGCAGCTTGTGTCCTTCACAATTATGTACGACAGCAAGAGGGGGTTCATTTTACGGCTACCTATTCTACAGATTGTGAAGAAACAAATAACGACGACGCAGTACAACCTTCACCTCAAAACATTACAATAAACAGAAATTCTCCTGCAAACCTTCTCAGGAATTACTTAGCTAACTATTTTCTTACACCTAAAGCATCTCTGCCCTGGCAATGGAAGTATGCTATTGATTTATTTTAATTGTACTCATTCTAAATTGAAATAAAAAAATTATACCTGGCATTAGTAATTCTTTTGAAATTTCTTTCCACGCCTTTTCCGTTTCATCCTTTCTTGAGTATCCTGGAAGTTTGAAGTTGTATAGAACTGAATATTTTTCCACTTCACCCACTAATTTGATATTAATTTGTTGATCGTTCATTTTTTAGTTAAATTATTATCAGAAATTAATTGAGATATGGGCGCACATATGGGCGCACATACAGCTTATATTCAAAATATTAGAATAATTACATTTTTTTACAAATTGAAAATATCGTTTGGTAATTTAAAGTCTTTTAATGCAAATATGCAAACGATATTTTTATTAAGAACATATTGTTGATTAAACTTATTTATTATCTTAAAATTAATATCATTTATCAAAAGATTAATTGAACAATAAAGATTAATTGAAATTTAATTGAATTTACTTAGTATAAAAAATAAATAAATGGAATATAATTTCTTTCTTATTACTTTTTCTCTATTATTCTAATATTTTGAATCTGAGCTGTATTCCATACAACAAAAAACGTTAGAATTTCATTTCATCGCTAGGCAGAAGTCACGTGACTCGTGTACGTCATATGTCAGCTTGCCAAAAGAGCGGCTGTAACATAGATTGTGTAATGACACGCACAACGCAAGAGAAACTGGCGACTGAAGTTGCTAGCGACTCGACACGTTGAGTTGCCTGCGACTGATTACAAACGCGTTGCTGACGGGTTTGTAACCAGTTGCGCCGTGTGCGTGGTTCCATTCAATTACATAGGTTACGACTCATCACGGACTGGTTTGTGATTGGAGTCGGTTATCAGTTTCTTTTGAGTTGCTCCGTGTGCGGCCATCTGCACACGGAGCAACTCAAAAGAAACTGATAACTGACTCCAATCACAAACCAGTGCGTGATGAAGTCGCGGACTCTCGTGTACGTCATTTGGCAGCTTGCCAAAAGAGCGGCTGTAACATACATTGTGTAATAACACGCACAACGCAAGAGAAACTGGCGACTGAAGTTGCTCGCGACTCGATACGTTGAGTTGCCTGCGACTGATTACAAACGCGTTGCTGACGGGTTTGTAACCAGTTGCGCCGTGTGCGTGGCTCCATTCAATTACATAGGTTGCGACTCATCACGGACTGGTTTGTGATTTGAGTCGGTTATCAGTTTCTTTTGAGTTGCTCCGTGTGCAGACGGCCTTACAGTTTTAAAGTTGTAAAACTCGCGTTTATCATATAGACTGTATGATATTAGATTTTGATTAACATTTAAACTCAAGTCTAAAAATACCAAATTGCCATTGTTATCTTTATCAGTCTCCACCAATTTAAGATTTTTAGGGTAAAAATTAATATCTATTGCATTTAAATTTTCACTAAAACAATTTCACTAAAATACATATATAATCTACATATCGGAAAAACATAAGTTCGTTTAGAATCATTACTCCTCTTTCGTAAAAGTGAAGGTATATATCTGCTAAAACAGATGAGCACCCTCTGCTCCTGAGCTTTATATATATATATATATATATATATATATATATATATATATATATATATATATATATATATATATATATATATATATATATATACACTCATGGACAAAAAAATTAGCGCACCAAGAAATAATTGCGGGATCGTAACGAAACTTGCAATGAAGGTACATGTCGGGGAGATATGCAAATGATTAGAAATGCAGCGTGATTGCGCATTACGTATAGCCGGTAGAAGGCGTTGAACATCGTACTCTGTGGAGTATGAAACAGGTAACCAAAGCTTGTTTGAGTGTGCTGAATCATTTACAAAGAGCTCAGATAGACATGACATTATGCCGTGTTCGAAGACAATATAAGCAGTTGTCGCAGTTTGAGAGGGGGAGAATCGTCGGGATGATGGAAGCTGGGTGGTCAGCTAGGCGAGTAGCTCGTCAATTAGGCCGCTCTGATTGTGTTGTGAGGAGGTGTTGGGACCAGTGGACCCGAGAGATGTCATGTACACGAAGACCAGGCTCAGGACGCCCTCGACAGACCAGTCGTCGAGAAGACCGCCACATCGTAAGAAATGCACGCGTACAGCCAACTGCTTCATCGGCCGCCATCCAGGCACATGTAGCACCTTCACTAGGGGCCTCTGTGTCTTCTCGAACCATACAAAGGCGCCTGGCTGAAGGACAGTTGGTATCGCGGCGCCCATTACGTGTGCTGAATTGACGCCCACCCATCGACGCCTCCGTTTGGAGTTTTGCCGTGCACGAGGAAACTGGACTGCAGCGGAATGGAACCAGGTCGTCTTTAGCGACGAATCCAGATTCAATCTCGGCAGTGATGACAATCGTGTTCGTGTGTGGAGAGCCCGTGGTGAACGCTTCAATCCTGCCTTTGCTGTACAGCGACACATCGCTCCCACAGCTGGTGTGATGGTATGGGGTGCCATTGCCTACAATACACGGTCACCCCTAGTATTGTTCCGTGGCACCATGACAGCCCAGCGGTATGTTCATGAAATCCTGCAACCACATGTGTTGCCACTCATGCAACGGCTTCCAAGAGCCATTTTTCAACAAGACAATGCTCGGCCTCATACGGCAAGGGTGTCACAAGACTGTCTCCGCACTGTTACTACCCTTCCTTGGCCTGCCCGATCCCCAGATTTGTCTCCAATCGAGCATATCTGGGATCATTTCGGACGACGAGTTGGGCATCCCACGAGTTTGAACGAACTGGAGGCAAGGTTACAGCAAATATGGAACGAAATGTCTCAAGACATCATACAGAACTTGTATGACTCAATGCCCGATCGTATAGCCTCGTGCATTCGCGCTAGAGGGGGTCCAACGGAGTATTAACTCCTCCGTTCTTTTGCCTTTTTCTCTGAAATAAATTATCCTTTTTCTTTGATTTTCTTATCATTTACTTATATCAAAGTAGTCATTACGTACGTAAAATTTCGTTTCATTTTGACTACTCCTTCTTGGTGCGCTAATTTTTTTGTCCATGAGTGTATATATATATATATATTGAATTTGATCACTTCAAAAACATAATTTTGAAAATATTGTTATCTCCATTCTTGATATAATTAAATCACCCTCTGAAAGGTTATATTATGAAAATATATATATGCAAAAGCATAAAACTCTCTTTCCATATGGCCTTAATCAAATTTATAAACAGAAAAATATAGTTAAATTTAATTTTACTGATGTGTCATCTCATCCTATTTACCCTCAACTAATCGAAGATACTGAGTCCTCAAAAAGAACTAAATGAGGTGAAAGTTATAATAAAAGTAAGACTTTTGATTGTAACTTATATAAAAATGCCTTAATAAGTTTTCAAGAAAGGTTTATTATTGATTATCAATATAAAAAATTAAAAGCTTGGATTTTTTCTATCGTTAAAAAACATATCATTAAGCTATATCAACTATTTTTAAGTACTAAAATAAAGAATTATCATTATCAGCATCTGGTATATGATTTAATATTAATACGGGCAAATCATTTAAAAATAAACTTATATAAAAAACAAAATACAGCTAATAACACTTATTGTGGACTAAATTTTACTAACCATAAACTAAATAATATAAACTTCAATAGTATATTTGATAAACTTCATGATATGTTTCCTATAAATGACATAAAAATAAAACGTGCCTTTAAATATACTCTGCCTATGGGTAGACGTATATTTAACTATAATGATGTATCCAAATATTTTTCTCAGTCAATAAATTTAAAATGTGTTTGTCATCTGCCCATTTACAATAGTTATGTAGCGACACATGGTCATGTAATAACAGGCAATTTGGATATTGTGGAAGATGTAGCACTGCGAGAGTTGATGAGTTTGGGAACTAAGTTTAGATTACCTAGTACTAATAATAATAAGAAAATAATAAAGTTTCTTAAATGCTGATTTAGATAATTTTATTTACAAAATAGCAATTAATTACTCTATACCTACAGAAGCCTTCAACCCATGGAAAATTAATTTACTAAAACAAGTACATGCTAAACTACCCAATAACAGTTATAACACTAATAATTCCTATAAACACTTTAATGCTGCTATTACAAAATTACAAGATGACTTTATAGTCACTTATGTAGATAAAACAGCCAACAACTATGCAATAATTTGAAAAAATTATTTTGCCATATGTTTAAAAAAACAGCTTGAAAATAGTGATCTTTTTCAGCCATTAAAAGAAACTACTAGTATTATTATTAAGAAAATAATAGCAAAATATAAACTACTAGGTATATCATCTAACAATTATCTTTTTCCTTATATTACTTTAGTTCCTAAATTTCATAAAACACCTATTGCTTTTAGAGCAGTAACCTGTGGTCACAACACTTATGCTACTAAAGTAAGTGTATTATTATTAAAGTACCTTAAATTAATCTATAAAAATATAACATCTGGTGTTTGTGGTATAATTGATAATAGCTTTAGTCTAATTAGAAAACTACAAACATTAGATAACTGTAAAAATGTAGTAACTTATGATTTTAAAGATCTATTTAATAATATCGATATAATTGATTTAAATAGAATAATGATAATGTTAGTACAAAATAATATTCAATACTTAGGCAACGAAATTAAATTAACTCGTTTCAATAGGCTCCTAGATTTAGTAACTAAACATAATTACATAGTTCATAATAATAGTATATACTTACAGTCCAAAGGTGTACCACAAGGTGGTAATGCTTCAAGTATGCTAGCTAATTTATACTTATATTATTTTGAAATTAATAATATAGAAAATTGCAATTACAATATAAATAGATATATAGATGATATAATAGTAATTAATAAAAGTAATAACCCTATAGACTTAAATTTTTACCCTCCTAATCTGGAACTAATTAAAAGTAGCCATGATAATATTGATGTAAACTTTTTAGATATTAATATTAAATTAAATTCTCACAGCAAATTTACTTTTGACTTATACGACAAAAGATCTGACTATAATTTTAATATTGTTAAATTTCAAAATTATCTAACCTGTTTACATAAATCTGTTTTTAATAACATTATTGTAAATCAGTTAGTTCGTATAAATAGGCTATGTTCTAAAGACAATAGGATTAAGCATATTTTAGACTTGAAAGCTGTGCTAACACGGAATAATTTATTTTGTAGATAACATGTTGACCAAGTATCAAATGATTAAATTTATAGACTTCTGTGAAGTGTGGTTCCTTCCAAAATCAGTAGCCAGAGTAGCCGCCATTGTTGGAGATCACCGCTGCCACACGCCTTGGCATTGATTCAAAGAGACTTTGGACGAGTTCTTGGGGTACAGCAGACCAAGCAGCTTCCACACGTTACCAAAGTTGATCTGCTGTGGCAGCTAGGGATGGAATCTGGGTCAATCGTAGAGCAACCATGGACCACATGTTTTCTATCGGCGAAAGATCCGGAGAGCGAGGTGGCCAGGGAAGCAATTCAATCTGGCGATTGACGAACAACCATTGGACAATGCGTGCCACGTGTGGTCGCGCATTACCCTGTTGAAATATGGCTGTGGGCAAGCCCTGAATGTAAGGAAGGACAACTGGCTCCAACACCTCGAAGATGTAGCGCTGGCTGTTTAAAGTACCGGCAATGCGTACTAGAGGTGTGCGAGAGTGATATCCAATACCGCCCCATACCATAATACCCGGTTCAGGACCAGTGTGGCTGTGCATAACGCAGCTGTTCAGCATCCTCTCTTCACGGTGCCTCCAGACTCGAATGCGACCATCGTGGTGTTGCAGACAGAAGCGTGACTCGTCAGTAAAGACAATTTCATTCCATTCTGCCGTCCACATCCTTCTGTCATCCCACCATTGGCGGCGGAGACGTCTGTGGGTCTGCGTCAAGGGTAGACAAAGCGATGGACGTCTTGCGGACAGACCACTCTGCTGTAAACGACGTCGAATGGTACGCGCAGACACTGGATGATGCGTTACAGACGGCATGTGCTGTGGTATGATTCGTGATGTGACTCAGCGATCCGTCGCTGCCATGCGCACAATTTGTTTGTCATCACGTGAAGTGGTGCGCTGAGGTGGATGCGATCGAACACGCCGGTCCGTCGTACCGTCCTGCATCCAACGATCACATATCCGCATTACAGTTGTTTGGTTTCGTCCAACACGACTACCGATTTCCCTGAAAGATAATCCACAATCTCGGTAGGCCACTATCCTTCCTCTGTCGAACTCGGATACTTGATCAAAAGATGATCGCTGTTTTTGACGAGGCATAATTGATCGTTTTTTTGAAAAAAACCACAAGAAAAACACAATTGCCGAACTTGAAATCGTCGAAATCTCCAAGCCTTAAATAGCGCTTTGAAGTGGCGCCACAGGCGCGCGTGATGTGCGTCTGCGCTGAAATTCTAATCATTTGCATATCTCACCTCCGCTAATGCATGTTGTAAATTTCATGTTATTTGCATGTTTCCTTCAGGGTGTTGCATTTACAGTGGCCAGCAGTGTATATATATATATATATATATACATACATATATATATATATATATATGTCAAAACATAACTCAACTGTCAAAATGTATTTGAGAAGTACGGGGAAAGGGGACTTAAAATAATAAAAATCTAATATTTCATTTACAAAGTTCGCGTATTTTGCTGTGGGGAAAATCATCTTTTAGAGGCGACTTGAGCGCAAAGCGAATAATTCAAGGCTAGAAGATTTATTTTTAGAAATGTAAAGGTTGGGTGCGAAGTCAAAATTACAAGTTCAGCAATATTGAAGTTCAGGTGACCAAAAGATTGAAGTCTGCACATGCGCGTACAACAGGCGCTCGGAGGGAATTGAGTTTTTTGCGCCAGATCGGAGGAAAATCTCGTTGAGAGCGGAACCTCGCTGCAGGCGTGCTTAGGAATTGACAAAATGGCTACGCGAAAAGGATTGACCTGGAGCTTTGTTCGATTAAGGAACGCAATAAAGAAGATTTAAGAGATCATGGACTGTTGATTGAGTCATTGCCTCGCCACTCGCCCAATTACTTAAGTACGAATTGACTGCATAATATCGAATCCACACAGGAGCAAACACGCTGCCTGTCATAGATATGTATATATATACATATATATATATATATATATATATATATATATATATATATATATATATATATATATATATATATATATATATATATATATATATATATATATATATATATATATATGTCAGAATTTAAGTGGGAAAAGAATGATTACCTTAAAATTAAAGGGGGCTTGGGAATTAAATTATATTCGTGGCGTAATTCGCCTCTAATTGTTCGTATTTCAAGACGCGAATTGGGAAAGGGAAATTCCCCTTTTCATTGTGTAATCTTGGCGCGCCTGTGGGTTCTGCGGTCGAGGAGGAAACATTACATTTATCCTTGAAAGATGTCTGGTTTGGGCTCTGCGCATGTGCAGGGAGAGTTGACGCGTGGAGATGCCCGCGAATTTTGTCAGAACGCGGGATTTAATCGTTGCTAGTGGACGCGTGTCAACTGGGTCCAGAATTTGAAAATGGCGAGCGCTCAAATATGCGCTACTTGGATCAGTGGTTGCTGGAAGGTGAAATAAATTGACTTGATTTAGTTGGAACTATGTTTGTTTATTGGATTTAGACTACTTACCACTAGCCACCAGTATTAACATGATGATTTCAAATTAATGTGAGAACAGGCAAACCACACGCCTGTCAGTAGCCGGCAGTGATGAAATCTACAGCAGGGGACTATGAACAAACAATGGAATAGCGCACAGGCGCGAAAATTTTTATAAAGAGTGTAACTAAGATAAAGTGATTTAATTTAAAATACGAAAAATTCAACGATGGCAACGACAAATAACGAAAAGGACTTAAAAGTGCAGCGCATACACATGGATGACAGTTATGTGGAACAGACTTTGGCCCAAGACGAAACGAAGAGTGACGAAACAGAAACAAAACACGAAAAAGATGACCAACAAGACGATGAAAAATATCAAAAAAATGCCGAATGCAGAAGTACCGTAGCGGAAGTAAGATTCAAAAATACGAAAGAGTTGCTGCTTCCGAAATTTGACAACAGAACCATAAAAAACATTCTCCTTTGGCTAGAGTTATTTGAAAATAAGTGCCATACGTTTGGACTAGACGATACATGGAAAAAGGAAAATATATTGAATTATGTTGAGAATGACGTCTAAGAAACAATCATAGCCACTCAGTTATACAAAGAAGATTTTGAAGACATCAAAAAGAATTTGATATCAATTTATTCTAAAAGTAGGGAACAAATGGTCAATGAATATAGACATTTGAAGCTAGAAAAAAAACGATTTATTTGCATATTATAAAACGAAGATAGAATTGGGAAAATCCCTAAATTATGCCGATCAAGAAATTATAGAAACGTTAACATTAGACTCAACCCCGCCAATGTTGACCTTACTTTCCTTGCAAGATATAAAGACACCATACCAATGGCTGACAATAGCCAAGAAAATACATATACCAAATTCGACGACGGAAATATGTGAGCAGAGAGATGGAAACTCGAATACATAGACAAGACGACAACAATTTTATTCCCAGCCAACAGATGATCGACGACGATGGACAAATTATGACTCCCATTTCAGTGGCAGAGAGGATTATCATCAAAGAAGATACCAAAATCGTGATCAACACGACAGAATCAGGACATTCAACCACCAGCATCAGAACTCGAACAGTTACCAGAACAGCTACAGACGAGGGAATAATACACATGACCGAACATGACTAATAATCGAAGCGGGTGAGTGACAAAATTTTTCCATGTCTTTTACAGACAGTGGTTCGACGGTAACTATTTTAAGTTCAAAATTCCTAAAATTAGTGACAAAATTTAATGAAAAAGAAAGTAATAACGTATTAATAAAGCAGACTGTTGGTAATGTAATTGTGCAAAATTTAATAGAATGTGTAGTAAAAATAGGAAGTGTTAAAAGAAAAATTGAAATTCTAGTAATTGAAAGTGACTTACCCTATTTGTTATTATGTTTAAAACATATTCAGTTATTTTAATTAGATGTAAATTTTAGAAATTTAAGAGTGTATCAATTTGGTTATGAGATAAAGTTGTATGATGATTATAAATTTTTAAGTCCTATTGCCTTTCATGTTCAAAATAAGAACTTTAAAAATTCTGATAAAAATTTGTATAATAAAAATAAGTATTATGCTGATAATTGTATGTATAAATTAAGAAGACTCAATAAGAATGTGTATAAAGGTAATAATTTTTATGGAACTAAGAATTCTTATGTAAAAAATTTTCCTAGAAGTAATTTTGAAAAGAGAAAAAAATTAAAAAATATTCACTCTCTTGAGCTTAATCCTAGAAATGTAAAAAAGAGAAATTGTGTAAACCAAGGTATTGAAACTGTTTTAGTTAATAAATGTGACACACTGATTTATGACCAAAGCAAGAGTATGAACAAATCTAATGTCAAATTTGAAAATTTTGAAAGTGTAAAAAATAATGAATGTGATGTTCTAAATTATAAGGAGGAATCAGGTATCCTCGATGGTACACTGAATGCTCTTTTTAAAAGGCCCAGTGATGTTTTGGAAAGTTTGGCCCCAGAACAAATACCTGAGGACTGGTCAAAATTAGATTGCATTTTAGGGAAATTTGATAAAGTATTTTCAAAAGATAAATATGATGTAGGAAAAATAAAATTAGAACCTCAAAGAGTTCACTTAACTTCAGAACTTCCAATAGCTCTTAGACCTTATCGTTCCTCACAAACTGAAAATTTAGAAATACAAAAACAAATAAATGAGTTGTTAAAAGCAGGATTTATTAAACCATCCCATTCACCATTTGCATCAGCAGTGTATTTAGTAAAAAAGAGAGGAGAAGGAAAAACTCGTTTATGCATAGATTATCGTAAATTAAATTCAATCACAAAATATGATTCAGAACCTATTCCAAGAATAGATGACATCTTAGACCAACTAACACATGCAAGATACTTTTCAACACTTGACTTAACTTCGGGATATTGGCATATTGCAATACATGACAAAGACACAGAAAAATTAGCTTTTACTACAAATTTTGGACTATATGAGTGGCTCAGGCTCCCCTTTGGTTGGAAGAATGCTCCCAGTGTTTTTCAACGAGCAATTAGACATATTTTAAGCAAGTATCAAATAAAATATGCACTAAATTACTTTGATGACATAATAATTTTTTCTCAAAATTTTAATGAACATATGCAACACTTAGAAGAAATTTTTCAAATCTGTAAACAAGAAAATATCAAACTAAAGAAATCAAAGTGTCACTTTGCAAAAAAGGAAATAAATATCTTAGGTTATGAGGTGTCACAAGGACAATATTCTCCACAAAATACAAACATTGAGACAATAAAAAAATTGTTACCACCCAAAAATGTAAAAGAACTTCAAAGATTTTTAGGTTCCATAAATGTATACCAAAAGTTCATTCAAGATTATGCAAAGTTAAGATTACCACTCAACAAATTATTAAAGAAAGATGTAAAATGGAACTGGTCTCCTGAATGTCAAATGTCATATCAAAAATTAAAAGATGAGTTAATTTCAAAACCAATTTTGACTTTATATAATCCAAATTATCCATGCCACTTGTACGTTGATGCCAGTCAAGAAGCAATAGCTGCAGTTTTGAAACAAAAACATCCAAATGGACAATTACACCCAATAGCTTTTTATTCCAGACAATTAAGAAAACATGAGAAAAATTATGCCATAACAGAGCTTGAATGCTTGGCAATTGTTGATTCGATTGACAAATATCACTGTTATTTACATGGCCAGAAATTTACAATACATTCAGATCACTCTGCATTACAATGGCTAAAAAATGTAAAGAATTTAACTGCCAGGCTATTTAGATGGTCATTAAAATTATCAATGTATAATTATGATATAGTGTATATTAAGGGAAAATGCAATCATGAGGCTGATATGTTATCCAGAAACCCTGTAAGTCATTTTGTTAATCAATATTGTTATTTCCTAAGCACAGATGAAATAATTAAAGGACAGTGGGATGATAATATAAATAACATTAAGTATAAAAAATATAATGGAGCCTTAACTGTAAAAAAGAAAAACTTAGTCAAAATTGTAGTTCCGCCATCACTAAGAGTAAAATTAATAAATTCAGCTCATGAAAAGTTCGGTCACCCAGGTGTAAAAAAGATGTTAAAGTTAATTTCCCCAATTTACTATTGGCAAGACATAATTGTAGACATAGCAAATTTTGTTCGTTGTTGTGAAACCTGCCAAAAGAATAAAAAATCAACTCAGAAAAAATTTGGACTGATGGAGCAAGTGCCTGTGGCGAATGAACCATTTGACTTAATTTCAGTTGATACTGTTGGGGGTTTCAATTATTACAATTCAACAAAAAAAATATCTTCATCTTGTAATTGATCATGCAACCAGGTGCATATGGACATTCCCCTCAAAGAGTGTAACCAGTGAAACTTACACAAACTGCTTGAGACAAGTTTTCAATATTAAGGTTCCAAAACAAATACTCAGTGACAGAAATGCTGCATTCACTTCTTCCAGATTTAAGAAATTTTTAAAGCATCACAATGTACGACAATTATTGCCCAGTTCGCATAGATCTCAGACAAACGGCAAGAATGAAAGATGTAATCAAACAATAGTAGCAAAATTAAGATGTAAAGTAAATTCTTCTTCGAAAAAAATTCCCTGGACAAAAATTTTAGAACAAGTAATTACTGAATACAATAATCAACCCCATTCTGTGACTGGTTTTTCCCCAAACTACCTTTTATTTGGAATACTACCATATGATTCACCTTTGCCCAATACAACTTCATTAAATTACCCACCTGTTGAGGAAGCTAGGAAAATTGCAGTGCTAAGAACTATTCAACACCATAAAATTAATAAACAAAGATATGATAAACATTTTGTTCAGTCAAATTTTAAAATTGGTGACTTAGTGATGTACGAAGAATTTAAATACCCAAATTCAAGAAAACTAGATCCACCTTATTCAGGCCCCTACACAATTTTAAATCAACTATCTAATGTAAATTTTGAAATTAACAGACCAAATCAATATACTGGAAAAGCCACCGACATTGTACATTCAACAAGATTAAGACATTTTCATTCACAAAATGAGTTTAAATTAAAATAAATTTCAGTTCCTGCAGCATTTCTTGGGGGGAGGGGGGAAAATAAGGAAAGTTTTGTACTAATTGCAAATAAAATTGAAATTGTGAATTTTGAATGTTAATAATAAAACTATGAAAATTAAATTGTATTTCTGAAATTAAGGAAAAGCTATAATATGATTTGTATTGATTTTTATTTGACTTTAACAATTGTATGATATGAGTTAAAAAAATTTAAATAACTGTTGAAAGAACTTTTTCTAAATCTACAAAATCTGAGTATGTTGAAATGTTTATCACTAGTTTATAATGTTTTGAATTGTCTTAAAGCTGAACTGTATGTGATATTTGCCCAATTATGACAAGTCTGATTCTTTTACCTTTTTAATTTCCCTCTTTCTTGAAGTCTATACTATCAACCACTTCTACCCACGCGTTGGAAGTCATCCCAATTACCTAATCACTTGTATATAAGCAATTCTACGTGTCAGTCACTTTAGGTGCTGAGTTAATCCAAGATAAACAAAATAATGACCAAAGACAGGCTGTGGGATGACCGCTCCTTTGTCCTCCCTTTTCCTTCAGGTTTCTGTTGACTCATGTTTTCCCCATTGGAATTCATGAGTGAACGGATTACCCTTTTCCTCTTGGTTGGCTGGGTGTTAAATCCTTTCCTTTTTCTGGAGTCAGTGAGTGAATACTGATCTCTTTTGAGCCTTTCCCAACCTAGAGTTTCAGTGTCGTGCACTATACGCACCAATTTTTCACTCTAAATTTTGTTTAGAGTTGTCAGTTGTGGTTAAGACGGTGGGAAATTGTTGAACCTGCTCTCCTCTGACCCAACTAAGCACTTGTTCCCTCAACTACACAAACACACACAAACAAAAACACACACCTTGAATTAAACAGAATGTACACAGATGAAGGAGTGGTACACCAGTACCAGAAGTGAATTGTTTTACATAATGAATCTATCATTATGAAATATTAAGGTGAATGAAGTGTAAATTATTAAGTGTTTGATAACTTTGAATTGTGATAAATTTGAATCAGAGTTTTTGTGTTATGGAAAAATTGTGAAGTATAAATAATATGTAGAGTATTTTGAATTTCATGTGTAATTTCATATGTTTGAGTTTCATATGTAAGTCGAAGGTGTAAAAGAGCTCTAAATGAAAAATAAGTTATAGTTGAATTGACGTAAAAATTTTGTGATATTCAGTAAATAGAGGTAAATGAGAAAATTCCCATGGGAAAAAAGATAAAATGTTTATATTCTTTTTCAACCACTAATATGTTTTTGTCTTTGAGTCTTACAGGGACAAATGATTCCAGGAGGCCTCCAAGCAAAACGGTCGACCGAAGTTTTCTTTTTGTCTTTCATAATTAATTGTTCTTTTCATACGTCCATTTTCATATCACCATAATCTGTGTAAATAAACTCAATATTTATAGAAATGTAAACTGGAACTGTTGTAAACTAGAAGGTGAGTGGACAGCTTACAGGACTGTCAAACAATAAACCACTCAAGAAAATGGTAAGACATGATTAAGCTTGGACATATTACAAAATGCTTACTGACAGTCCCCGCTAATGGCTTGCAATTATTCTGTTAAATTCATTTAATAAATAAAAAAAAAGTTCCTGAAGGAGACTTAAAGTGGTAATTTCAGGTGATGTTTTATCCATGTGATAGATAGCAATTATGGTTGTGGAGGTATATTGTAGTAACTTTTAAGTGATATTTTTATTTTTATAATGATATATTTTGAGATAGTGTTGTAATATCTTCCTATTTTGTTTCAAGTCATCAGTAATATAAAATAATATACTGTACAACTCAAGAATATTTTAAATGTAATTTGCGAATAAATTGTAAACTGTGTATTTTTAAAACCACTGCTCCAAGTCTTACAGAACAGAAAGAGATTATCCAGGGGTTGTTACGGGGGCATTTGATTTTAATAATGGGGTTCACTGGGATCTTTGTTGTGTGGGGAGACGTCCCTACTCAGCATGTTTTCCAGTTGGCTGATTTGATGATTTTGCTCTTCTGAGGTGTTGCCACATGGAATTAGCTACTCCTTGTGTGCGCGCCTTCAGGGGGACGGGGGGTTGGAAAGTTGTCAGAATTTAAGTGGGAAAAGAATGATTACCTTAAAATTAAAGGGGGCTTGGGAATTAAATTATATTAGTGGCGTAATTCGCCTCTAATTGTTCGTATTTGAAGACGCGAATTGGGAAAGGGAAATTCCCCTTTTCATTGTGTAATCTTGGCGCCTGTGGGTTCTGCGGTCGAGGAGGAAACATTACATTTATCCTTGAAAGATGTCTGGTTTGGGCTCTGCGCATGTGCAGGGAGAGTTGACGCGCGGAGATGCCCGCGAATTTTTGTCAGAACGCGGGACTTAATCGTGGCTAGTGGACGCGTGTCAGCTGGGTCCACAATTAGAAAATGGCGAGCGCTCAGATATGCGCTACTTGGATCAGTGGTTGCTGGAAGGTGAAATAAATTGACTTGATTTAGTTGGAACTATGTTTGTTTATTGGATTTAGACTACTTACCACTCGCCACCAGTATTAACATGATGACTTCAAATTAATGTGAGAACAGGCAAACCACACGCCTGTCTCACACACACACATATATATATATATATATATATATATATATATATATATATATACATACATATACATATACATACATATACATATACATATATATACAGTAGCTCCCAAAAGTGTTCGTACACTTACGATTTTCAATGAAATAGGGATTTTCAATGAAATTCATTAATTAAAATGACTATTTCAGAATGGGTATTTAATAATAAGATCTATAATCTATCCTTAACAAAACTACATGAACTATTTTAAAAAGATAGTAAAACTTTATTTTTAAGAAACCAATAATCAAAAAGTAACAAATCTTTATCTTACAAGTCATCATACACTTGTAAAAAATCTCTACATATTAGTAAATATTCTAATTTTTCATTAAATTAATATTTAGTAGGGTATCCTTTAGCATCCACAACAGCTTTTAAACGTCTGGAAATAGATTGCACAAGTTCTTTTGTAATTTCTGCATCAATGTTCATCCATTCTTCCATCATAATTGTTTTTAGTTCGCTTTTCGTGGGAATGTTGTGTTTTCGTACTCGAACCTCTAGTTCTCTCCAAATATGTTCTATTGGGTTTAAATCTGACGATTGAGGTGGTATTTTCAAAACTTGTGGACAATTATACAGACACAAGAGGTGAACGTTGAGAGCCGTGTGCTTAGGATAGTTATCTTGATAAAAAACAAAGTTGTTTCCAATACCCAAAATTTGGGCTCGTGATTTTAAATTGTTTCATAAAATATTTATATAAACAGCATGATTCATTATGCCACCAATAAATACCAAATTACCTAGTCCTGATGCTGACATGCACCCTCACACAAGGACACCTCCACCGCGATGCTTAACTGTTTCTACTAAGTTCTTGGAATTAAGTTCCTCTTTTCTTCTTCTCCATACAATTATACGCCCATCGGAACCAAATATTTTAAACTGGCTTTCATCGGCAAATAAGACATTATTCCAATATGTTTGGGGCTTATTTATCATTGATAAGGCGAAGGAAAGCCTAAGCTTTCTGCTTTTCTCAATCACTAAAAATTTTGTACGGGCAGAACACCCATGTAATACAGCTGCTCTGAGAACTCGTCGAACAGTTTCAGGTGAAATTGAAGTAGAAAATGTTTCATTAAATTCTGCAGAAACTTTTACAGCACTCAAACGTGGATTTTTCACAAATTTTCTGATTATATATCTCTGATCACGTTTTGTTAGCTTTGCCGGGCGACCTTTTCTTACCTTGTTTTCGATACGATTGTCTTCTTTAAAGTGTTTTATCACATACTGCAGAAAAAATGGGATAATTTAAGTATTTTAGCAATATTTCGAACTGATTTACCACTACTTTGATGAAATATAATCAATTTTCGAATGCTGTTTGTTGTTTCTTTACGACTACGAGCCATTTTTAAATAATAAATAGAATATTACGGAGTAGGCAAGCAAAAATCAAAGCCAAACGATATTTAAAATGCCACCACAGTTGAAAAATAAAAATAAAGCGCCAGACGATAATTTTAATTTTGAATTTATCCAAAAATATTTCAGTGTACGATGACTTTTGTGAGATAAAATTTTTGTTACTTTTTGATTGCTAGATTCTTAAAAATAAAGTTTTACTATGTTTTCAAAATATTTCATGTAGTTTTGTTAAGAATAGATTATAGATCTTATTATTAAATACCCATTCTGAAATATTCATTTTAATTAATGGATAGACCCCTATTTCATTGAAAATCGTAAGTGTACGAGCACTTTTGGGAGCCAATGTATATATATATATATATATATATATATATATATATATATATATATATATATATATATATATATATTTATTTACTTATATAAAAGCCTAGAGTAGAAAAGTGTAGGTAACCATTCCGGGACAGACCAAGTCGGGAAAATCTTAACATTGCAACACCATTTTCTGAAATTTTTCTTGAAAAATAATACCACAAAAGTTACATATTTTGAAAGCCCTTTAAAAAATATGAAAATTTCAAGTGCACACCCTAGCTCAAAACCGTCTATTTTTTTAAATATCTTCAAATTAAAATATCCATTGAAAATATTCATTTATTCAATTGAGTCATTCACTTGAATTTCGAATTCATTCTAGTCCATGGTTTTTCATATTCCCTTTAAATCACTATATTTTTAAAGTTAATTAAATTGTGTTTCACGTTTTATTTTTGTTTTATTTTATTGTTGTTTTCTGCTGTTTAATTATCGTTTTCAACAATGCCTGCTGTGTGGTGAGTCATTCACTTTTGAAACAGTTTTGGTTTAGTTTGGATTTAGTTTAGTTTAGTTTTGTTGTTTACTTCTGTTTAAATACAGTTTTCAGCAATGCCCGATGAAAAGGATGAAACACCTCTAGAAACGCTGATCAACATTCCGTCATTTTTGACGAGTGTTATATACTAGTATATATATAATCTCTGAAATAAAGGTAATTTTTCGATCAAGATACTTTTATATTTTAATTTTGGGAATTTCTCCTAAAATATATTTCATTTCTAGGAATTTTTTTTTAATATTTTACGATGCACATTCTTTTTCGTATAAAGTATCTATCCAATCTCATTTTGACTAAATATAACAAGTTTGTTGCCAGTCTAGCGTTTAGTCCAAACATGATCTTTTTTGAAACGAGGAGCATAATGCAAAGTGAAATTCGCTCCCTTTGAATCCACGGTATTACGGTGGTGCTACAGGGCTGGGTGGCAGCAGGCGAGCATAGATATTTGATCCTCGTGCCGACAGCTGGCCGGCCCTTTTGGCCGGAAGTCCTTCGATCGCTCGCACCAACGCCTCGCATTCGTCAGACGCGATTACCGCCCAAATCCCCACTTTTACTTTTCAATCCCGGCGATGTAAGAAAGCGAGGGCTGAAAAGGATTCATTAGGGATGACACTACCTGAATAAACACGACACACATCAAAGAAAACTGACTTGGGACACGTACTTGGAGAACGGAAAAATGATTTCTTTCACTTCAGGGAAGATTGAGCTATCTCTCCTACGGTCTCAGCACTTTTCTGTTCAAAAATACACCTATACCTCACTATACGGCCGCTCTTTATACAGCATTTCACTATAACGACCTTTATTAATTATGGCTCTTTTTCGATTTACGGCCCACAATCAGGGCCGTGCTTAGAGGGTGGCGAACTGGGCAACCGCCTATAGCCGCTAAAATTTAGGGCCGCCATTTTTATTCCTCATCGCAACACTTTTCTAAATGTTATGGGTTTTTTAAGAAATCCCTCACTTTTTGCGATTTCTATAATCTATATATATAAAACAGTTCCGTAACTGTCTGACTCACTGACTCACTGACATACAACGCTCAGACCAAACCGCTGGACCTAAAGAGCTGAAATTTTGCATGGCGATTCTTCTTATGGTGTAGGGGTGCACTAAGAAAGATTTTTGAAAAATTCTTCTTAGATTTTTTAAAATTAAATTTTTAATCTGTTTTTGTAACCTTTTTTAAGTTTGCATTTAAAATAATAATTTGAGGATTATAAAATTTTGAGGATTATAAAAAAAGAAACATCATAAAAATTCCTTTAAAATGAAATCTTTTTCCAATCTTTACCTCGATTTTCTGATTTTTGGTGAATTTTTAAAGATTAATTTTTAGAATTTAATTTATTAAATGCTGATCAAGTGATTTCTTTTTCTGGTACTTTAAATAAATTTATCGTCACGTGCATAACAACTAAATAGACAAAAAAAATATTTTTTTTTCTTTCTAATGCAGCAGACTATTGGATATTATAAAAAAAAAAATAAATATCCCTTAGGATTTTATATATATATATATATATATATATATATATATATATATATATATATATATATATATATATATATATATATATATATATATATATATATATATATATATATATATATATATATATATATATATATATATATATATATATATATATATATATATATATATATATATATATTGCATAAATTGTATACATTGATCGTCGTATTTATTATAAATATATATATTTATTTTTTTGGCATTAATTGCATACATTGATCGTTGTATTTAATTTGAATGTACTCCGTAGCGAAGTGCGGGTTTTCAGCTAGTTCAACTTATAAAAAAAAAGGAAAAAAGTTTCGACTTTGAAAAGAATCGTAGAAAGAATCTTAATTGACAAACTACCCTTTTGGTTCAAAAAATTTCTCGGTTAGAAAAACATGTTTTATCTTTAATTCAGTTATAGTAAAACCTTGATTATCAATCCCTTTTTTCAATATCAGTTTCTACTATCTGTCAGTCACTACATACAGTCATTTGAAGAATTATAAACCATTTTGTTGAAATCTGTCCGTTTTCACGAAAGAGCGTTTGCAAAATACCGAATAGTTGTGAAATTTTTTCGCCAGTAAATGTGTTTCGCCCAGGGCCGCTAAAACCCTAAGCACGCCCCTGCCCACAATGTGTCGTTATGCGGCCACAACAGCGGAAAGTGATGATGGCAGCATATTATAGTTTATTGATTCTTCATGTTAATGTTCGTCATCAAATTAAAACAGTTTTTAAACATTTTATTTTATGACTTTTATTATATGTATACACTAGCTGAAAACCCGCACTTCGCTACGGAGTACATTGAAATTAAATACAACGGTCAATGTATGATGCAATTAATGGCTAAAAAAAAATACATATATATATTTATAATAAATACGACGATCAATATATACAATTGATGTAAATATATATATATATATATATATATATATATATATATATATATATATATATTTATAAAAAAATCGTAAGGGATACTTATTTTTTTTTTGATAATATCCAATCGTCTGCTGCATTAGAAAAAACAAAAAATATTCTTTTTGTCTATTTAGTTGTTAAGCAAGTGACGATAAATTTATTTTAAGAACAAGAAAAAGAAATCGTGTGATCAGCATTTAATAAACTAAATTCTAAAAATCAGAAAATTAAGGTAAAGATTCGAAAAAGATTTCATTTTAAAGGAATTTTTATGATCTTTCTCGTAATATAAATTTTATAACCCTCAAATTATTATTTTAAATGCAAACTTAAAAAAAGTTACAAAACAGCTTAAAAATTTAATTTTAAAAAAATCCAAGAAGAATTTTTTTAAAATCTCCCTTAGTGCACCTCTACATTATAAGAAGAATCACCATGCAAAATTTCAGCCCTTTAGGTCCACCGGTTTGGTCTGTGTGTTGTATGTCAGTCAGTCAGTCAGTCAGTCAGTTACGGATCTGTTTTATACAGTGGCTCTCAAAAGTGTTCGTACACTTATGATTTTCAATGAAATAGGGGTCTATCCATTAATCAAAATGAATATTTCAGAATGGGTATTTAATAATAAAATCTATAATCTATTCTTAACAAAACTACATGAAATATTTTGAAAACATAGTAAAACTTTATATTTAAGAAACCAATAATCCAAAAGTAACAAAAACTTTATCTCACAAAAGTCATCGTACACTTGTAAAAAATCTCTACATATTAGTAAATATTCTAATTTTTCGTTAAATTAATATTTAGTAGGATATCCTTTAGCATCCACAACAGCTTTTAAACTTCTGGGAATAGATTGCTTTAGTTCTTTTATAATTTTTGCATAAATGTTCATCCATTCTTCCATCATAATTGTTTTTAGTTCGCTTTTCGTGTGTATGTCGTGTTTTCGTACTCGAACCTCCAGTTCTCTCCAAATATGTTCTATTGGGTTTAAATCTGGCGATTGAGGTGGTGTTTTCAAAACTTGTGGGCAATTATAGAGACACCAGATGCGAACGTTGAGAGCCGTGTGCTTAGGATCGTTATCTTGATAAAAAACAAAGTTGTTTCCTATACCCAAATTTTGGGCTAATAATTTTAAATTGTCTCTTAAAATATTTATAAAAACTGCATGATTCACTATGCCATCAATAAATAACAAATTTCCTAGTCCTGATGCTGACATGCACCCCCACACAAGGATACCTCCACCGGCATGCTTAACTGTTCCTACTAAATTCTTGGGATTAAGTTCCTCATTTTTTTCTTCTCCATACAATTATACGCCCATCAGCACCAAAAATGTTCATCGGCAAATAAGCCATTATTCCAATAGGTTGGGGCTTATTTATCATTGATAATGCGAAGGGAAGCCTAAACTATCTCTTTTTCTCACTCACAAAAAATTTTCTATGGGCAGAACGCTCATGTAATCCAGCTGTTTTGAAACCTCGTCAAAAAATTTCAGGAGAAATTGAAGTAGAAAATGTTTCATTGAATTCTGCAGAAACTTTTACAGCACTCAAACGTGAATTTTTCACAAATTTTCTAATTATAAATCTCTGATCACGTTTTGTTAACTTTGCCGGACGACCTTTTCTTACCTTGTTTTCGATCCAATTTTCTTCTTTAAAGCGTTTTTTTCACATACTGCACAGTAGAATGGGATAAATTAAGTAATTTAGCAATATTCCGAACTGATTTACCACTACTATGATGAAAAATAATCAATTTTCGAATGCTGTTTGTTATTTCTTTACGACTAAGAGCCATTTTTAAATAATAAATAGAATATTACGGAGTAGGCAAGCAAAAATTAAAGCTAAACGATATTTTAAATGCCACCACAATTCAAAAATAAAAATAAAGTGCCAGACGATAATTTTAAGTATGAATTTATCCGAAAATATTTCAATGTACGATGACTTTTGTGAGATAAAGTTTTTGTTACTTTTTAATTACTGGTTTCTTAAAAATAAAGTTTTACTATGTTTTCAAAATATTTCATGTAGTTTTGTTAAGAATAGATTATAGATCTTATTATTAAATATCCATTCTGAAATATTCTTTTTAATTAATGGATATACCCCTATTTCATTGAAATTCGTAAATGTACGAACACGTTTGGGAGCCACTGTATATAGAGATATGTGCACATGATTTCTTTTGTTTTTGTTTATATGTTTATTTTTTGAATTTCTGTTTATTATTACATTTTTTTGTACTTTTGTTTTTTATTTAAGCATTTTTATAAGAAATAAAAAGAATAAAATGCTTTTTGAACTAAAAACTATATTATTTATAAAAAATTGGAACAGATCCAATTAAATTTGTATGGGTTTGTATAAAAAAAATTGATTCGTTTTACGGCTTTTCGCTTTACGGCCAACTTTTTCGGAAAGTATCTAGGCTGTAAAGCGAGGTATGGGTGTATAAAGTGCTGATTAAAGACTTATATTTTTAGATCAAATGAGAAAAAAATAATTAAAACATATATAACTTTGGTAAAAATTTCATAACATTTTAAAATAGAGGGAATTTTTGATATATTTTTAGTACAATTTAGATTTTTCGCCAGAGACCCTACACTGAATTCAGCTGAATATATTTTCTTTATACTACATACTACTGTAATAATTATCTGTGTTCTGAACTAAAAGTTTTGCAATATTTCTAAAAATGACTGAAATATTTCAATAAAAGTGAAAAATTCCCTATTAAAAAATTATCTTTTTTAAAGTTCAGGTACCTGTAGAAGGATTATCTATACATTTAAAACAGTTCCGTAACTGACTGACTGACTGACTGACAGATAACGCACAGATCAAACCTAACTGAACCTAAAGGGCTGAAATTTTGCATGGTGATTCTTCTTATATTGTAGGGGTGCGCTACGAAAGATTTTTGAAAATTCTTCTTAGATTTTTTTAAATTTAATTTTAAGCTGTTTTGTAATATTCTTTAAAGTTTGCATTTAAAATTATAATCTGAGGGTTATAAAAATTTATATAACGAGAAAGATCATAAAAATTTAAAAATAAATCTTTTTCGGATCTTTACCTCCATTTACTGATTTTTGGTGAATTTTTAAAGATTAATTTTTAGAATTTAATTTATTAAATGCTGATCACGTGGTTTCTTTACTTTTTCGGATTAATCAAAAGTGACTTCAAATTAATTTTGCGTCATGTGCACAACAACGAAATAAATTGAAAAAAATGTTAAAATACGGTAGAAGATAAAATTTAACTATTAGACTAATTGAGAAGGATGTTTTTTTTAAATTTAATTCAAATTAGTATGTTTTATGGATATTAAACGTACCAATTAATTGCAAACATTGACCATTGTATTTAATTTGAAAATTTTCTTCTACATTATTTTGTCTATAAAAATATCCGTTACGATTATTTTATAAACATATTTTATTGGCATTAATTGCATACATTGACCGTTGTATTTAATTCGAATGTACTCCGTAGCGAAGCATGGGTATTCAGCTAGTATGTATATATATAGCTTAGCTTTTACTTCAAAACATAATTAGTAATGTGTAAAACACTGTTGCGAAATATCATTGAAATATATTAAAAACTTAAAATGATTAGCTTTCTCATTTTCAAAAGTCACTGAAAAATGAGTTTTCGAGAAAATACATTTAAACATGCTACTTCCGGTCTTTTAATATCGCTTTTTTTGTCTATTTAGTTGTTATGCAAGTGACGATAAATTTATTTAAAGTAACAGAAAAAGAAATCACGTGATCAGCATTTAATAAAATAAATTCTAAAAATGAAACTTTAAAAATTCACGAAAAATTAGAAAATCGAGGTAAAGGTTCGAAAAAGATTTCATTTTAAAGGAATTTTTATGATCTTTCTCGTGATATAAATTTTATAACCCTCAAATTATTATTTTAAATGAAAACTTTAAAAAAGTTACATAAACAGCTTAAAAATTTAATTAAAAAAAATCTAAGAATAATTTTTCAAAAATCTTTCTTAGTGTATCCGTACACCATAAGAGGAATATCCATGCAAAATTTCAGCCCTTTAGGTCCAGCGGTTTGGTCTGTGCGTTGTATACCAGTGAGTCAGTCAGTCAGTTACGGAACTGTTTTATATATATACTAGCTGAAAATCCGTACTTCCCTACGGAGTACATTCAAATTAAATACAACGGTCAATGTAGGCAATTGATGTAATAAAAAAACAACGAAAAAATATATTTATAAAAAAATCGTAACGGATATTTTTATAGACAAAATAATGTAGAAGAATATATTCAAATTAAATCTAATAGAACATACTAAAGGATATAGTACAGTTAATATAGTACAGTTTGAGGAACATACCTTTTACTGTATTTTAATATTTTTTGGATAATGTCCAATCGTCTGCCGCATTAGCAAGAAAATTTTTTTTGTCTATATCGTTGTTATGCATGTGACGATAAATTAATTTAAAGTACCAGAAAAAGAAATTACATGATCAGCATTTACTAAATTAAATTCTAAAATTTAATCTTTAAAAATTCACCAAAAATCAGAATATAGAGGTAAAGATTCGAAACAGATTTCATTTTAAAGGAATTTTTATGATCTTTCTCGTGATATAAATTTTATAACCCTCAAATTATTATTTTAAATGCAAACTTATAAAAAGTTACTAAAACAGCTTAAAAATTTAATTTAAAAAAATCTAAGAAGAATTTTTCAAAAATCTTTCTTAGTGCACCCCTACACTATAAGAAGAATCGCCATGCAAAATTTCAGCCCTTTAGGTCCAGCGGTTTGGTCTTTGCGTTGTATGTCAGTGAGTCAGTCAGTCAGTGAGTCATTCAGTTACTGAACTGTTTTATATATATGGATTACGGAACTGTTTTATATATATAGACTAGCTGAAAACCCGCACTTCGCTACGGAGTACATTCAAATTAAATACAACGGTCAATGTATGCAATTATTGCCAATATATATATATATGTATATATATTTAAAATAAATACGACGATCAATATATACAATTGATGTACAAAAAAATATATATATATTTATAAAAAAATCGTAAGGGATATTTTTATAGACAAAATAATGTCCAATCGTCTGCCGCATTATCAAGAAAAAAATATTTTTTTGTCTATTTAGTTGTTATGCACGTGATGATAAATTTATTTAAAGTACCAGAAAAAGAAATTACGTGATCAGCATTTAATAAATTCAATTCTAAATTAATCTTTAAAAATTCACCAAAAATTAGAAATTCGAGGTAAAGGTTCGAAAAAGATTTCATTTTAAAGGAATTTTTATGATCTTTCCCGTGGTATAAATTTTATAACGCTCAATTTATTATTTGAAATGCAAACTTAAAAAAAGTTACTAAAACAGCTTAAAAATTTAATAAAAAAAAATATCAGAAGAATTTTTCAAAAATCTTTCTTAGTGCACCCCTACACTATAAGAAGAATCGCCATGCAAAATTTCAGCCCTTTATGTCCAGCGGTTTGGTCTGTGCGTTGTATGTCAGTCAGTGAATGAGTCAGTTACGGAACTGTTTTATATGTATAGATAGATGGGAACCTGAAGAGCAGTCGCTGCGTAGCAATTGCTGCAAACTCAGCCGAGGGTGAATTTCACCTGTTCGGGTCATTTTTATGGGCCTGGCCGCCGGACGTACAGTCCACATCTTCCGACCAATTGGGGCAACCCGAGGCCTTTGAAATAGCTCAATAATAATAATAATAATAATAATAATAAATTGATGACGTTTTTAGAAGAAAGTATGATTTTAAATGCTGAGCATCTCATTATAGCTCCTTGAAGCCCTTAACCCAGGTAATATATCAAAATCGTTAGATTTTAATGTATTATACGATCGTTTTATTAGTAAGAGTAGAAAATCAAAGCGTTGGGTAAAATAAAGAGGAACATTTATAATAAAGTATTATAATTATTTAAAGTATTGCAGCAATTTAAAATCTCGATAGTTTTGTTCCCATAACCTGCATTCAAAAATTAGTTCTAAATTTCCCCAGTAACAACATAAATTGAAAAAAAAATTCAGGTAATCTCTTCTAACGAAACTACCGCGGGTTATTAACGTAGGATTACTTATCGTTGCTTACCTCTTTTGTATGTATATATGTATGTATGTGTTATGTATATATGTATCTATCTATCTCTCTCTCTCTCTCTCTCTCTCTCTCTCTCTCTCTATATATATATATATATATATATATATATATATATATATATATATATATATATATATATATATATATATGGGGTTGTGTTTGTGGGTTGTGTTTGATTTCTTATAGGTGCTCTAAAACATAAAAATTGGGGAATTATTTACTATAGTATCTAAGTTAATAGGCGATTTCAAATAACATAAGAAAAGGAATTAGAAATGTTCATTTTGGTAAAAAAACACTAATTTATATTGAATATGCATCCCTTGCTCATAACTTTCATATCTCTCCTGTTTATAAGCTCATCAGAATGTTCATCATACTACGTGAGAAATGGCATAGAAACTATAGCACGCGCACCATGTTTAACTTTCTAACTCATAATGTTTAGTGGCAAAAGAAATTTGGTCACAAGTGGACATCCATTACACAATTTCTTTTTAGCACCATAATTATAGATGAAATAAATAATCATGCGACTTGGAAAAGCTTTGCAAAATCCCCCAACAGAACAATTCTTAAAATTTATTTGAATAATTCTAAACCAATTTCATAAGACATTTTTGTTCGTTCTCGTCTAAAATCTATTTCATTTCTTGTTTTTTTCCTTTTAAATGGGAATTTGAATTATAACGTTACCCTTAAAAGTGTTAGAGAAGAAATTATTATACAACTCGCGGAAAAAGAAAGTAGGTTAATATACTTGTCTTAGAAATTGACCACAAACGTGAGCATTAGATTACCAGGACTCAAGTATATATTTTCCCTCATTTTCATATTTTTTATTTAAAAATCCTTTAGATACATCAGTTGTCATTGTCAGTGAAAGATTGCTACAGAGAGTTAGTTCTTTCTGGGAATATCTAATTTGTAATAAAAAGTTGTTTTTTCTTATGCCCCTTGACGGGAACACATTTCAGACCAGGCTCATAGTAGGGCTACGAGAAGCGGCTTCGGTTTTTGAGACACGGCCTTAAGGCACCTCAAGGGTCCGAGTCTGACTTATGACCTGTACCTCCGCAATTTTAACCATGCAGTCTAGGCGCGACATCTGTTGAGCTCGTACCTTCCTCCAACCCTCACCACCACACGGAAGGACTTTCCGGCTAATGATTTAAAACGGGCCCATACACCGCTTAGACCCAAATGCATTGAGAGGCGCTTGTCGAGAATCGATCCTAGCACCCTCGATACTGAATTCCGGCTCGCTAACCGCTAAGGTGCCTTGGGCCCTAATTTTGCTTCTTTGGTAAAGTTCAAAAGCTGCGAGAAGATGATATAACTCGTCGCGCATATTCGTAGCTCAAGATATATTCATGATGAATTAGCGGAAAACACAAGTACCGAAGGAATAAAATTCCTATTCTAGTGTTGTTCTTTAGTTATAGCCCTAATTTTGCTTGTTTGGTAAAGTTCAAAAGCCGGGAGAAGATGATATAACTTGTCACGCATATTCTTAGCTCAAGATATATTCATGATGAATTAGCGGAAAACATGTGTAACGAAGGAATAAAATTCCTTTGCTACTATAGTTCTTTAGCTATAGCCCTAATTTTGTTTGTTAAAGTTTAAAAGCCGCGAGAAAATTATATAACTTGTCGCGCATATTCTTAGCTCAAGATATATTCATGATGAATTAGCGGAAGGTCTATAAATTAGCGGAAGGTCTATGTATAGGAAAGGTCTATAAATAATTCACCTGAAGTTTGTATGAAAGGTTCCATGGCTAAAATTTTTAATCCCTTTGAAGGGCAAAAAATCGTTTTTTCGGGAAAAATATTTTCAGAGTTTTGCTCGAAATCAAACATCCTGAAGAAAGTTTAATGAAAATAAAACAAAGGAACAATATACAAAATTTAATAGTTATACAGAGGTGATTTTCAATAGCATCGCAAATTTCATCTTCTAAATCCAATTAAGAATCTTTAGTAAACAAAAAAAAAAAAGAAAGTAATAAAAGTATTTGAAAACTGTCAAATGTATTTTCCCCTTCAGCGAAGGGTTTCAGTGATCCCCATAAGTGGAATGCACACTCGCACAAGTATCTAATGGCTTTAAATGAAGGTATTTAATTTTAATTTTCTTCAAAGAAAATATCTCAGGAATGATTTCTAACAAACAGAAGAATGAACCATTTATTGAAGATTCTATATTCAGTTTTCCCCTTTGCATCTCACCTTTTTACTGCAGGAATGACAAGGTATTTCTAAAACTTAACACATGCTGGACTGGTAGAAAACTGGTTTCAATTATTAGAAGAGGAAACAAGTTATTGGAAAGAGAATGATGGACTTGTCCTTTATTAAGGAATCATTTTCAGGGGAGGGTTCATATGCCGGAGGACGATGAAAAATAACATTAGATTTACTTTCCCCCCCCCCTCCCCCTCCCAAATTTTTAGCTCCTTCAAATAATTTACCCTAATCGTCCCCTTCCCATGGTATAGTCACTGGAACATCGTAAAGCCTATTGGTTTCGAAAGCTTAGGAGTAAGGCAAAAAAATCAGATCTCCAGTTGTATAAGCACTGTGCCGTCAAATGCTATCAGAAACAATCGTGGAACTGTCAGTTTTATTCTGGTTTCAAATATAACTGTAGATACCTCATGTAATATTGACAGTTTATTACATTACATCAAATATGCAGGCCCGAGGTAGCCTATTGGTACCGCGTCGGCTTTTGGTACTGAGGGTGCTCGGATCGAATCTCGACAAGCGCCGTAAAATACCTTCATGTCTAGGCTGGATATGGTCCCATTAAATCCGTAGACCGGAAAGTCCTTCCATGAGGTCAGTGGGTGGGGAAGGTACGACCCCCAGATGTCGCCCCTGATGGTGCTCGGTCAAAATTGAGGTGGCACCTAGCCAAGTAGGACTCCGACCCTTGTGGTTCCATTATAAACTGGAGCCGTACTACTCAGCCAGAAGCCTATACGGACCTGGTCTGGAACAGGGGGCATTAGGTTTGGTTTGGGTTGGAGCACTACGGTAAATTTTTTGCTACACGCGGGCTAATTAGACCAGAACCTACAGTTTAAAGACGATTCTGAACGTCTACAAACATCCATGCCAACAGTGGGACTCGAACCCACAGGATCTGAACTGAATGCCAGCGCCCTATCCATTCGGCCATCACCTGGCCTGGGGGCATTAGGAACAACAGCAACATCAAATGTGTAAGCACAGTACCCTGGTTGATAGCTATTACTCCAGGAGAAAAGACGGGGAAGATAAACGAAAAAATTGAAACTTAAAATACGTTTGAAGGTTTTCAAGGAAAGCTTCGAGGAAAGATTTTCCGGCTACCAAGTTGAGCACAGTTACTTAATATTTTCAGCTAAAGATAGGAAAGGCTTTATCAGGATGGGAGCATGGAAAGGATGGGGCATGAAAAGAGAGAGAGGTGAGTACATAGAAAAATTTGTAGCTTAACAACACTGAAAGTATTAATAGTCATTTTCCTTTTAAGCCAATCAACTTATTAGCTCGGCAACTCAGGTATGATAACACTTTTCACTTATGATGCAACCATAAAGTACATGCCGCCATTATATTGTTAAAAATTTTCTCTAATATATAGGCTTAACTTTCCTTTATATGAATATAGAGAGAACATTTCTCTGTCAGCATCATTTTATCCCAACTTTAAAAATGTATTGAAATAAGGAAGTAGTGGAAATGATTGCATCAAAACAGAAGGGGAAGTTTTCCGGCATTGAGGTGAGCGCCGAATTGATTTCGAGAGGAGGAGAAATGCGCGACTGACGAGAACCTCGAAATTAATCTGACCGGTGTATCATACAACACAGGTGTATACATTCTTGGCAGGAGGGTCCCATCCAATAAACTGGTGAGTAGCATTATCAACAAAGGAATAGTGTTCCTCACCCACGCCTCCGTTTACTTCGATCGGTGTCCTAAGGCTTCGTTCAAGCTACTTATATGGCTTCTTGGACGCACGCTAGTGACAGGCGGCGCGTGCTCAGTATAACTCTTCCTTTTTTTTCAGTTGGTTTCTTTTTTCAGAATTTTAACCGCTCCATTATTCTGTCATGCTCTTCAAGCGATGTTATTGTGATCTCCCAATTGTGTTTTGTCATTCCTCGCGAATTCGCAATCTCGTTTTCCCCAACCTATGGCATCAGAAATACCATTTCAATCACAGCGAGATTTCCCTCATCATGAGTTATTATTTTGTGAGCCCACATTTACCCCTTCAGATATCTTCTAATTATAATGCAAAACACCCACAAGATATAGATTTTATCTCACTTCGTAGAGTGTTTTTACTTAATTTTGCCCACGAACTCGAGCACGAAATTGACTTTCACTGCAAATCAAACAGTTTCCCTACACCCTTTTAAGTTACCAGTACCTTTCTTCCACGGAAATTGAATCTGGCTCTTTTTCTTGGGAAAACTGCTATTAATTTACTATATTAAGTTCAGTATGGCCTAATTTTATGAAATTGTAAATTTTTGGTTGTTTGAAAGTGTCTTTAAGTAATAAATGCAGTCGACATATAACAGCAGCTAGTTCAGTAACTTGTTTTCTGTGAATTATCAAACTATAAAATTTATATTACCCTAAAATCTAAAAAAACTACAAATTCTAATTTAAAATATTGATGCATAAGTTTAAGATGCCATTTCAATATTTAAAATTAAAAAAGAGCCCATTTTACATGAAATGAACTGAACCTCACGTTTCTCCTGAACACTGAAAGGACATCTTATTTGGAAACCTACAACTTAAAAATGAAGTGATCAGTTCATCAATTCAGTGTTTTCTTCCATTAGAAAATACCCGAGGAAGTAACTTATTGTTAAAAAATATTCAATTTTAAACTCTATTTTTACTTAACCCCAAAGCAAAAGCTATCAATGAGAGGACAATGGAATCATTTAATTACCATTTAAAGGGAATAAGAAAAAAATTTGAGAAAGAACTAATGTAACACAGTTTAGTAAATGGACTTGCAGAGAGTAAAATTACCTATTTAACAAAGGCTTCCCACTGATGCTATACATCTGTAGGAAAATAAGTCGATTTCCTTCATACTCGGCAACTATGTATTTCGGTTTCGACTTCATTTTGGGTTCCCCAGCAGGGCATGCAAGTACCCTGGAAGCAAAAGAATTCCGAGAGCGGATTTTTCAAAATTTATACTGGTGACTAATAATTTTAGTCAGTACAGCTTTCAACAACAACAACAACAACAACCCCCCCCCCCCCCCCCAAAAAAAAAAAAAAAAAAAAAAAAAAGGAAAAAAAAAGGAGAGAAACTAATTTTCGAATTAGTTACTAGACGCGAATAACCTTGACGGCGGTTCCCTGTGATCGTGATCTACAGGAGCCCGCTTAAAACCTAAGTTGCTCGGTAAGTATTGTTTCCCCAGGCTTATAGCGTCAGCTCTCCATGTCCTCGTCAGTTACCATTTTGTAAATCGAAAAAGATTTTTTTCCTTTTCTGGATCCACTGGAAATTGTCGGGCACCAGTATACATTTAGAGGAATTTCCTTTTTGGTATTGTTTTGTCTCCAGCATACATAAGGGTTGTGTTATGCTGAGGAGCTCGTAATGATGCCAAAACTGCAGCTGCTAGATACGCTGGAGATGCCTATTTGTTTTTCATTTATTATCCCTCTTAAGTCCCTAGCAAATGACAAAAAAATCGTACAGCACAACAGTATTGTATCAGAAGCAATACTGCTCCCGGAAACATAAAACATTTTTCTCGATCAGTGAGAAAGTAGCAAGCATATCTCCATGCGCGATAAATATTCCATTCTGATCCCTCCTTCTCCTCATCCCTCACTGGAACCCTAAGTGTTGTATTGAACATATTTTTATCGTGTGCTAGGGGCTTTACAAGGATGTTTTTAATGAAATTTTCTCCTCTACACCTATGATAATGAATTATATTATTGATATTCCTCGACTTACGACTGCTCGCGCTTACGACCAAAATTTTAAAATAATAAAAAAAGAAAATTTCTCAAAAATAATGTTCCTCGAATGTACAGTACATACCTATATGTATTACATGATTATTAAAAAATATGATGCAATATTCTGCAATATTGCAAAAATTTATGACGCAATTATAAAAATGTATGATGCAAAAGTTTCGATATCCACACGATAAACCAAATAAACCTTCATTGGCTTCAGATTTTCATTATTAATAAAGGATTACAACAATTAGAAGCAATGGATCCAAATGAAGAAAGATTCACAAGTCTAAATCGTCCTATTCAGAAAAGTCTGGCTTGCTACCAGGCAGTATGCAAGGAAAAGAAGATGCAAGCTGTTCAAACTACCTTGGATAACTTTGTTAAAAAAAACTTGCAACGTATCTTCTGTCGCAAATTCTGAACCAATGGATTATACTAACATAATAAGTAGTGATGACGAAGAATAATTTATGTCTTCTAAATACAATGTATTTTTTATTACGTATGTATGAAAGTAAAAAATATATGTATGTACATATACAAAAAAAGAGTTTGAAAATGTAGTTACGACCAACTTAACTTACGACCAATGTCTCGGTCCCTATCTTAGTCGTAAGTCGAGGAATATCTGTACTACATAGTAAATTCCCTTCTGTATATCCAACAGATGTCATGTTTTGGCAGTTTATTTCCTAAAAAATTAATTTAAATATAAATGTTCGTGTCGAAAATTTTTATTAATTCACGGGACAGTAATTTCACTAGTAGAGAGTGGAAAGTAATGGGAGACCATAGTTAAAAAATAGATTAGATTTGAAAAAGTTGATCAAAATCGAAATTTGAATATGAAACCGAATTCACTGCATTTGTTTAGCAAATTTAGTTTTGACAATACTTTTAGCCAATAAGTAGTCAGTGTATCAGATATCTTCATTCAGTTTCAAATTCCTCATGTTATGATATTTAGGTAGCATACAATTAGCTGTATGAATCCTTGAAAAAAAATTGCGTTTATAATGGGGATGTATCCATAAGGTTCTCACTTATCCAAGCCCTGGTTAACCCCTGTGCCAACTAGGATTGAGTAGATGAACTTGAGTTTTAGAAGGTCCTCAAATCCTCCTGTAGAATATTCAATTATAATAAAATACAAAATGTTAGCTAAAAAAAATCGAGAAAAGTGGATTTTATTTGTTGTTTTTGTTTGAATGGTAAGAAAATTAGTTATGTGGGCATAAAAGGGACCGGAATGACTGCTGTTACAAAGGTCTCAGTCTGTTCTACTTCGGCCCTATCATGCCTTATATATACGACTACTCTATCCTGTTAAAATCCTAATGCAGAAATCTGCACGCCTTAAAAAAATGGTCTGACCTGCGTTATATAAAGAACTAGCTGAAAATCCGCGCTTCGCTACGGAGTACATTCAAATTAAATGCAACGGTCAATGTATGCAATTAATGCTAAAAAAATAAATATATATATTTATAATAAATGCGACGATGGACATACAGTGGCCCCCAAAAGTATTCGTACACTTACGATTTTCAATGAAATAGGGGTCTATCCATTGATTAAAATGAATATTTCAGAATCGGTATTTAATAATAAGATCTATAATCTATTCTTAACAAAACTACATGAAATATTTTGAAAACATAGTAAAACTTTATATTTAAGAAACCAATAGTCCAAAAGTAACAAAAACTTTATCTCACAAAAGTCATTGTACACTTGTAAAAAATCTCTACATATTAGTAAATATTCTAATTTTTCGTTAAATTAATATTTAGTAGGATATCCTTTAGCATCCACAACAGCTTTTAAACGTCTGGGAATAGATTGCTTTAGTTCTTTTGTAATTTCTGCATCAATGTTCATCCATTCTTCCAACATAATTGGTTTTAGTTCGCTTTTCGTGTGAATGTCGTGTTTTCGTACTTGAACCTCCAGTTCTCTCCAAATATGTTCTATTGGGTTTAAATCTGGCGATTGTGGTGGTGTTTTCAAAACTTGTGAACAATTATAGAGACACCAGAGGCAAACGTTGAGAGCCGTGTGCTTAGGATCGTTATCTTGATAAAAAACAAAGTTGTTTCCTATACCCAAATTTTGGGCTAATAATTTTAAATTGTCTCTTAAAATATTTATAAAAACTGCATGATTCACTATGCCATCAATAAATAACAAATTTCCTAGTCCTGATGCTGACATGCACCCCCACACAAGGATACCTCCACCGGCATGCTTAACTGTTCCTACTAAATTCTTGGGATTAAGTTCCTCATTTTTTTCTTCTCCATACAATTATACACCCATCAGCACCAAAAATGTTCATCGGCAAATAAGCCATTATTCCAATAGGTTGGGGCTTATTTATCATTGATAATGCGAAGGGAAGCCTAAACTATCTCTTTTTCTCACTCACAAAAAATTTTCTATGGGCAGAACGCTCATGTAATCCAGCTGTTCTGAAACCTCGTCAAAAAATTTCAGGAGAAATTGAAGTAGAAAATGTTTCATTGAATTCTGCAGAAACTTTTACAGCACTCAAACGTGAATTTTTCACAAATTTTCTAATTATAAATCTCTGATCACGTTTTGTTAACTTTGCCGGACGGCCTTTTCTTACCTTGTTTTCGATCCA